>OX336379.1:45191440-45749178 GCA_946902895.1 Fragum fragum
CCCTTCATCTTCTATTTCAGAAGGAGAAGACTTTTGCTCTAATAGGGTGTTTTCCAAAATTTTGGACCTCTGGGGCAGTGCCATTTTTTATCCCAGGGCTAAGATTTTAGCTAACATAGTAGAGAACCATCTGGTTATGCTATAAATCAAATATGAATACCTTAGACTTTGTAGATTGGGAGGAGAAGACTGTTGAACATGGTCTAATTGAGAATTTTTACGAACTTTGGACACCCAGGGAAGGGGTGTTTTTTAACCTACAGGCATAATTTAATCAAAATTGATAGATAACAGCCAGGCTATGCTACACTCAAAATATAAATGCCCTCTGCCTTAAAATGAAGAATTTTTTCAACATACTCAAATTTTGCATTTTTCCAAATTTTTGGACCCCTAGTCAGGGCCGTTTTTGACCCTTGGATGAAAACTTTTTGTGATATAGTACAAAACCATCTAGTTATGCTACATACCAAATATGAATATCCTAGACCTTATATTTTAAGAGGAGAAGCCTTTTGAAATTGCTCTTATTAAGAATTTTTCCAAATTTCGGACCTCAGGGGCGGGGCCATTTTTGACCCCAGAGATTAGATATTTAAAAACTTGGTAGAGAACGATATGATTAAGCTCTTTACAAAATATAAAGGCCTTTGGCCTTGTAGTCTATGAAAAAAACAACATCAATGATTTACTAAAATTTCCCATTTTCATATGCCGCGGTTACAAGAGTTTTTGACGGAATTAAATTCTTTTAACAACTTTTGAAGAGCTTCAACCAATGAACATCCCGGCAAAGTTTCAGCTTGATTGGCCTACTGGTTTAGGAGGAGAAGATTTTTAAAGATATTTAAAGAATTACTTAAGATTCCCATTTTAAAATGCCGCGGCAACCAGAGTTTTTGACGGAATTAAATTCTTTTAACAACTTTTGAAAAGCTTCACCCAATAAACATTCCTGCAAAGTTACAGCTTGATTGGCCTACTGATTTAGGAGAAGAAGATTTTTAAAGATATTTAAAGAATTACTAAAGATTCCCATTTTCATATGCCGCGGTTACAAGAGTTTTTGACGGAATTTAATTCTTTTAACAACTTTTGAAGAGCTTCACAAAAGGAACATCCCTGCAAAGTTTCAGCTTGATTGGCCCACTGGTTTAGGAGGAGAAGATTTTTAAAGATATTTAAAGAATTACTAAAGATTCCCATTTTAAAATGCCGCGGCAGCCAGAGTTTTTGACGGAATTAAATTCTTTTAACAACTTTTGAAGAACTTCACCCAAGGAACATCCCTGCAAAGTTTCAGCTTGATTGGCCTACTGGTTTAGGAGGAGAAGATTTTTAAAGAAATTGTGGACGGACGGACAGACGGACGGACGGACGACGGACAACGACCGATCACAATAGCTCACCTCGCACTTTGTGCTCAGGTGAGCTAAAAATCCATCAACTAACACTTATGTCTGCAACTTCTTTCAAATTGGATCAGGCTAAAATTTTGTCATTATGACCTCCTAAAAAAAGAGTTCGGGAAAAAATGGGAATGCAGAAATTGCTTATAAGAGCAAAAGCGACTGGCAGAACCAAAAATTGTATGCATTTTATCAACTTTTCTTCATTTGGACCAGTCTTAAATTCTTTTGACTAGGAATGGGATAGGAAAACATCGGTAGTAAGAAGTATTTTTCCAACTTACCATTAAAGAAATCTGCATGCACCGACTTTTCGTTGGCAGCCAAATCCATCAACAATGCACTAGATCCCCCTGCCTGGAGAAAAAAAAGAAATTAAATTAGGTTATTTCCAAAATAAGAGCATGGATGCATTGGTGATCCTATTCAATATACTCCAGACAGACAGAATAGCTTCTGAATGTGGCAGAATAGCATTCAGAACCAAGTTGTTCTTTCTGTGTCAAAAATGTAAGTGCTGCAACAGGAGCAGTAACAGTGTCTAATGTAATTCAAAAGTGTAACTAGGTGCTCACATTGGGCAGTTTTTGTCAAAGAAACAATTGAATTCCAAGGCTTTAGTGCTCATTTGAAAGAAGGAAAAAACTTTTTTCTCCCTCTGGAGCCATGGGTTATAATTTCAGAAATAAGAAAGAAGTCTGTGAACTGATGCTTCATGCCTATACCCCCTCCCCCATCCCCCTGGGACTCCACCCCCTGGGGACCCGAGGATCATGATTTTAGCTATTTTGAAAGAGGTCAATTTATTGATGCTTCGTGCAAAAAATCAAGACTCTACGCCTTCTGGGTCAGGAGGAGAAGATTTTTAATGAATATTTTAAAATTCCATTATTGTTGCCATGGCAACCAGAGTTTTTTACGGATTTCAATTCTTTTAGCTATTTTCGAAGGGGACCACCTAAGGAACATTTCTGCCAAATTTGGTTCAAATCGGCCCAGTGGTTTGAGAGGAGATGTCTTTTAAAAATCATTTCATTATTTCTAAATAAACCCCATCCCCCTGGGACTCCACCCCTTGGGACCCTAGGATCATGATTTTAGCTATTTTGAAAGAGGTCAATATACTGATGCTTCATGCAAAATATCAAGGCTCTACGCCTTCTAGGTCAGGAGGAGAAGATTTTTAAAGATTATTTTAAAATTCCATTATTGTTGCCATGGCAACCAGAGTTTTTAACAGATTTCATTATTTTTTGCTTTTGTTTTGAAGGGGACCACCTAAGGAACATTTCTGCCAAGTTTGGTTCAAATCGGCCCAGTGGTTTGGGAGGAGATGTCATTTAAAAATCATTCTTTATTTCTAAATAAACCCTATCCCCCTGGGGACCCGAGGATCATGATTATAGCTATTTTGAAAGAGGTCAATATACTGATGCTTCATGCAAAATATCAAGGCTCTATGCCTTCTAGGTCAGGAGGAGAAGATTTTTAAAGATTATTTTAAAATTCCATTATTGTTGCCATGGCAACCAGAGTTTATAACAGATTTCAATTCTTTTAGCTATCTTTGAAGGGGACCACCTAAGGAACATTTCTGCCAAATTTGGTTCAAATTGGCCCAATGGTTTGGGAGGAGATGTGGTTGAAAGAAATTGTTGACAGACGACGCACGATGGACGAAAGGTGATCACAATAGCTCACTTGAGCACTTATTGCTCAGGTGAGCTAAAAAACTGTTATCTATTCCATTTGTGGTGAAATCATACACGCCTGGTAATCTCAGGCTCCATCTTTTTTTTGAGAACAGTAGAAAAAGGAGACAATGATACTTCCTATATGGAGCCAAGGACCGGGACTGAACAGAAAAGGTAAGAAAAACAGTGCACCTCGCATACAATTTGTTCTCCTATTAACCTATTATGCATTTGTAAATTCGTTAAAACATGAACGTTTTAATCAATGCTTGTTTTGAAGGGTCAAGCAGGAGGTTTTAGACAAAGATCAGACTGTACTTATGCGCAGCTTGATCTTTGTCTAGACATCCTGCCAAAACTGGAATATTCCGGGTTCAGCATGACAAGGGTTAAGACTACAATTTTGTTGCTTCAACAACTGACTAGTAGGGATCCCAGAGCTGAATGAGGATTTTCAGCCAAAATGCCTACATCTATGTTACTTTAAAGTGTTCTTTTTTGTTTTGTTAAACATCTTCCCACACAATCCCTGGTTTTTAAGCCATTCGTAAAAAAAGCCTTAGAAAACACTGTGAAAAATGAAGAAATTGCTTGTAAGCAATTCCTTCATTATTCAAGACTTTTTCTACATAAAAAGACAGAAACAAATTCATTAGCTAATAATTGTCTTCTGCAACTTCTTTTTAATTTTGACCAATTTAAAATTTGATTGTTTGGTAATGGGCTTATCTTAAATTCCACATCTCAATGACACTTTTTTACGCCCTAAGATAAAAGACAATTTGAAAGCATAGCAGAAAATGAAGAAATTCATTGTTATTAGCAATTTATTCATTATCCACAATGTTTTCTTCACCTAAAGGAAACAATCCAAAATTGTATATACTGTAAATTGTCGTCTGCAACTCCTTTGAATTTGGATCAGTCTAAATTTTTGCTGTCTGGTGATGACAAAATTTAAGACTGGTTCAAATTCAAAGAAATTATCATAATAATCAGAAGTTATGGATACTGAAATTTAGCATTTACCTCTTCTAAATCCATGTACGGTCCCGCGCCTTCAGGAAACATTTCGTCGGCAACGATTGTAGGTTTCATTTTAAATTATTTGTATCTTTGACACTGTAAATGTTTTTATAATTTTCGTTGTTGTTGTTACAGATTTTCGGTGCACCGTAATATTTAGTTATTAGTAAAATTCATGCAAATCCTGCTATGAAAATTACTTCCCTTTAATAAAAATAATACATGAAAAAGGGATAGTAAGCCTAGATAGTAAGCGCCATTATATTGAAAACCGAAGAGTTTTTCACCTCTGGTGATTTATCCCAGTGTCGGTATATTCTCTATCAAAGATAAAAATGTGTTATTTTGACGACCACAGGGACTTGTGACTCTTGATTCCGTCTTTGGAGAGGAATATAGCTCTCCTATGTCACTAATGCTCTTAGAGAACAGTTGAGGGGAAAGTAGGAAATTATGACTAACAATTTTAGATTCAAGCATAGGTGTTATACAGAATACACTTGCTTGTTCGTCCGGTTTTTTTTTTTTTTTTTTTTTTTTTTTGTTTTTGTTTGTTATTGTTTTTCGTTCCGGCAAACAAGTTTTAAATAAAACTGAAGATCAGGTCATACGATCGAGTTCAATTAACTGTGCAATTAATGTTATAATTTTATGGTCGGTGATTCTTAACCTACAACGAATGCCGGTGTTGACGCCCCTCTACTCGAGGGGAAAAATTGAATTATTATTTTCTATTATTATTATTTCATTCATTTATTGATTTATTTATTGAAAATTAAGAATTTTTACCGTGAAGCTCAGGCTTTCTTCATTAACCATAATGTTTTCCATCGCCTGGAGAGACAATGCTATGATTCTAAAGTTTTATCGACTTTAAATTATCGTCTGCAAATTCTTTCAAATTAGACCAATCTAAATTCAAGTTTTTTGTGTGGAAATAGGTTTACCCTTTCCAGTACAATCCGCGATTTTACGTAACTGTGATTACATAGATCATACATTGTAGAAAAAGAAGAAATTGCTTGTAACAACCAATTTTTTCTTTATCCTCGATATTTTCTACCACATAGCAGATGATTTAATTTCAAATTGCACCCAATTTTCATTGCCGTCTGCAACCCCTTTCAATTTGGTCAATAGCCTAGAATTTAAAAGATAAAAGGAAAAGGGTTCAAAGACCACCGTGACGTACAGAATATGTGTAAACCCCATGCTTAACTACTAGTAAGAAGAACTGCCATTTCATTTAGCTTGTCAGTTTTTTTAACCCATTCCCACCCAAGAAAATTTTAGACTGGTCAAAGATGAAAGAAGCTGCAGACGACAATTTTGAATAAATGAAATTTTAAAAAAATCTTTGTCTTTTGGGGCAGAAAACATTTTGGATAATTAAGAAATTAGTTGTCACAAGCAATTTCTTCATTATCCACAATATTTTCCAAAGATTATTTAAGAGATGAAGAGAATATTTTTTGTTTTCATGGAGGTATGAACCGAAAAACCTAATAACACTGTATGAATACGCGAAGCAGATTCATACATTGACTGGCGAGCCTGTCCTAATCTGACGATACAATATCGGAGAGCAGCGTAGATGGGACAGGTTTACCAGTCTAATTTATACATAGTGTGATTAGGTTTTTCGGTTCATACTTCCATGAAAACAAAAAACATTCTCTTCATTTCTTATAATTTAATAGCATCGAGCAAAAAAAAAAAAAAAAAAAAAAGCTTTACAAATTTGATACCTTTTTGTATGGGACTATTTTGTGCGCAAGCATACAAAATCGCTGCGTGCTCAAAATTTTGTTCATGGAGTTATAAATAATTTTTTTCGACCAATCAGACCGCCCGTTTTTGATAGACGAAACTAAAAATTAAATTATTTCTTTATAGGCGTTAAAAAAAAGAGGGAATGGTCGAATTGGATAATTAACGGATAGCTGGCCACGCCCCGTGAGCTCTGACCGGGGCTTCTAGTTGCTTACAAGATCATTAGTTGGTGAAATTTTAACAGTCATTGTTTTTGTGGTTGAAAACATTGTGGATAATGCAGAAATTGCTGGTAACAAGCAATTTCTCCATTTTCCATAACGTTGTCTATAGCCAGTTTTTTTTTTGTTTTTTTTTGGGGGGGGGGTCTGTTTTTGTTGTTTTTCTTAGGGTTAGGGACACCTAAAAGCGGAATTGAGTGGGAATGGACTAAAGAAAAATGAATGTGAACGACGAACGATGCGCGCACGATGGACTACGGTCATTGGGTTATAACCAAGTTTGATCTGGAGTCGAGACTAATCAGTGGATGCCGGATATCTGCTTACAATCAAATAATCGATTGACCAATCATTCATTCATTTAGACCTGAATTAAATTTTGAGCTCCAACATTCACGCTACTTTGAAGTTTTTGTTTGTTTTTTCGACTGGTTGATTAGGGAAAACAATGCGAGAAAAGAGAGTCTGTTTTGTGGCAGAAAGGTTTTCCTTTTCTTACTCGGGTGTTGAAGCCTATTTAGAAACGATTTTTCACTGGACTGTAGTATGAAACTTTCTTTAATTTGGACCAGTCTACTTCATAATTTGGTGAAGGAAGTGAGATACCCGACGATTGGCGGGTCGCTGGTAACCGACACACTTCTAACATTGCACTTGGGTAATAAACGCTCGTATGTTGTAAATACTGTGATCAAGAGAATAAACTAAAACGCAAATCGTAGATTGGAAACATACACGTCATAACAGCAGGTTGATTAAGCTGTAGTAAAGACGTTTAAATCTCCAAATCAACAAAAATGCTTAACGAAAATGTTGGAGTTCAAAGTTAACGTCCGATCCAAATCAATGATTGGCCATGACCGGTCAGTCGGTTATTTTGAGAATCGGACAGCCGTGATCTGTCACTTCAACTAAAAGTTTACTAATTGAGGTACAAGATTGTTTAACCCTTTCCCTCTCAGTCCCTCATTTTACGCTACAAGAAAAATGAATATTTTAAACATGGTGGGGAAAGGAGAAATTGCTTTAACAAGCAATTTCTCCTTTTCACACATTGTTTTCTATCCTATTTTGTACTTATTTATCAAGTACAAAATACTTTGAAGTGTCGAATGCAAATTCATCCAATTTGGATCAGTCTTAAATTTTGTTGAGTGTAAATGGGTTTAAGTATTGCGACGTAGGTTACTGAGATCGCAAAATAAAATAGCCCTTTAATCCATTCACTCTTTTATGCACCTGAACACTGAATTATATATAGTTAAATACCGAGTAATATCAAATAAACTATTGCTCTGTCAAAAAAATGTACAATAAACGGGAAAAGGTTCGGACGGACGGACTATTGAAGCGGCGGCTATATGCTTGCCCTTCTCCAGACATGCTTAATTTTTAACGATCGACCTTAAGATGTGAACTTGACCTTAGAGCTGTGTTACAACAACCATCTACCCGAATTGCAATATTATCCAAAACCGTTTTGTAAAAGTTTACCACAAAGTCGTTGTAAACGATATTAATAAGTAAATATATTTTAGATAAATTCTATGATTGTGATACACGATTCTCGAAGTTTTAAGCCATTCCCACACACTGTCGCTTTTTGACGCTCCCAAAAAAAATATATGGCAAAATTGTGGAAAATAAAATTGTTTGTAACAAGCTATTTCCTCATTTTCTACAACATTTTGTTCCGACAAAGTTGGAAAAAAATGAAAATTCACCATAAACTTCTAAATTGGCGTTTGCAACTCCTTTCAATTTAGACCTACTAGTCTAAAGTTTTGTCGTCTGGTAATGGGTTAAACCATTTTCCTTGTTATTAACGACAAAAAGCAGGCTGTTAGCATTCAGCAAGTAGGTTATTTTGTGAACAGACAGAAAGACAGACGGACATTGACCAACCACATGACTCGGATGAGCTAAAAACTACCGCAGTTGTAATAATTAAGTAAACATGGTATTTATTTGTATAGGTTTGTTAGCAATTTTTATTAATTCACAGATCAATATGATAACATACAAATCATGTATTTGTGCATTCGATATGTTAAAAGAAATATGGACCAATATGGAAAAGTAAAAAATCATTGCTGGTTGGCCTTTATACTCTATAAAGACTGTGTAGGGTCAAAATGTTTCACTTTTTGCAGTTGCTCTGAATAAAAAAATGGTCTCTCATTCTACCTTATTTATTTTTCTAAAAATTAATTCCTAACTTGACCTGTGGAGGTCTGTCTGGTCTATAGATTGTTTTGATAGGAGTCCATATACTACATTTCCAACCATTTCGTTTAACCCATTCCAACACAGCAAAATTTTAGACTGGTCCAAATTGAAAGAAGCTGCAGACGACAATTTCAAGTTGATTGAATTTTGAACTTTTTAATCGCTTTGGATAGAATTTGTTTGTTTGAATGGGGTTTTAAGCCGCTTTCAACAATCTTTCAGTTATATCGCGGCGGCTGGAGCACCTAACAATGGAATCCTGGTATTTCTCACACCAGTACTACCATTACATCCTTTCCTAGCCTCCAGCTGCTATCCCACATAAGTCTACGATTATCGACCCATTGGTGAGAGACAAATAGTCGGAAAGGATGACTGCCGATCGAACCCGGGACCTCTAGATTGACAGTCCGACGCGCTACCAACTGCGCTATGACGGTGGCTTGCTTTGGATAGAAAACATTGTGGATAATGAAGAAATTGCTTGATACAAGCAATTTCTTCATTTTCCGCAATGTTTTCAAAATCTATTTTCTTGAGGGGCGTAAAAAGGAGGGATTGAGTTGGAATGGGTTAACTCATTCACACCAAATGATGCATTTTGATGCCCAATATGAAAAAAGGCTTTAGAAGACATTGCAGAAAATTAAGAAACTGCTTCTTACAAGCAATTTATTCATTATTCACAATTTTTTCTAACCCAAAAGATAAAGAAGTTTAAAATTTCATCAACTAAACATTGTCCTCTACAACTTCTTTCAAATTGAACCAGTCTGAAATTTTGTCGTCATTGAGAAATGAAGAGAATATCTTTTTTTTTGCATTCCTTGTGGTGTGAACATAAAAAACTTAATCACACTGTATGAATACATGAAGCAGATCCATACATTAAGTTTTTATGTTCATACCTCAATGAAAAAAAAAATATATTCTCTTCATTTCTCATAATCTAATGACATCGAGTAAAACAAAGCAAATATTTTACTAATCTTAAGCAAATTTTGTGGATCTACTTTGTGCGCAAGCATCTAAAATAGTTGTGTGATCAAAATTGTGTTCAAAGCAGTATAAAAATTTTCAGCCACTCAAAACTGTTAAATGCTGATAGATGAAACTAGATTCAAATTATCTAAGAGATGAAGAGAATATTTCTTATTTTCATGGAGGTATGAGGTAATTTAGCGTGTAAGAAATCTTAGGATAGGTTAATATAAAAGATACAGAACTATACATAGACAACCACAAGACATACAAAATTATAAATGAGGAAAAAAAAAAAATACAAGAGCCATGTCGGACATGGCCATCCCCCGCCATAAAAGCTTGATAGTAAACTGAAGCCAGTTAGATTTAGGCTTCTTGTGCACTGCATTTCTTCTCAATGAGTTGGATAATAGCTTTTATACTTTCAGAGAAATGCACAGGACAAAATCTAAGTCTTTAAAACAACAAAGGGCAATAACTCCAAAATTATGCAAGCAAGAGTTGTGGTTCTTGTGCACTGCACTTCTCCTCAACGAGATCTATCCACCTATGAAGTTCCAAGTTAATAGCTATTATACTTTCAGAGATATGCTCTGACCAAGTTTAGTGACAGAATGACGAAATGACGGACGGAGACCATTACTACATCCCCTTCGCCGAAACGGAGGGGGATAATAAATGAAGAGCCTTTAGTCACCTCTTACAACATGACAGTTGTCATGTTTGTTCAATAAATGAAATGGCAGATGTGACAGGGGTAGGCCTGCAGTGATTTATTCTTATACCCTGTTTAACCCTTTTCCATTCAAATACGGGATTTTACGTTGCTGTGATTTTATACTTAAGAAAACATTGTGGAAAAAGAAGAAATTGCTTGTAACAAGCAATTTCTCCTTTTTCCACAATATTTTCTACCACATTGGATGGTTTCATTTCAAATGGCATCCAGTTTTCATTGTCGTCTGCAAACTCTTTCAATTTGGACCAGTCTAAAATTTCCAAAAACGGGAAAGGATTAACCACACAGGGTCTCACACACATGCTAGTGCTTTTCATTCCAAAGCTTATTTACATCATATGAAAATATTTAAGAGATGAAGAGAATATTTTTTGTTTTCATGGAGGTATGAACCGAAAAACCTAATCACACTGTATGAATACGCGAAGCGGATTCATACATTGTGTGATTAGGTTTTTCGGTTCATACCTCCATGAAAACAAAAAATATTATCTTCATTTCTTATAATTTAATTGCATCGAGCGAAAAATGCAACAACTTCACAAATTTTGATACCTTTTTGTAGTGAACTATTTTGTGCGGAAGCATTCAAAATGGCTGGGTACTCAAAATTTTGTTCATATAGGTATGAATTAAATTTTTCGACCAATCAGATGGCTCGTTTTTGATAGACGAAACTAACAATTAAATTATAAGCTTTTGAATAAAAAACAAACTGTTGCAATCCAGGACTGAGGAGTTATGAGGAAAGCAGTCGTTAGTCTCTGATTTAAGTCTCCTCCTGTATATGCACACAGAAAGGATGAGGTACTATTATGTACCACGGTACTGTGCGTGATTAACCCATTCCAACACAAGAAAAATTTAGACTGGTCCAAATTGAAAGAAGCTGCAGACGACATTTTCAAGTTGAAGGAATTTTAATTTTTTTCGTCTTTTGGGATAGAAAACATTGTGGATAATGAAGAAATTGCTTGTTATAAGCAATTTCTTCATTGTCCACAATGTTTTCCAAAGCTTTTTTCTTGTGGGGCGTAAAAAGGAGGGCTTGAGTTGGAATGGGTTAACAATCACTAAGCAGTCGGGATAGCTTCTCAGAACATTTAAAATATTTGCTGATCGTATAATTGGTATGTTTAACAGAGATAAGTCTCTGATAAGACTGTGCTGATATAATTGAAATACATCGGAAGCCTCTTAATGGCAACCCAAATAAAAGAAAATTATTGCTCAACCAATTCCTGTGTGACAAAATTTTGCAGACAACTATTCCATGTTGGTGTAATTAAAAAAAAATTTTTTGCCTATTAGGGTAGAAAACATTACTGACATTGAAGAAATTTCTGATTGGTATTGATGAGATCTATCATCATGACAAATATGAGCATTGTATATTAAACAGGCTTAAATCAATTGTAAATATAAAGTTTTTGTTAATTAAGTTTTGCAATGACCCTGATCTTTGAACCTGCAGATGCATATTTAAGAGATCTGTCATGATGCCAAATATAAGCATTGCATTTTAAATAGGCTTACGGTAATTGTAAGTGTCAAGTTCTTGGTTAAGATTTTGCACAAGCAAATGACCTTGACAAAAGCAGATATGTATTGATATCTACTATCATGCCAAATATGAGCCAACTATACGCTTAAAGTAATGAAAATGTTATGTAAAATTTTGCAAACAGACCAAGAGAAAGAAAAAATGTCAATGGTAAAACAATATGCCCCAGATCTTTTAACCCTGTCCTGTTCAATTCCTGTTTTTTTATGTCCATGTGTTTTCTAACAAGCAATATCTTCTTTTTCCACAATTTTTTCTAAGCTACAGAATAACTATTTCTGAAATAAAAATAAGTTTAATTGTCATCTGCAATGCCTTTGAATTGGGACAGGTCTAAAATTTTGAAAAATAGGAAAGGGTTAATACAGGGCATAAAAACAATCTTAACCCTTGTATAAACTCCTTTTCAGAATTCAGAGTTTTTTTCCATTCTTTGGATAATGACAAAACATGCCGTTTTCCCCTAAAATCAGGAAAGAAAATTCCAAATTCAAAATAAATTGTTTATGCAGAATGAAATTTTACCTTATGAGGCTCAAATTATATTTTGACCTATGAATATCAACAGGTCATTTGACAAAAAAAAACATGGAATTCCCGTATATCAGTTCATTTCAGTCACATTGCCATGGGCTATTGATTTCACATTATTCTAAAACCAGAATCCAGTGAATACATTTTTGATAACTTCCAAAACTTAACCCTTGTCATGCTGTATAAACTACCTTACTGAATTGCTGTAAAATCAAAGGACTGAAAGCACTGATAGAACTTGCTGTTCAAAAATCAATATTTCTTTCCGAAATGAACTCTATAAACAACTCTAATAGGAAAATTACAAGCAGGAGGTGTAGACTAAGATCAGCCTGCACATAAGTGCAGTCTGATCTTGGTCTATACCTCCTGCCAAAACCGGAATATTCCGGGTTCAGCATGACAAGGGTTAACTGTAGTACTTTGTATTTCCCTGAAGCCGAGATATTGCAATTTTCCGTACTCTGTCTCAAGTCAGAGTTAACATTTCTAAGTTTATTCTGACAAGCACACACACACCAAATAAAATTGAGTTAGGGTGTTAACTGTTAAATCCAAAGTGTTAATTTCAAGAATAGTTTCAGTCTCTCAGACCAGTTTTTTGGAGATTTTCATTTGACCTGAGCGCTGTGTAATATCATTGTTAGGTTTCAGTCTATGGTTTTACATCTCTTTCCTTTGTTGTCAACCTTGATATTCAGATGTTGCAGAAAATTATTCTATCAAACAACAATCTGCAATAAAACAAATGTGATGTTTGTCAGAATATGTTGTAAAACTAGTACATTTTTGGTAAGAAATAACTGATATCTAACTTTCTGTACATGGATATGTTATGAAAGTTAGTATTTTGTGGTTAAAACCTGTTGTCAGTTGTAAGTGTACCTATATCCTGACATGATATATTGCAACTTATTTCTGTGTCACAAACCATCATGAAAATATTTTCCAAATTTTGAGAAAACAATGCATTTGTCTCAAAATGCCTGGTTTTGGTCGTCTTCCCAAAACTTTGATAAAAAAAAAAAACAAAAAAAACATGCATCGAATTCAAAGGGCTGAAAGTATTGCAAGCACTGGTTACGGGTCAATATCTTTATAATAGATATTGATTAAAAATCCCAGTTTTGAAAGGGGCATGCAGCTGATGTAAACGAAGATCAGACTGCACATTTGTGCAGGCTGATCTTTGTCTATATCTCCTGCCAGAACAGGATTATTCCAGGCTAAACATTACAAGGGTTAATTGTCCTAAGTGTTAATTGTCCTGTTTCGTGGGAATCTCAGATGATTCCTTTAAGCCACATATCAGATCTCAGGCATGCATGATGAGTTTTTGATATATTCAAATCATTCAAGCAACAATCATCCAGATCTATTTCATCAGGTTTCCATCTGAATCACACACATTCATAAATAGAAGACAAATTGTCATTTTTTGTTCAGTTCTTGTACAGTTTGACTAATTCAGCTCTAACATTCTTTGCTTGGTCCAGTATCAGCTCTTTCTTCACATGAAAATACTTTCTCTGAAAAGATATAATTATATGGAATTACCTGCTTTGTCATGTTATCTAAAAAATATTTAGACAAATATACAAACCTTACTTTCCTGAAATATGTCATAGCAAGAATTACCAAATTTCAGAACTTGCAAAAATTGAAAGAAGCTGCAGACAACTATTTCAAGTTGATGAAATTCTTTGTAATCTTTGTCATTCTGGGTAGAAAACTGTGTGGAAAATGGAAGACATTGCACTTTAATTGGAAAATAAAAGCCAAATAGGTAAGAACAAGAGCTGGTCACAGTCATGTGACAAATGCCCCCAAAGGACAGGGTCAAGTATGTGGCACTGATTTGTTTTGTAAACATAACCACATGCATTTGTTATCTATATGTCTGGGTTTTTAATAAATGAAATTTTAATACATATAATAATTTCTATATATACAGAAAGAAATCGAGAAATGCATTATGGGCGGATTTTTCTGAGGTCAAAAGTAGATCAAAGGTCAAGGTCACTGGGTCAAGGTCAAGGTCAAGGTCATGTAAAGTGGTCCACCCAATTAAGCATCTGTCCAAATATAGAAGCAATCCATTGAAGAAAAAGAGAGTAAATACAATTTAACCATTCCGGACGCAATTTAACCATTGTGGATGCCCCTTTGACCCCAGATTGTAACCTTGACCTTTGAGATAGGAACCTGGGTCTTTTTCGTGACACGTCATCTGAATGTGGTTAACATTTGTATGAAAGAAATTTGTACCTGCGTGCATGATTATAGAAGTTACAGAGCGGACACGGTAAAAAGTGCCGATTTTTTACCTTTTACCCCAGATTGTGACCTTGATCTTTTAACCTGGGTCTTTTTTGCGACACGTCGTCTGAAGGTGGTGATCATTTGTATGAAAGAAATTTGTACCTGTGTGCATGATTAGAAGTTACAGAGGGGACACAGCAAAAAGTCCCCATTATTGACCTTTTACCCATGATTGTGACCTTGATCTTTTAGATAGGAACCTGGGTCTTTTTCGTGACACATCGTCTTATGGCAGTGAACATTTGTGCAAAGTTATATTGGAATCCACTATTGCATGTAGAAGTTACAGAGCGGACACAAAAGCCGGACAGACGGACTGACTGATGGACGGACGGACAGACTGACTGATGGACGGACAGATCGATTACTATATGCCTCCCTTTGGGGGCATAAAAAGTTGCAAGAAAATGAGAAATTACTTGTCACAATCAATTTCTCCATTTCTCACAAAGTTTTCCATGACCAAATTTGTTCAAGGCATCAGAAAGTGTCATGTTAGTCAAAGTAACAGTATCTTCAAATGACAATTCAAAAGAAATCTGGCTTATAGATTTTCAATTTTTCTATGTTTTATTGACAACATTTTTTTATAATGTATAGAAGGTTTCTGTTCCTTAACCTATTCCCATACAATGATGCTTTCTGACGCCCCCAAGAAAAAGAGCTTCAAAAAACATTGTGGAAAATGAAGAAATTTCTCGATACAAGCATTTTCTTTATTATACACAATGTATTATACACAATGTATTATACCCTGAAAAAAAATCTGCGTTTCTTAATCTTAAATTTGTTGTCTGCAACATCTTTGAATTTGGACCAGTCTAAAATTTTGTCATCTGGTAATCATAGGTTAATTAAACAAGAGTTGAGCTAAACAAATTCATTAGATAATAATTATTGTCTGCAAATTCTTTTTAATTTTGACCAATTTAAAATTTGATTGTTTGGTAATGGGCTTATCTTAAATTCCTGATTTGTCTTTAACCCAATACCATCTCAATGACACTTTTTTACACCCTAAGATAAAAACAATCTGAAAGCATAGCAGAAAATGAAGGAATTCATTGTTATTAGCAATTTCTTCGTTATCCATAATGTTTTCTTCACCCAAAGGAAACAATCCAAATTTGTATATAGTGTAAATTGTCGTCTGCAACTGCTTTGAATTTGGGTCAGTCTAAATTTTTGCCGTCTGGTGATGATAAAAATTAAGACTGGTCCAAATTCAAAGAAATTATCATAATAATCAGAAGTTATGGATACTGAAATTTAGCATTTACCTCTTCTAAATCCATGTACGGTCCCGCGCCTTCAGGAAACATTTCGTCGGCAACGATTGTAGGTTTCATTTTGAATTATTTGTATCTTTGACGCTGTAAATATTTTTATAATTTTCGTTGTTGTTGTTGTTACAGATGGAGTAAGGTCACCCAGCAAAGTACTTCCGGGTGGTTGTACCCTAAAGTAGTCCATTAAGAAAAATTATTAAGTCCTTTTCAAGAAGGCAGGGTGCATTAAATAGGTATTTTTGTCTTGTTATTGTCACCAGATCTTTTGAAATACATTGTCTTGCAACAAATGAGCTATAAAATGCTCTCTTTTCCAGGACTATTTCTTGTGTATGGATGCTGGTGACTCCCAAGTTGATGTCATTGTGTCGACTGCTTTCGGTTGGAATTTAACACGGTACGTGTGTTTGACATGATTTTGTGAAAAATCCAATCGGTGATGGTAGGGTCAAACACAGATATTTCAAGATGCCATTGTGTTATAGATACACTTTAACTGCAGTTACATCTCAACGAATATTTTGGAACCTGTGACAGTTCGGCAAAAATGTGGAATTTACATGTGTTTATATAGGGGGACATTTTAGTGAGATGCCACCAGATTTTTGGTGCACCGTAATATTTAGTTATTAGTAAAATTCGTGCAAATTCTGCTATGAAAATTACTTCCCTTTAATAAAAAAAATATATGAAAAAGGCAAAGCCTAGATAGTGAGCGCCATTATATTGAAAACCGAAGAGTTTTTCACCTCTGGTGATTTATCCCAGTGTCGGCATATTCTCTATCAAAGATGGAAAAAATGTGTAATTTTGTGATCACAGGGTCTTGTGACACTTGGTTCTTTGGAGAGGAATATAGCTCTCCTATGTCACAAATACTCTTAGAGAACAGTTGAGGGGAAAGTAAGAATTTTCGATTTAAGTATAGGTGTTATACAGAATGGACAAGTTTTAAATAAAATTGGAGATCAGGTCATACGATCGAGGTCACTTAATTGTGCATTTACTGTTATGATTTTATGGTCGGTGATGAATGTCGGTGTTGACGCCCCTCTACACGAGGGAAAAAATTGAATTATTATTTCAATTTTATTTGTCTATTGAAAATTAAGAATTTTTACAAGCTCAGGCTTTCTTCATTACCCATAATGTTTTCTATCGCCTGGAGAGACAATGCTTTGATTCTAAAGTTTTATCGACTTTAAATTGTCGTCGGCAAATTCTTTCAAATTAGACCAATCTAAATTCAAGTTTTTTTTTGTGTGGAAATAGGTTTACCCTTTCCAGTACAATCCGCGATTTTACGTAACTTTGATTACATAGTTCATACATTGTAGAAAAATAAGAAATTGCTTGTAACAACCAAATTTTTCTTTGTCCTCGATATTTTCTACCGCATAGCAGATGATTTAATTTCAAATTGCACCCAATTCTCATTGCCGTCTGCAACCCCTTTCAATTTGGACGGTAGCCTAGAATTTAAAAAAAAATAAACGGAAAAGGGTTAAGAGACCACCGTGACGTACAGAATATGTGTAAACCTCGTGCTTAACTACTAGTAAAGAAGAACTTCTATTTCACTTAGCTTGTCGGGTTTTTTTTAACCCATTCCCACACAAAATTTTTTTAGACTGGTCAAAGATGAAAGAAGCTGCAGACGACAATTTGAATCAATGAAATTTTAAAAAAAATCTTTGTCTTTTGGGGCAGAAAAAATTTTGGATAATTAAGAAATTAGTTTTCACAAGCAATTTCTTCATTATCCACAATATATTCCAAAGATTATTTAAGAGATGAAGAGAATATTTTTTGTTTTCATGGAGGTATGAACCGAAAAACCTAATCACACTGTATGAATACGCGAAGCAGATTCATACATTGTGTGATTAGGTTTTTCGGTTCATACTTGTATGAAATCAAAAACCATTCTCTTCATTTCTTATAATTTAATAGCATCGAGCGAAAAAAACAAAAGCTTTACAAATTTTGATACCTTTTTGTATGGGACTATTTTGTGCGCAAGCATACAAAATCGCTGCTTGCTCAAAATTTTGTTCATGGAGTTATAAATAATTTTTTTCGACCAATCAGAACGCCCGCTTTTGATAGACGAAACTAAAAATTAAATTATTTCCTTATAGGCGTTAAAAAAAGAGGGATTGTGTGGGAATGGGTGAAGTGGATAATTAAAGGATAGCTGGCCACGCCCCTTGAGCTCTGACCGGGACTTCTAGTTGCTTACAAGATCACTAGTTGGTGAAATTTTAACAGTATTTGTCTTTTGTGGTTGAAAACACTGTGGATAATGCCAGAAATTGCTGGTAACAAGCAATTAAACCATTTCCAATAACGTTTTCTAAAGCCTGGGGGTTTTTTTGGGGGGGAGGGGGGATCTGTTGTTGTTGTTGTTTGTCTTGGGGTTAGGGACACCTGAAAGCGGAATTGAGTGGGAATGGATTAAAGAAAAATGAATGTGAACGACGAGCGATGCGCGCACGATGGACTACGGTCATTGGGTTATAACCAAGTTTGATCTGGAGTCGAGACTAATCAGTGGACGCCGGATATCTGCTAACAATCAAATAATCGATTGACCAATCAAATCATTCAGACCGAAATTAAATTTTGAGCTCCAACATTCACGCCACTTTGAAGTTTTTGTTTGTTTTTGCGACAAGTTGATTAGTTATCCAAAAACAATGCGAGAAAAGAGAAATCTGTTTCGTGGCAGAAAGGTTTTCCTTTTCTAACCCGGGTTTTGAAGCTTATTAAGAAATGATTTTCCACTGAACTGTAGTATGAAATTTCTTTTAATTTGGACCAGTCTTCTTCATAATATGGCGAAGGAAGCGAGATACCCGACGATTGACGCGTCGCTGGTAACCGGCAGACTTACCTCTAACATTGCACTTGAGTAATAAACGCCCGTATGTTGTAAATACTGTGATCAAGAGAATAAAAACTAAAACGCAAATCGTAGATTGGAAACATACACGTCATAACAACAGAATGATTAAGCTGTAGTAAAGATGTTTAAATCTCCAAATCAACAAAAATGCTTAACGAAAATGTTGGAGTTCAAGTTCACGTCCGATCCAAATCAATGATTGGCCATGACCGGTCAGTCGGTTATTTTGGTAGTCGGACAGCCGTGATCTGTCACTTCAACTAAAAGTTTACTAATTGAGGTACAAGATTGTTTAACCCTTTCCCTCTCAATCATAACAACAGATTGATTAAGCTCTATTTCAGACGTTTAAGTCTTCAAATCAACAAAAACGCTGAAAAAATTATCGGAGTTCAAAGTTCACGTGTGATTTGTCATGACCGTTCAGTCATTATTTTGATAGTCGGACAACCGTGATCTATCAAATTCAACTTGAAGTTTATTAATTGAGGTACAAATTCCCTCTCAATCCCTCAATTTTATGCTACATGAAATACGAATATTGTAAACATGGTGGGAAAAGGAGAAATTGCTTGTAGCAAGCAATTTTTCCTTTTCCCACGTTGTTTTCTATCCTATTTTGTACTTATTTATCAAGTACAAAATACTTTGAAGTGTCGTATGCAAATTCTTCCAAATTGGATGAGTCTAAAATTTTGTTGAGTGTATATGGGTTAAAGTATAGCAAATTAGCAACGTAGGTAACTGAGATCGCAAAATAAAATAGCCCCTTAACCCATTCACTCTTTTACGCACCTGAACACTGAGTTATATATAGTTATATACCGAGTAATATCAAATAAATCATTGCTTTGTCAAACAAGATGTGTTTGTGAAACACTATGCCCCCGAAACGGGAATTCTTTAGAAACGGGTAAAGGGTTAAAATTTTGACCTTGACCTTGATGAAATGACCATCCCCAGTCGCGCCTTGTTTAGACCTATCTACATACCAAATATTAGCATTGTAACTTAATCAGGGTTGAAGTTATAGGAAAATGTTAAGTTGGAGGTTAAGTTTTGCAGACAGACAGACAGACAGACAGACGGACACCGGTAAAACAATCTGCCCCCGATCTTATCGATGCGGGGGCATAAAAAATATAATAAACGGGGAAAAGGTTCGGACGGACGGATTGCAACTCCTTTCAATTTAGACTTACTAGTCTAAAATTTTGTCGTCTGGTAATGGGTTAAACCATTTTCCTTGTTATTAACGACAACAAGGTGCCAAATTGTCACAAGATACGCCCGTCACACTGCTTAATATGAACTGGGGGTGTGAATAGAACTGAGGTTATTTTGAATTAATATTTTTTGTCAAACAAAGTATGAAAAACAACAAAGGGCAATAACTATAAAAAATAGGCTAGGTAGAGTTATGGTTCTTGTACACTGCACTCCAACTTGGTGAGCTCTATCCATCCATGAAATTTCATGATTCTAGCTATTATACTTTTAGAGATATACTCCGGACAAGATTCAAGTATGAAAAACAACAAAGGGCAATAACTCAAAAAGTAGGCTAGGTAGAATAATGGTTCTTGTACACTACACTCCCACTTGGTGAGCTCTATCCATCCATGAAGATTCATGATTCTAGCTATTATACTTTAAGAGATATACTCCGGACAAGCTTCAAGTATGAAAAACAACAAAGGGCAATAACTCAAAAAATAGGCTAGGTAGAGTTATGGTTCTTGTACTCTGCCCTCCCACTTGGTGAGCTCTATCCATCCATGAAATTTCATAATTCTAGCTATTATACTTTTAGAGATATACTCCAGAAAAGATTCAAGTATGAAAAACAACAAAGGGCAATAACTCAAAAAATAGGCCAGGTAGAATTATGGTTCTTGTGCACTGCACTCCCCCTTGGTGAGTTTATACACCCATGAATTTCATGATCCTAGCTATAATACTTTTAGAGATATACTCTGGACAAGATTCAAGTATAAAAAACAACAAAGTGCAATAACTCAATTAATAGGCTAGGTAGAGTTATGGTTCTTGTACACTGCACTCCCACTTGGTGAGCTCTATCCATCCATGAAATTTCATGATTCTAGCTATTATACTTTTAGAGATATACTCCGGACAAGATTCAAGTATGAAAAACAACAAAGAGCAATAACTCAAAAAATAGGCCAGGTAGAGTTATGGTTCTTGTGCACTGCACTCCCCCTTGGTGAGATCTATACATCCATGAAATTTCATGATTCTAGCTATAATACTTTTAGAGATTTACTCCGGACAAGATTCAAGTATGAAAAACAACAAAGGGCAATAACTCAAAAAATAGGCCAGGTAGAGTTATGGTTCTTGTGCACTGCACTACCCCTTGGTGAGATCTATACACCCATGAAGTTTCATGATCCTAGCTATAATACTTTTAGAGATATACTCCGGACAAGATTCAAGTATGAAAAAAAACAAAGGGCAATAACTCAAAAAATAGGCCAGGTAGAGTTATGGTTATTGCGCACTGCACTCCGTATTGATGAGAAGAATATAACTGCCAAGTTTAAAGTCAATCGGACTAACGGTGACAGAGTTATGCTCCGGACAAAGAAGTGGACACCGCCAGGACGCCCGGACGACCGGACGCCCGGACAACCGGACGCCCGGACACCACGGGTGATCCCATAATACGTCCCGTCTTCGACGGGCGTATAAAAAGCAGGCTGTTAGCATTCAGCAAGTAGGTTATTTTGTGAACAGACAGACAGACAGACAGACGGATATTGACCAACCACATTACTCGGATGAGCTAAAAACTACCGCAGTTAAACATAGTATTTATTTGTATAGGTTTGTTGGCAATTTTTATTAATTCACAGATCAATATGATAACATACAAAACATGTACTTGTGCATCCGATATGTTAAAAGAAATATGGACCAATATGGAAAAGTAAAATAGCATTGCTGGTTGGCCTTTATACTCTATAAAGACTGTGTAGGGTCAAAATGTTTCACTTTTTGCAGTTGCTCTGAATGGAACATGGTCTGTCATTATACCTTATTTATTTTTTCTAAAAATTAATTCCTAACTTGACCTGTGGAGGTCTGTCTGGTCTATAGATTGTTTTGATAGGAGTCCATATACTACATTTCCAACCATTTCCTTTAACCCATTCCAACACAGCAAAATTTTAGACTGGTCCAAATTGAAAGAAGCTGCAGACGACAATTTCAAGTTGATTGAATTTTGAACTTCTTAATCGCTTTGGATAGAATTTGTTTGAATGGGGTTTTACGCCGCTTTCAACAATCTTTCAGTTATATCGCGGTGGCTGGAGCACCTAACAATGGAATCCTGGTATTTCTCACGACAGTACTACCATTACATCCTTTCCTAGCCTCCAGCTGCTATCCCACATAAGTCTACGATTATTGACCCATTGGTGAGAGACAAATAGTCGGAAAGGATGAGTGCCGCCGTCGGGGATCGAACCCTGGACTTCTAGATTGACAGTCCGACGCGCTACCAACTGCGCTATGACGGCGGCTCACTTTGGATAGAAAACATTGATACAAGCAATTTCTTCATTTTCCACAATGTTTTCAAAATCTATTTTCTTGAGGGGCGTAAAAAGGAGGGATTGAGTTGGAATGGGTTAACTCATTCACACCGAATGATGCATTTTGATGCCCCATATAAAAAAAGGCTTTAGAAGACATTGAAGACAATTAAGAAATTGCTTGTTACAAGCAATTTCTTCATTATTCACAATTTTTTCTAACCCAAAAGATAAAGAAGTTTAAAATTTCATCAACTAAACATTGTCCTCTGCAACTTCTTTCAAATTGAACCAGTCTGAAATTTTGTCGTCATTGAGAAATGAAGAGAATATTTTTTCTTTTTTTTTTTTTTTTGCATTCATTGTAGTGTGAACAAAAACTTAATCACACTGTATGAATACATGAAGCAGATCCATACATTAAGTTTTTATGTTCATACCTCAATGAAAAAAAAAATATTCTCTTCATTTCTCATAATCTAATGACATCGAGTAAAACAAAGCAAATATTTTACTAATCTTAAGTAAATTTTGTGGATTTACTTAGTGCGCAGGCATCTAAAATAGTTGTGTGATCAAAATTGTGTTCAAAGCAGTATAAAAATTTTCAGCCACTCAAAACTGTTAAATGCTGATAGATGAAACTAGATTCAAATTATCTAAGAGATGAAGAGAATATTTCTTATTTTCATGGAGGTATGAACCGAAAAACCCAATCTGCAAGGGAATTCATACATTGTGTGATTAGGTTTTTCGGTTCATACCTCCATGAAAACAAAAAATATCCTCTTCATTTCTTATAATTTAATAGCATCGAACGAAAAAAAAAAGCTATACAAATTTTGATACCTTTTTGTATGGGACTATTTTCTGCGGAAGCATACAAAATAGCTGCGTGCTCAAAATTTTGTTCATGGAGTTATGAATAATTTTTTTGGCCAATCAGAACGCTCGTTTTTGATAGACGTAACTAAAAATTAAATTATATGTATATAATGTTGTTTGACTGGTGTTTTACAGCGCATCAACAGCTGCCGTAATTAAGCGTGTAAGAAATCTTAGGATAGGTTAATATAAAAGATACAGAACTATACATAGACAACCACAAGACATACAAAATTATAAATGAGGAATGAAAAAAATGACAAGAGCCATGTCGGACATGGCCATCCCCCGCCATAAAAGCTTGGTAGTAAACTGAAGCCAGTAAGATTTAGGCTTCTTGTGCACTGCATTTCTTCTCAATGAGTTCGATAATAGCTTTTATACTTTCAGAGATAAGCTCAGGACAAAATCCAAGTCTTTAAAACAATAAAGGGCAATAACTCCAAAATTATGCAAGCAAGAGTTGTGGTTCTTGTGCACTGCACTTCTCCTTAACGAGATCTATCCACCTATGAAGTTCCAAGTTAACAGCTATTATACTTTCAGAGATATGCTCTAACCAAGTTTAGTGACTGAATGACGAAATGACGGACGGAGACCATTACTACATCCCCTTCGCCGAAACGGAGGGGGATAATAAATGAAGAGCCTTTAGTCACCTCTTACAACATGACAGTTGTAATGTTTGTTCAACAAATGAAATGGCAGATGTGACAGGGGTAGGCCTGCAGTGATTTATTCTTATACCCTGTTTAACTACACGGGGTCTCACACACATGCTAGTGCTTTTCATTCCAAAGCTTATTTACATCATATGAAAATATTTAAGAGATGAAGAGAATATTTTTTGTTTTCATGGAGGTATGAACCGAAAAACCTAATCACACTGTATGAATACGCGAAGCGGATTCATACATTGTGTGATTAGGTTTTTCGGTTCATACCTCAATGAAAACAAAAAATATTATCTTCATTTCTTATAATTTAATAGCATCGAGCGAAAAATGCAACAACTTAACAAATTTTGATACCTTTTTGTAGTGAACTATTTTGTGCGGAAGCATTCAAAATGGCTGGGTACTCAAAATTTTGTTCATATAGGTATGAATTAAATTTTTCGACCAATCAGATGGCTCGTTTTTGATAGACGAAACTAACAATTAAATTATAAGCTTTTGAATAAAAAACAAACTGTTGCAATCCAGGACTGAGGAGTTATGAGGAAAGCAGTAGTTAGTCTCTGATTTAAGTCTCCTCCTGTATAGGCACAAAGAAAGGATGAGGTACTATTATGTACCACGGTACTGTGCGTGATTAACCCATTCCAACACCAGAAAATTTTAGACTGGTCCAAATTGAAAGAAGCTGCAGACGACATTTTCAAGTTGAAGGAATTTTAATTTTTTTCGTCTTTTGGGATAGAAAACATTGTGGATAATGAAGAAATTGCTTGTTATAAGCAATTTCTTCATTGTCCACAATGTTTTCCAAAGCTTTTTTCTTGTGGGGCGTAAAAAGGAGGGCTTGAGTTGGAATGGGTTAACAATCACTAAGCAGTCGGGATAGCTTCTCAGAACATTTAAAATATTTGCTGATCGTATAATTGGTATGTTTAACAGAGATAAGTCTCTGATAAGACTGTGCTGATATAATTGAAATACATTGGAAGCCTCTTAATGGCAACCCAAATAAAAGAAAATTATTGCTCAACCAATTCCTGTGTGACAAAATTTTGAAGACAACTATTCCAAGTTGGTGTAATTGAAAAAAAATCTTTGCCTATTAGGGTAAAAAACATTACTAACATTGAAGAAATTTCTGATTGGTATTGATGAGATCTATCATCATGACAAATATGAGCATTGTATATTAAACAGGCTTAAATCAATTGTAAATATAAAGTTTTTGTTTATTAAGTTTTGCAATGACCCTGATCTTTGAACCTGCAGATGCATATTTAAGAGATCTGTCATGATGCCAAATATAAGCATTGCATGTTAAATAGGCTTACGGTAATTGTAAGTGTCAAGTTCTTGGTTAAGATTTTGCACAAGCAAATGACCTTGACAAAAGCAGATATGTATTGATATCTACTATCATGCCAAATATGAGCCAACTATACGCTTAAAGTAATGAAAATGTTATGTAAAATTTTGCAAACAGACCAAGAGAAAGAAAAAATGTCAATGGTAAAACAATATGCCCCAGATCTTTTAACCCTGTCCTGTTCAATCCCTGTTTTTTTATGTCCACGTGTTTTCTAACAAGCAATATCTTCTTTTTCCACAATTTTTTCTAAGCTACAGAATAACTATTTCTGAAATAAAAATAAGTTTAATTGTCATCTGCAATGCCTTTGAATTGGGACAGGTCTAAAATTTTGAAAAATAGGAAAGGGTTAATACAGGGCATAAAAACAATCTTAACCCCTTTATAAACTCCTTTTCAGAATTCAGAGTTTTTCCCATTCTTTGGATAATGACAAAACATGCCATTTTCCCCTAAAATCAGGAAAGAAAATTCCAAATTCAAAATAAATTGCTTATGCAGAATGAAATTTTACCTTATGAGGCTCAAATTATATTTTGACCTATGAATATCAACAGGTCATTTGACAAAAAAAAATGGAATTCCTGTATATCAGTTCATTTTAGTCACATTGCCATGGGCTATTGATTTCACATTATTCTAAAACCAGAATCCAGTGAATACATTTTTGATAACTTCCAAAACTTAACCCTTGTCATGCTGTATGAACTATCTTACTGAATTGCTGTAAAATCAAAGGACTGAAAGCACTGATAGAACTTGCTGTTCAAAAATCAATATTTCTTTCCGAAATGAACTCTATAAACAACTCTAATAGGAAAATTACAAGCAGGAGGTGTAGACTAAGATCAGCCTGCACATAAGTGCAGTCTGATCTTGGTCTATACCTCCTGCCAAAACCGGAATATTCCGGGTTCAGCATGACAAGGGTTAACTGTAGCACTTTGTATTTCTCTGAAGCCGAGATATTGCAATTTTCCGTACTCTGTCTCAAGTCAAAGTTAACATTTCTAAATTTATTCTGACAAGCACACACACACCAAATAAAATTGAGTTAGGGTGTTAACTGTTAAATCGAAAGTGTTAATTTCAAGAATAGTTTCAGTCTCTCAGACCATTTTTTTGGAGATTTTCATTTGACCTGCACGCTGTGTTATATCATTGTTAGGTTTCAGTCTATGGTTTTACGTCTCTTTCCTTTGTTGTCAACCTTGATATTCAGATGTTGCAGAAAATTATTCTATCAAACAACAATCTGCAATAAAACAAATGTGATGTTTGTCAGAATATGTTGTAAAACTAGTATATTTTTGGTAAGAAATAACTGATATCTAACTTTCTGTACATGGATATGTTATGAAAATTAGTATTTTGTGGTTAAAACCTGTTGTCAGTTGTAAGTGTACCTATATCCGGACACGAAATATTGCAACTTATTTCTGTGTCACAAACCATCATGAAAATATTTTCCAAATTTTGAGAAAACAATGCATTTGTCTCAAAATGCCTGGTTTTGGTCGTCTTCCCAAAACTTTGATAAAAAAAAAAAAACAAAAAAAACATGCATCGAATTCAAAGGGCTGAAAGTATTGCAAGCACTGGTTACGGGTCAATATCTTTATAATAGATATTGATTAAAAATCCCAGTTTTGAAAGGGGCATGCAGCTGATGTAAACGAAGATCAGACTGCACATTTGTGCAGGCTGATCTTTGTCTATATCTCCTGCCAGAACAGGATTATTCCAGGCTAAACATTACAAGGGTTAATTGTCCTAAGTGTTAATTGTCCTGTTTCGTGGGAATCTCAGATGATTCCTTTAAGCCACATATCAGATCTCAGGCATGCATGATGAGTTTTTGATATATTCAAATCATTCAAGCAACAATCATCCAGATCTATTTCATCAGGTTTCCATCTGAATCACACACATTCATAAATAGAAGACAAATTGTCATTTTTTGTTCAGTTCTTGTACAGTTTGACTAATTCAGCTCTAACATTCTTTGCTTGGTCCAGTATCAGCTCTTTCTTCACATGAAAATACTTTCTCTGAAAAGATATAATTATATGGAATTACCTGCTTTGTCATGTTATCTAAAAAATATTTAGACAAATATACAAACCTTACTTTCCTGAAATATGTCATAGCAAGAATTACCAAATTTCAGAACTTGCAAAAATTGAAAGAAGCTGCAGACAACTATTTCAAGTTGATGAAATTCTTTGTAATCTTTGTCATTCTGGGTAGAAAACTGTGTGGAAAATGGAAGACATTGCACTTTAATTGGAAAATAAAAGCCAAATAGGTAAGAACAAGAGCTGGTCACAGTCATGTGACAAATGCCCCCAAAGGACAGGGTCAAGTATGTGGCACTGATTTGTTTTGTAAACATAACCACATGCATTTGTTATCTATATGTCTGGGTTTTTAATAAATGAAATTTTAATACATATAATAATTTCTATATATACAGAAAGAAATCGAGAAATGCATTATGGGCGGATTTTTCTGAGGTCAAAAGTAGATCAAAGGTCAAGGTCACTGGGTCAAGGTCAAGGTCAAGGTCATGTAAAGTGGTCCACCCAATTAAGCATCTGTCCAAATATAGAAGCAATCCATTGAAGAAAAAGAGAGTAAATACAATTTAACCATTCCGGACGCAATTTAACCATTGTGGATGCCCCTTTGACCCCAGATTGTAACCTTGACCTTTGAGATAGGAACCTGGGTCTTTTTCGTGACACGTCATCTGAATGTGGTTAACATTTGTATGAAAGAAATTTGTACCTGCGTGCATGATTATAGAAGTTACAGAGCGGACACGGTAAAAAGTGCCGATTTTTTACCTTTTACCCCAGATTGTGACCTTGATCTTTTAACCTGGGTCTTTTTTGCGACACGTCGTCTGAAGGTGGTGATCATTTGTATGAAAGAAATTTGTACCTGTGTGCATGATTAGAAGTTACAGAGGGGACACAGCAAAAAGTCCCCATTATTGACCTTTTACCCATGATTGTGACCTTGATCTTTTAGATAGGAACCTGGGTCTTTTTCGTGACACATCGTCTTATGGCAGTGAACATTTGTGCAAAGTTATATTGGAATCCACTATTGCATGTAGAAGTTACAGAGCGGACACAAAAGCCGGACAGACGGACTGACTGATGGACGGACGGACAGACTGACTGATGGACGGACAGATCGATTACTATATGCCTCCCTTTGGGGGCATAAAAAGTTGCAAGAAAATGAGAAATTACTTGTCACAATCAATTTCTCCATTTCTCACAAAGTTTTCCATGACCAAATTTGTTCAAGGCATCAGAAAGTGTCATGTTAGTCAAAGTAACAGTATCTTCAAATGACAATTCAAAAGAAATCTGGCTTATAGATTTTCAATTTTTCTATGTTTTATTGACAACATTTTTTTATAATGTATAGAAGGTTTCTGTTCCTTAACCTATTCCCATACAATGATGCTTTCTGACGCCCCCAAGAAAAAGAGCTTCAAAAAACATTGTGGAAAATGAAGAAATTTCTCGATACAAGCATTTTCTTTATTATACACAATGTATTATACACAATGTATTATACCCTGAAAAAAAATCTGCCTTTCTTAATCTTAAATTTGTTGTCTGCAACATCTTTGAATTTGGACCAGTCTAAAATTTTGTCATCTGGTAATCATAGGTTAATTAAACAAGAGTTGAGCTAAACAAATTCATTAGATAATAATTATTGTCTGCAAATTCTTTTTAATTTTGACCAATTTAAAATTTGATTGTTTGGTAATGGGCTTATCTTAAATTCCTGATTTGTCTTTAACCCAATACCATCTCAATGACACTTTTTTACACCCTAAGATAAAAACAATCTGAAAGCATAGCAGAAAATGAAGGAATTCATTGTTATTAGCAATTTCTTCGTTATCCATAATGTTTTCTTCACCCAAAGGAAACAATCCAAATTTGTATATAGTGTAAATTGTCGTCTGCAACTGCTTTGAATTTGGGTCAGTCTAAATTTTTGCCGTCTGGTGATGATAAAAATTAAGACTGGTCCAAATTCAAAGAAATTATCATAATAATCAGAAGTTATGGATACTGAAATTTAGCATTTACCTCTTCTAAATCCATGTACGGTCCCGCGCCTTCAGGAAACATTTCGTCGGCAACGATTGTAGGTTTCATTTTGAATTATTTGTATCTTTGACGCTGTAAATATTTTTATAATTTTCGTTGTTGTTGTTGTTACAGATGGAGTAAGGTCACCCAGCAAAGTACTTCCGGGTGGTTGTACCCTAAAGTAGTCCATTAAGAAAAATTATTAAGTCCTTTTCAAGAAGGCAGGGTGCATTAAATAGGTATTTTTGTCTTGTTATTGTCACCAGATCTTTTGAAATACATTGTCTTGCAACAAATGAGCTATAAAATGCTCTCTTTTCCAGGACTATTTCTTGTGTATGGATGCTGGTGACTCCCAAGTTGATGTCATTGTGTCGACTGCTTTCGGTTGGAATTTAACACGGTACGTGTGTTTGACATGATTTTGTGAAAAATCCAATCGGTGATGGTAGGGTCAAACACAGATATTTCAAGATGCCATTGTGTTATAGATACACTTTAACTGCAGTTACATCTCAACGAATATTTTGGAACCTGTGACAGTTCGGCAAAAATGTGGAATTTACATGTGTTTATATAGGGGGACATTTTAGTGAGATGCCACCAGATTTTTGGTGCACCGTAATATTTAGTTATTAGTAAAATTCGTGCAAATTCTGCTATGAAAATTACTTCCCTTTAATAAAAAAAATATATGAAAAAGGCAAAGCCTAGATAGTGAGCGCCATTATATTGAAAACCGAAGAGTTTTTCACCTCTGGTGATTTATCCCAGTGTCGGCATATTCTCTATCAAAGATGGAAAAAATGTGTAATTTTGTGATCACAGGGTCTTGTGACACTTGGTTCTTTGGAGAGGAATATAGCTCTCCTATGTCACAAATACTCTTAGAGAACAGTTGAGGGGAAAGTAAGAATTTTCGATTTAAGTATAGGTGTTATACAGAATGGACAAGTTTTAAATAAAATTGGAGATCAGGTCATACGATCGAGGTCACTTAATTGTGCATTTACTGTTATGATTTTATGGTCGGTGATGAATGTCGGTGTTGACGCCCCTCTACACGAGGGAAAAAATTGAATTATTATTTCAATTTTATTTGTCTATTGAAAATTAAGAATTTTTACAAGCTCAGGCTTTCTTCATTACCCATAATGTTTTCTATCGCCTGGAGAGACAATGCTTTGATTCTAAAGTTTTATCGACTTTAAATTGTCGTCGGCAAATTCTTTCAAATTAGACCAATCTAAATTCAAGTTTTTTTTTGTGTGGAAATAGGTTTACCCTTTCCAGTACAATCCGCGATTTTACGTAACTTTGATTACATAGTTCATACATTGTAGAAAAATAAGAAATTGCTTGTAACAACCAAATTTTTCTTTGTCCTCGATATTTTCTACCGCATAGCAGATGATTTAATTTCAAATTGCACCCAATTCTCATTGCCGTCTGCAACCCCTTTCAATTTGGACGGTAGCCTAGAATTTAAAAAAAAATAAACGGAAAAGGGTTAAGAGACCACCGTGACGTACAGAATATGTGTAAACCTCGTGCTTAACTACTAGTAAAGAAGAACTTCTATTTCACTTAGCTTGTCGGGTTTTTTTTAACCCATTCCCACACAAAATTTTTTTAGACTGGTCAAAGATGAAAGAAGCTGCAGACGACAATTTGAATCAATGAAATTTTAAAAAAAATCTTTGTCTTTTGGGGCAGAAAAAATTTTGGATAATTAAGAAATTAGTTTTCACAAGCAATTTCTTCATTATCCACAATATATTCCAAAGATTATTTAAGAGATGAAGAGAATATTTTTTGTTTTCATGGAGGTATGAACCGAAAAACCTAATCACACTGTATGAATACGCGAAGCAGATTCATACATTGTGTGATTAGGTTTTTCGGTTCATACTTGTATGAAATCAAAAACCATTCTCTTCATTTCTTATAATTTAATAGCATCGAGCGAAAAAAACAAAAGCTTTACAAATTTTGATACCTTTTTGTATGGGACTATTTTGTGCGCAAGCATACAAAATCGCTGCTTGCTCAAAATTTTGTTCATGGAGTTATAAATAATTTTTTTCGACCAATCAGAACGCCCGCTTTTGATAGACGAAACTAAAAATTAAATTATTTCCTTATAGGCGTTAAAAAAAGAGGGATTGTGTGGGAATGGGTGAAGTGGATAATTAAAGGATAGCTGGCCACGCCCCTTGAGCTCTGACCGGGACTTCTAGTTGCTTACAAGATCACTAGTTGGTGAAATTTTAACAGTATTTGTCTTTTGTGGTTGAAAACACTGTGGATAATGCCAGAAATTGCTGGTAACAAGCAATTAAACCATTTCCAATAACGTTTTCTAAAGCCTGGGGTTTTTTTTGGGGGGGAGGGGGGATCTGTTGTTGTTGTTGTTTGTCTTGGGGTTAGGGACACCTGAAAGCGGAATTGAGTGGGAATGGATTAAAGAAAAATGAATGTGAACGACGAGCGATGCGCGCACGATGGACTACGGTCATTGGGTTATAACCAAGTTTGATCTGGAGTCGAGACTAATCAGTGGACGCCGGATATCTGCTAACAATCAAATAATCGATTGACCAATCAAATCATTCAGACCGAAATTAAATTTTGAGCTCCAACATTCACGCCACTTTGAAGTTTTTGTTTGTTTTTGCGACAAGTTGATTAGTTATCCAAAAACAATGCGAGAAAAGAGAAATCTGTTTCGTGGCAGAAAGGTTTTCCTTTTCTAACCCGGGTTTTGAAGCTTATTAAGAAATGATTTTCCACTGAACTGTAGTATGAAACTTCTTTTAATTTGGACCAGTCTTCTTCATAATATGGCGAAGGAAGCGAGATACCCGACGATTGACGCGTCGCTGGTAACCGGCAGACTTACCTCTAACATTGCACTTGAGTAATAAACGCCCGTATGTTGTAAATACTGTGATCAAGAGAATAAAAACTAAAACGCAAATCGTAGATTGGAAACATACACGTCATAACAACAGAATGATTAAGCTGTAGTAAAGATGTTTAAATCTCCAAATCAACAAAAATGCTTAACGAAAATGTTGGAGTTCAAGTTCACGTCCGATCCAAATCAATGATTGGCCATGACCGGTCAGTCGGTTATTTTGGTAGTCGGACAGCCGTGATCTGTCACTTCAACTAAAAGTTTACTAATTGAGGTACAAGATTGTTTAACCCTTTCCCTCTCAATCATAACAACAGATTGATTAAGCTCTATTTCAGACGTTTAAGTCTTCAAATCAACAAAAACGCTGAAAAAATTATCGGAGTTCAAAGTTCACGTGTGATTTGTCATGACCGTTCAGTCATTATTTTGATAGTCGGACAACCGTGATCTATCAAATTCAACTTGAAGTTTATTAATTGAGGTACAAATTCCCTCTCAATCCCTCAATTTTATGCTACATGAAATACGAATATTGTAAACATGGTGGGAAAAGGAGAAATTGCTTGTAGCAAGCAATTTTTCCTTTTCCCACGTTGTTTTCTATCCTATTTTGTACTTATTTATCAAGTACAAAATACTTTGAAGTGTCGTATGCAAATTCTTCCAAATTGGATGAGTCTAAAATTTTGTTGAGTGTATATGGGTTAAAGTATAGCAAATTAGCAACGTAGGTAACTGAGATCGCAAAATAAAATAGCCCCTTAACCCATTCACTCTTTTACGCACCTGAACACTGAGTTATATATAGTTATATACCGAGTAATATCAAATAAATCATTGCTTTGTCAAACAAGATGTGTTTGTGAAACACTATGCCCCCGAAACGGGAATTCTTTAGAAACGGGTAAAGGGTTAAAATTTTGACCTTGACCTTGATGAAATGACCATCCCCAGTCGCGCCTTGTTTAGACCTATCTACATACCAAATATTAGCATTGTAACTTAATCAGGGTTGAAGTTATAGGAAAATGTTAAGTTGGAGGTTAAGTTTTGCAGACAGACAGACAGACAGACAGACGGACACCGGTAAAACAATCTGCCCCCGATCTTATCGATGCGGGGGCATAAAAAATATAATAAACGGGGAAAAGGTTCGGACGGACGGATTGCAACTCCTTTCAATTTAGACTTACTAGTCTAAAATTTTGTCGTCTGGTAATGGGTTAAACCATTTTCCTTGTTATTAACGACAACAAGGTGCCAAATTGTCACAAGATACGCCCGTCACACTGCTTAATATGAACTGGGGGTGTGAATAGAACTGAGGTTATTTTGAATTAATATTTTTTGTCAAACAAAGTATGAAAAACAACAAAGGGCAATAACTATAAAAAATAGGCTAGGTAGAGTTATGGTTCTTGTACACTGCACTCCAACTTGGTGAGCTCTATCCATCCATGAAATTTCATGATTCTAGCTATTATACTTTTAGAGATATACTCCGGACAAGATTCAAGTATGAAAAACAACAAAGGGCAATAACTCAAAAAGTAGGCTAGGTAGAATAATGGTTCTTGTACACTACACTCCCACTTGGTGAGCTCTATCCATCCATGAAGATTCATGATTCTAGCTATTATACTTTAAGAGATATACTCCGGACAAGCTTCAAGTATGAAAAACAACAAAGGGCAATAACTCAAAAAATAGGCTAGGTAGAGTTATGGTTCTTGTACTCTGCCCTCCCACTTGGTGAGCTCTATCCATCCATGAAATTTCATAATTCTAGCTATTATACTTTTAGAGATATACTCCAGAAAAGATTCAAGTATGAAAAACAACAAAGGGCAATAACTCAAAAAATAGGCCAGGTAGAATTATGGTTCTTGTGCACTGCACTCCCCCTTGGTGAGTTTATACACCCATGAATTTCATGATCCTAGCTATAATACTTTTAGAGATATACTCTGGACAAGATTCAAGTATAAAAAACAACAAAGTGCAATAACTCAATTAATAGGCTAGGTAGAGTTATGGTTCTTGTACACTGCACTCCCACTTGGTGAGCTCTATCCATCCATGAAATTTCATGATTCTAGCTATTATACTTTTAGAGATATACTCCGGACAAGATTCAAGTATGAAAAACAACAAAGAGCAATAACTCAAAAAATAGGCCAGGTAGAGTTATGGTTCTTGTGCACTGCACTTCCCCTTGGTGAGATCTATACATCCATGAAATTTCATGATTCTAGCTATAATACTTTTAGAGATTTACTCCGGACAAGATTCAAGTATGAAAAACAACAAAGGGCAATAACTCAAAAAATAGGCCAGGTAGAGTTATGGTTCTTGTGCACTGCACTACCCCTTGGTGAGATCTATACACCCATGAAGTTTCATGATCCTAGCTATAATACTTTTAGAGATATACTCCGGACAAGATTCAAGTATGAAAAAAAACAAAGGGCAATAACTCAAAAAATAGGCCAGGTAGAGTTATGGTTATTGCGCACTGCACTCCGTATTGATGAGAAGAATATAACTGCCAAGTTTAAAGTCAATCGGACTAACGGTGACAGAGTTATGCTCCGGACAAAGAAGTGGACACCGCCAGGACGCCCGGACGACCGGACGCCCGGACAACCGGACGCCCGGACACCACGGGTGATCCCATAATACGTCCCGTCTTCGACGGGCGTATAAAAAGCAGGCTGTTAGCATTCAGCAAGTAGGTTATTTTGTGAACAGACAGACAGACAGACAGACGGATATTGACCAACCACATTACTCGGATGAGCTAAAAACTACCGCAGTTAAACATAGTATTTATTTGTATAGGTTTGTTGGCAATTTTTATTAATTCACAGATCAATATGATAACATACAAAACATGTACTTGTGCATCCGATATGTTAAAAGAAATATGGACCAATATGGAAAAGTAAAATAGCATTGCTGGTTGGCCTTTATACTCTATAAAGACTGTGTAGGGTCAAAATGTTTCACTTTTTGCAGTTGCTCTGAATGGAACATGGTCTGTCATTATACCTTATTTATTTTTTCTAAAAATTAATTCCTAACTTGACCTGTGGAGGTCTGTCTGGTCTATAGATTGTTTTGATAGGAGTCCATATACTACATTTCCAACCATTTCCTTTAACCCATTCCAACACAGCAAAATTTTAGACTGGTCCAAATTGAAAGAAGCTGCAGACGACAATTTCAAGTTGATTGAATTTTGAACTTCTTAATCGCTTTGGATAGAATTTGTTTGAATGGGGTTTTACGCCGCTTTCAACAATCTTTCAGTTATATCGCGGTGGCTGGAGCACCTAACAATGGAATCCTGGTATTTCTCACGACAGTACTACCATTACATCCTTTCCTAGCCTCCAGCTGCTATCCCACATAAGTCTACGATTATTGACCCATTGGTGAGAGACAAATAGTCGGAAAGGATGAGTGCCGCCGTCGGGGATCGAACCCTGGACTTCTAGATTGACAGTCCGACGCGCTACCAACTGCGCTATGACGGCGGCTCACTTTGGATAGAAAACATTGATACAAGCAATTTCTTCATTTTCCACAATGTTTTCAAAATCTATTTTCTTGAGGGGCGTAAAAAGGAGGGATTGAGTTGGAATGGGTTAACTCATTCACACCGAATGATGCATTTTGATGCCCCATATAAAAAAAGGCTTTAGAAGACATTGAAGACAATTAAGAAATTGCTTGTTACAAGCAATTTCTTCATTATTCACAATTTTTTCTAACCCAAAAGATAAAGAAGTTTAAAATTTCATCAACTAAACATTGTCCTCTGCAACTTCTTTCAAATTGAACCAGTCTGAAATTTTGTCGTCATTGAGAAATGAAGAGAATATTTTTTCTTTTTTTTTTTTTTTTGCATTCATTGTAGTGTGAACAAAAACTTAATCACACTGTATGAATACATGAAGCAGATCCATACATTAAGTTTTTATGTTCATACCTCAATGAAAAAAAAAATATTCTCTTCATTTCTCATAATCTAATGACATCGAGTAAAACAAAGCAAATATTTTACTAATCTTAAGTAAATTTTGTGGATTTACTTAGTGCGCAGGCATCTAAAATAGTTGTGTGATCAAAATTGTGTTCAAAGCAGTATAAAAATTTTCAGCCACTCAAAACTGTTAAATGCTGATAGATGAAACTAGATTCAAATTATCTAAGAGATGAAGAGAATATTTCTTATTTTCATGGAGGTATGAACCGAAAAACCCAATCTGCAAGGGAATTCATACATTGTGTGATTAGGTTTTTCGGTTCATACCTCCATGAAAACAAAAAATATCCTCTTCATTTCTTATAATTTAATAGCATCGAACGAAAAAAAAAAGCTATACAAATTTTGATACCTTTTTGTATGGGACTATTTTCTGCGGAAGCATACAAAATAGCTGCGTGCTCAAAATTTTGTTCATGGAGTTATGAATAATTTTTTTGGCCAATCAGAACGCTCGTTTTTGATAGACGTAACTAAAAATTAAATTATATGTATATAATGTTGTTTGACTGGTGTTTTACAGCGCATCAACAGCTGCCGTAATTAAGCGTGTAAGAAATCTTAGGATAGGTTAATATAAAAGATACAGAACTATACATAGACAACCACAAGACATACAAAATTATAAATGAGGAATGAAAAAAATGACAAGAGCCATGTCGGACATGGCCATCCCCCGCCATAAAAGCTTGGTAGTAAACTGAAGCCAGTAAGATTTAGGCTTCTTGTGCACTGCATTTCTTCTCAATGAGTTCGATAATAGCTTTTATACTTTCAGAGATAAGCTCAGGACAAAATCCAAGTCTTTAAAACAATAAAGGGCAATAACTCCAAAATTATGCAAGCAAGAGTTGTGGTTCTTGTGCACTGCACTTCTCCTTAACGAGATCTATCCACCTATGAAGTTCCAAGTTAACAGCTATTATACTTTCAGAGATATGCTCTAACCAAGTTTAGTGACTGAATGACGAAATGACGGACGGAGACCATTACTACATCCCCTTCGCCGAAACGGAGGGGGATAATAAATGAAGAGCCTTTAGTCACCTCTTACAACATGACAGTTGTAATGTTTGTTCAACAAATGAAATGGCAGATGTGACAGGGGTAGGCCTGCAGTGATTTATTCTTATACCCTGTTTAACTACACGGGGTCTCACACACATGCTAGTGCTTTTCATTCCAAAGCTTATTTACATCATATGAAAATATTTAAGAGATGAAGAGAATATTTTTTGTTTTCATGGAGGTATGAACCGAAAAACCTAATCACACTGTATGAATACGCGAAGCGGATTCATACATTGTGTGATTAGGTTTTTCGGTTCATACCTCAATGAAAACAAAAAATATTATCTTCATTTCTTATAATTTAATAGCATCGAGCGAAAAATGCAACAACTTAACAAATTTTGATACCTTTTTGTAGTGAACTATTTTGTGCGGAAGCATTCAAAATGGCTGGGTACTCAAAATTTTGTTCATATAGGTATGAATTAAATTTTTCGACCAATCAGATGGCTCGTTTTTGATAGACGAAACTAACAATTAAATTATAAGCTTTTGAATAAAAAACAAACTGTTGCAATCCAGGACTGAGGAGTTATGAGGAAAGCAGTAGTTAGTCTCTGATTTAAGTCTCCTCCTGTATAGGCACAAAGAAAGGATGAGGTACTATTATGTACCACGGTACTGTGCGTGATTAACCCATTCCAACACCAGAAAATTTTAGACTGGTCCAAATTGAAAGAAGCTGCAGACGACATTTTCAAGTTGAAGGAATTTTAATTTTTTTCGTCTTTTGGGATAGAAAACATTGTGGATAATGAAGAAATTGCTTGTTATAAGCAATTTCTTCATTGTCCACAATGTTTTCCAAAGCTTTTTTCTTGTGGGGCGTAAAAAGGAGGGCTTGAGTTGGAATGGGTTAACAATCACTAAGCAGTCGGGATAGCTTCTCAGAACATTTAAAATATTTGCTGATCGTATAATTGGTATGTTTAACAGAGATAAGTCTCTGATAAGACTGTGCTGATATAATTGAAATACATTGGAAGCCTCTTAATGGCAACCCAAATAAAAGAAAATTATTGCTCAACCAATTCCTGTGTGACAAAATTTTGAAGACAACTATTCCAAGTTGGTGTAATTGAAAAAAAATCTTTGCCTATTAGGGTAAAAAACATTACTAACATTGAAGAAATTTCTGATTGGTATTGATGAGATCTATCATCATGACAAATATGAGCATTGTATATTAAACAGGCTTAAATCAATTGTAAATATAAAGTTTTTGTTTATTAAGTTTTGCAATGACCCTGATCTTTGCCTGCAGATGCATATTTAAGAGATCTGTCATGATGCCAAATATAAGCATTGCATGTTAAATAGGCTTACGGTAATTGTAAGTGTCAAGTTCTTGGTTAAGATTTTGCACAAGCAAATGACCTTGACAAAAGCAGATATGTATTGATATCTACTATCATGCCAAATATGAGCCAACTATACGCTTAAAGTAATGAAAATGTTATGTAAAATTTTGCAAACAGACCAAGAGAAAGAAAAAATGTCAATGGTAAAACAATATGCCCCAGATCTTTTAACCCTGTCCTGTTCAATCCCTGTTTTTTTATGTCCACGTGTTTTCTAACAAGCAATATCTTCTTTTTCCACAATTTTTTCTAAGCTACAGAATAACTATTTCTGAAATAAAAATAAGTTTAATTGTCATCTGCAATGCCTTTGAATTGGGACAGGTCTAAAATTTTGAAAAATAGGAAAGGGTTAATACAGGGCATAAAAACAATCTTAACCCCTTTATAAACTCCTTTTCAGAATTCAGAGTTTTTCCCATTCTTTGGATAATGACAAAACATGCCATTTTCCCCTAAAATCAGGAAAGAAAATTCCAAATTCAAAATAAATTGCTTATGCAGAATGAAATTTTACCTTATGAGGCTCAAATTATATTTTGACCTATGAATATCAACAGGTCATTTGACAAAAAAAAATGGAATTCCTGTATATCAGTTCATTTTAGTCACATTGCCATGGGCTATTGATTTCACATTATTCTAAAACCAGAATCCAGTGAATACATTTTTGATAACTTCCAAAACTTAACCCTTGTCATGCTGTATGAACTATCTTACTGAATTGCTGTAAAATCAAAGGACTGAAAGCACTGATAGAACTTGCTGTTCAAAAATCAATATTTCTTTCCGAAATGAACTCTATAAACAACTCTAATAGGAAAATTACAAGCAGGAGGTGTAGACTAAGATCAGCCTGCACATAAGTGCAGTCTGATCTTGGTCTATACCTCCTGCCAAAACCGGAATATTCCGGGTTCAGCATGACAAGGGTTAACTGTAGCACTTTGTATTTCTCTGAAGCCGAGATATTGCAATTTTCCGTACTCTGTCTCAAGTCAAAGTTAACATTTCTAAATTTATTCTGACAAGCACACACACACCAAATAAAATTGAGTTAGGGTGTTAACTGTTAAATCGAAAGTGTTAATTTCAAGAATAGTTTCAGTCTCTCAGACCATTTTTTTGGAGATTTTCATTTGACCTGCACGCTGTGTTATATCATTGTTAGGTTTCAGTCTATGGTTTTACGTCTCTTTCCTTTGTTGTCAACCTTGATATTCAGATGTTGCAGAAAATTATTCTATCAAACAACAATCTGCAATAAAACAAATGTGATGTTTGTCAGAATATGTTGTAAAACTAGTATATTTTTGGTAAGAAATAACTGATATCTAACTTTCTGTACATGGATATGTTATGAAAATTAGTATTTTGTGGTTAAAACCTGTTGTCAGTTGTAAGTGTACCTATATCCGGACACGAAATATTGCAACTTATTTCTGTGTCACAAACCATCATGAAAATATTTTCCAAATTTTGAGAAAACAATGCATTTGTCTCAAAATGCCTGGTTTTGGTCGTCTTCCCAAAACTTTGATAAAAAAAAAAAAAAACAAAAAAAACATGCATCGAATTCAAAGGGCTGAAAGTATTGCAAGCACTGGTTACGGGTCAATATCTTTATAATAGATATTGATTAAAAATCCCAGTTTTGAAAGGGGCATGCAGCTGATGTAAACGAAGATCAGACTGCACATTTGTGCAGGCTGATCTTTGTCTATATCTCCTGCCAGAACAGGATTATTCCAGGCTAAACATTACAAGGGTTAATTGTCCTAAGTGTTAATTGTCCTGTTTCGTGGGAATCTCAGATGATTCCTTTAAGCCACATATCAGATCTCAGGCATGCATGATGAGTTTTTGATATATTCAAATCATTCAAGCAACAATCATCCAGATCTATTTCATCAGGTTTCCATCTGAATCACACACATTCATAAATAGAAGACAAATTGTCATTTTTTGTTCAGTTCTTGTACAGTTTGACTAATTCAGCTCTAACATTCTTTGCTTGGTCCAGTATCAGCTCTTTCTTCACATGAAAATACTTTCTCTGAAAAGATATAATTATATGGAATTACCTGCTTTGTCATGTTATCTAAAAAATATTTAGACAAATATACAAACCTTACTTTCCTGAAATATGTCATAGCAAGAATTACCAAATTTCAGAACTTGCAAAAATTGAAAGAAGCTGCAGACAACTATTTCAAGTTGATGAAATTCTTTGTAATCTTTGTCATTCTGGGTAGAAAACTGTGTGGAAAATGGAAGACATTGCACTTTAATTGGAAAATAAAAGCCAAATAGGTAAGAACAAGAGCTGGTCACAGTCATGTGACAAATGCCCCCAAAGGACAGGGTCAAGTATGTGGCACTGATTTGTTTTGTAAACATAACCACATGCATTTGTTATCTATATGTCTGGGTTTTTAATAAATGAAATTTTAATACATATAATAATTTCTATATATACAGAAAGAAATCGAGAAATGCATTATGGGCGGATTTTTCTGAGGTCAAAAGTAGATCAAAGGTCAAGGTCACTGGGTCAAGGTCAAGGTCAAGGTCATGTAAAGTGGTCCACCCAATTAAGCATCTGTCCAAATATAGAAGCAATCCATTGAAGAAAAAGAGAGTAAATACAATTTAACCATTCCGGACGCAATTTAACCATTGTGGATGCCCCTTTGACCCCAGATTGTAACCTTGACCTTTGAGATAGGAACCTGGGTCTTTTTCGTGACACGTCATCTGAATGTGGTTAACATTTGTATGAAAGAAATTTGTACCTGCGTGCATGATTATAGAAGTTACAGAGCGGACACGGTAAAAAGTGCCGATTTTTTACCTTTTACCCCAGATTGTGACCTTGATCTTTTAACCTGGGTCTTTTTTGCGACACGTCGTCTGAAGGTGGTGATCATTTGTATGAAAGAAATTTGTACCTGTGTGCATGATTAGAAGTTACAGAGGGGACACAGCAAAAAGTCCCCATTATTGACCTTTTACCCATGATTGTGACCTTGATCTTTTAGATAGGAACCTGGGTCTTTTTCGTGACACATCGTCTTATGGCAGTGAACATTTGTGCAAAGTTATATTGGAATCCACTATTGCATGTAGAAGTTACAGAGCGGACACAAAAGCCGGACAGACGGACTGACTGATGGACGGACGGACAGACTGACTGATGGACGGACAGATCGATTACTATATGCCTCCCTTTGGGGGCATAAAAAGTTGCAAGAAAATGAGAAATTACTTGTCACAATCAATTTCTCCATTTCTCACAAAGTTTTCCATGACCAAATTTGTTCAAGGCATCAGAAAGTGTCATGTTAGTCAAAGTAACAGTATCTTCAAATGACAATTCAAAAGAAATCTGGCTTATAGATTTTCAATTTTTCTATGTTTTATTGACAACATTTTTTTATAATGTATAGAAGGTTTCTGTTCCTTAACCTATTCCCATACAATGATGCTTTCTGACGCCCCCAAGAAAAAGAGCTTCAAAAAACATTGTGGAAAATGAAGAAATTTCTCGATACAAGCATTTTCTTTATTATACACAATGTATTATACACAATGTATTATACCCTGAAAAAAAATCTGCGTTTCTTAATCTTAAATTTGTTGTCTGCAACATCTTTGAATTTGGACCAGTCTAAAATTTTGTCATCTGGTAATCATAGGTTAATTAAACAAGAGTTGAGCTAAACAAATTCATTAGATAATAATTATTGTCTGCAAATTCTTTTTAATTTTGACCAATTTAAAATTTGATTGTTTGGTAATGGGCTTATCTTAAATTCCTGATTTGTCTTTAACCCAATACCATCTCAATGACACTTTTTTACACCCTAAGATAAAAACAATCTGAAAGCATAGCAGAAAATGAAGGAATTCATTGTTATTAGCAATTTCTTCGTTATCCATAATGTTTTCTTCACCCAAAGGAAACAATCCAAATTTGTATATAGTGTAAATTGTCGTCTGCAACTGCTTTGAATTTGGGTCAGTCTAAATTTTTGCCGTCTGGTGATGATAAAAATTAAGACTGGTCCAAATTCAAAGAAATTATCATAATAATCAGAAGTTATGGATACTGAAATTTAGCATTTACCTCTTCTAAATCCATGTACGGTCCCGCGCCTTCAGGAAACATTTCGTCGGCAACGATTGTAGGTTTCATTTTGAATTATTTGTATCTTTGACGCTGTAAATATTTTTATAATTTTCGTTGTTGTTGTTGTTACAGATGGAGTAAGGTCACCCAGCAAAGTACTTCCGGGTGGTTGTACCCTAAAGTAGTCCATTAAGAAAAATTATTAAGTCCTTTTCAAGAAGGCAGGGTGCATTAAATAGGTATTTTTGTCTTGTTATTGTCACCAGATCTTTTGAAATACATTGTCTTGCAACAAATGAGCTATAAAATGCTCTCTTTTCCAGGACTATTTCTTGTGTATGGATGCTGGTGACTCCCAAGTTGATGTCATTGTGTCGACTGCTTTCGGTTGGAATTTAACACGGTACGTGTGTTTGACATGATTTTGTGAAAAATCCAATCGGTGATGGTAGGGTCAAACACAGATATTTCAAGATGCCATTGTGTTATAGATACACTTTAACTGCAGTTACATCTCAACGAATATTTTGGAACCTGTGACAGTTCGGCAAAAATGTGGAATTTACATGTGTTTATATAGGGGGACATTTTAGTGAGATGCCACCAGATTTTTGGTGCACCGTAATATTTAGTTATTAGTAAAATTCGTGCAAATTCTGCTATGAAAATTACTTCCCTTTAATAAAAAAAATATATGAAAAAGGCAAAGCCTAGATAGTGAGCGCCATTATATTGAAAACCGAAGAGTTTTTCACCTCTGGTGATTTATCCCAGTGTCGGCATATTCTCTATCAAAGATGGAAAAAATGTGTAATTTTGTGATCACAGGGTCTTGTGACACTTGGTTCTTTGGAGAGGAATATAGCTCTCCTATGTCACAAATACTCTTAGAGAACAGTTGAGGGGAAAGTAAGAATTTTCGATTTAAGTATAGGTGTTATACAGAATGGACAAGTTTTAAATAAAATTGGAGATCAGGTCATACGATCGAGGTCACTTAATTGTGCATTTACTGTTATGATTTTATGGTCGGTGATGAATGTCGGTGTTGACGCCCCTCTACACGAGGGAAAAAATTGAATTATTATTTCAATTTTATTTGTCTATTGAAAATTAAGAATTTTTACAAGCTCAGGCTTTCTTCATTACCCATAATGTTTTCTATCGCCTGGAGAGACAATGCTTTGATTCTAAAGTTTTATCGACTTTAAATTGTCGTCGGCAAATTCTTTCAAATTAGACCAATCTAAATTCAAGTTTTTTTTTGTGTGGAAATAGGTTTACCCTTTCCAGTACAATCCGCGATTTTACGTAACTTTGATTACATAGTTCATACATTGTAGAAAAATAAGAAATTGCTTGTAACAACCAAATTTTTCTTTGTCCTCGATATTTTCTACCGCATAGCAGATGATTTAATTTCAAATTGCACCCAATTCTCATTGCCGTCTGCAACCCCTTTCAATTTGGACGGTAGCCTAGAATTTAAAAAAAAATAAACGGAAAAGGGTTAAGAGACCACCGTGACGTACAGAATATGTGTAAACCTCGTGCTTAACTACTAGTAAAGAAGAACTTCTATTTCACTTAGCTTGTCGGGTTTTTTTTAACCCATTCCCACACAAAATTTTTTTAGACTGGTCAAAGATGAAAGAAGCTGCAGACGACAATTTGAATCAATGAAATTTTAAAAAAAATCTTTGTCTTTTGGGGCAGAAAAAATTTTGGATAATTAAGAAATTAGTTTTCACAAGCAATTTCTTCATTATCCACAATATATTCCAAAGATTATTTAAGAGATGAAGAGAATATTTTTTGTTTTCATGGAGGTATGAACCGAAAAACCTAATCACACTGTATGAATACGCGAAGCAGATTCATACATTGTGTGATTAGGTTTTTCGGTTCATACTTGTATGAAATCAAAAACCATTCTCTTCATTTCTTATAATTTAATAGCATCGAGCGAAAAAAACAAAAGCTTTACAAATTTTGATACCTTTTTGTATGGGACTATTTTGTGCGCAAGCATACAAAATCGCTGCTTGCTCAAAATTTTGTTCATGGAGTTATAAATAATTTTTTTCGACCAATCAGAACGCCCGCTTTTGATAGACGAAACTAAAAATTAAATTATTTCCTTATAGGCGTTAAAAAAAGAGGGATTGTGTGGGAATGGGTGAAGTGGATAATTAAAGGATAGCTGGCCACGCCCCTTGAGCTCTGACCGGGACTTCTAGTTGCTTACAAGATCACTAGTTGGTGAAATTTTAACAGTATTTGTCTTTTGTGGTTGAAAACACTGTGGATAATGCCAGAAATTGCTGGTAACAAGCAATTAAACCATTTCCAATAACGTTTTCTAAAGCCTGGGGGTTTTTTTTGGGGGGAGGGGGGATCTGTTGTTGTTGTTGTTGTTTGTCTTGGGGTTAGGGACACCTGAAAGCGGAATTGAGTGGGAATGGATTAAAGAAAAATGAATGTGAACGACGAGCGATGCGCGCACGATGGACTACGGTCATTGGGTTATAACCAAGTTTGATCTGGAGTCGAGACTAATCAGTGGACGCCGGATATCTGCTAACAATCAAATAATCGATTGACCAATCAAATCATTCAGACCGAAATTAAATTTTGAGCTCCAACATTCACGCCACTTTGAAGTTTTTGTTTGTTTTTGCGACAAGTTGATTAGTTATCCAAAAACAATGCGAGAAAAGAGAAATCTGTTTCGTGGCAGAAAGGTTTTCCTTTTCTAACCCGGGTTTTGAAGCTTATTAAGAAATGATTTTCCACTGAACTGTAGTATGAAACTTCTTTTAATTTGGACCAGTCTTCTTCATAATATGGCGAAGGAAGCGAGATACCCGACGATTGACGCGTCGCTGGTAACCGGCAGACTTACCTCTAACATTGCACTTGAGTAATAAACGCCCGTATGTTGTAAATACTGTGATCAAGAGAATAAAAACTAAAACGCAAATCGTAGATTGGAAACATACACGTCATAACAACAGAATGATTAAGCTGTAGTAAAGATGTTTAAATCTCCAAATCAACAAAAATGCTTAACGAAAATGTTGGAGTTCAAGTTCACGTCCGATCCAAATCAATGATTGGCCATGACCGGTCAGTCGGTTATTTTGGTAGTCGGACAGCCGTGATCTGTCACTTCAACTAAAAGTTTACTAATTGAGGTACAAGATTGTTTAACCCTTTCCCTCTCAATCATAACAACAGATTGATTAAGCTCTATTTCAGACGTTTAAGTCTTCAAATCAACAAAAACGCTGAAAAAATTATCGGAGTTCAAAGTTCACGTGTGATTTGTCATGACCGTTCAGTCATTATTTTGATAGTCGGACAACCGTGATCTATCAAATTCAACTTGAAGTTTATTAATTGAGGTACAAATTCCCTCTCAATCCCTCAATTTTATGCTACATGAAATACGAATATTGTAAACATGGTGGGAAAAGGAGAAATTGCTTGTAGCAAGCAATTTTTCCTTTTCCCACGTTGTTTTCTATCCTATTTTGTACTTATTTATCAAGTACAAAATACTTTGAAGTGTCGTATGCAAATTCTTCCAAATTGGATGAGTCTAAAATTTTGTTGAGTGTATATGGGTTAAAGTATAGCAAATTAGCAACGTAGGTAACTGAGATCGCAAAATAAAATAGCCCCTTAACCCATTCACTCTTTTACGCACCTGAACACTGAGTTATATATAGTTATATACCGAGTAATATCAAATAAATCATTGCTTTGTCAAACAAGATGTGTTTGTGAAACACTATGCCCCCGAAACGGGAATTCTTTAGAAACGGGTAAAGGGTTAAAATTTTGACCTTGACCTTGATGAAATGACCATCCCCAGTCGCGCCTTGTTTAGACCTATCTACATACCAAATATTAGCATTGTAACTTAATCAGGGTTGAAGTTATAGGAAAATGTTAAGTTGGAGGTTAAGTTTTGCAGACAGACAGACAGACAGACAGACAGACGGACACCGGTAAAACAATCTGCCCCCGATCTTATCGATGCGGGGGCATAAAAAATATAATAAACGGGGAAAAGGTTCGGACGGACGGATTGCAACTCCTTTCAATTTAGACTTACTAGTCTAAAATTTTGTCGTCTGGTAATGGGTTAAACCATTTTCCTTGTTATTAACGACAACAAGGTGCCAAATTGTCACAAGATACGCCCGTCACACTGCTTAATATGAACTGGGGGTGTGAATAGAACTGAGGTTATTTTGAATTAATATTTTTTGTCAAACAAAGTATGAAAAACAACAAAGGGCAATAACTATAAAAAATAGGCTAGGTAGAGTTATGGTTCTTGTACACTGCACTCCAACTTGGTGAGCTCTATCCATCCATGAAATTTCATGATTCCAGCTATTATACTTTTAGAGATATACTCCGGACAAGATTCAAGTATGAAAAACAACAAAGGGCAATAACTCAAAAAGTAGGCTAGGTAGAATAATGGTTCTTGTACACTACACTCCCACTTGGTGAGCTCTATCCATCCATGAAGATTCATGATTCTAGCTATTATACTTTAAGAGATATACTCCGGACAAGCTTCAAGTATGAAAAACAACAAAGGGCAATAACTCAAAAAATAGGCTAGGTAGAGTTATGGTTCTTGTACTCTGCCCTCCCACTTGGTGAGCTCTATCCATCCATGAAATTTCATAATTCTAGCTATTATACTTTTAGAGATATACTCCAGAAAAGATTCAAGTATGAAAAACAACAAAGGGCAATAACTCAAAAAATAGGCCAGGTAGAATTATGGTTCTTGTGCACTGCACTCCCCCTTGGTGAGTTTATACACCCATGAATTTCATGATCCTAGCTATAATACTTTTAGAGATATACTCTGGACAAGATTCAAGTATAAAAAACAACAAAGTGCAATAACTCAATTAATAGGCTAGGTAGAGTTATGGTTCTTGTACACTGCACTCCCACTTGGTGAGCTCTATCCATCCATGAAATTTCATGATTCTAGCTATTATACTTTTAGAGATATACTCCGGACAAGATTCAAGTATGAAAAACAACAAAGAGCAATAACTCAAAAAATAGGCCAGGTAGAGTTATGGTTCTTGTGCACTGCACTCCCCCTTGGTGAGATCTATACATCCATGAAATTTCATGATTCTAGCTATAATACTTTTAGAGATTTACTCCGGACAAGATTCAAGTATGAAAAACAACAAAGGGCAATAACTCAAAAAATAGGCCAGGTAGAGTTATGGTTCTTGTGCACTGCACTACCCCTTGGTGAGATCTATACACCCATGAAGTTTCATGATCCTAGCTATAATACTTTTAGAGATATACTCCGGACAAGATTCAAGTATGAAAAAAAACAAAGGGCAATAACTCAAAAAATAGGCCAGGTAGAGTTATGGTTATTGCGCACTGCACTCCGTATTGATGAGAAGAATATAACTGCCAAGTTTAAAGTCAATCGGACTAACGGTGACAGAGTTATGCTCCGGACAAAGAAGTGGACACCGCCAGGACGCCCGGACGACCGGACGCCCGGACAACCGGACGCCCGGACACCACGGGTGATCCCATAATACGTCCCGTCTTCGACGGGCGTATAAAAAGCAGGCTGTTAGCATTCAGCAAGTAGGTTATTTTGTGAACAGACAGACAGACAGACAGACGGATATTGACCAACCACATTACTCGGATGAGCTAAAAACTACCGCAGTTAAACATAGTATTTATTTGTATAGGTTTGTTGGCAATTTTTATTAATTCACAGATCAATATGATAACATACAAAACATGTACTTGTGCATCCGATATGTTAAAAGAAATATGGACCAATATGGAAAAGTAAAATAGCATTGCTGGTTGGCCTTTATACTCTATAAAGACTGTGTAGGGTCAAAATGTTTCACTTTTTGCAGTTGCTCTGAATGGAACATGGTCTGTCATTATACCTTATTTATTTTTTCTAAAAATTAATTCCTAACTTGACCTGTGGAGGTCTGTCTGGTCTATAGATTGTTTTGATAGGAGTCCATATACTACATTTCCAACCATTTCCTTTAACCCATTCCAACACAGCAAAATTTTAGACTGGTCCAAATTGAAAGAAGCTGCAGACGACAATTTCAAGTTGATTGAATTTTGAACTTCTTAATCGCTTTGGATAGAATTTGTTTGAATGGGGTTTTACGCCGCTTTCAACAATCTTTCAGTTATATCGCGGTGGCTGGAGCACCTAACAATGGAATCCTGGTATTTCTCACGACAGTACTACCATTACATCCTTTCCTAGCCTCCAGCTGCTATCCCACATAAGTCTACGATTATTGACCCATTGGTGAGAGACAAATAGTCGGAAAGGATGAGTGCCGCCGTCGGGGATCGAACCCTGGACTTCTAGATTGACAGTCCGACGCGCTACCAACTGCGCTATGACGGCGGCTCACTTTGGATAGAAAACATTGATACAAGCAATTTCTTCATTTTCCACAATGTTTTCAAAATCTATTTTCTTGAGGGGCGTAAAAAGGAGGGATTGAGTTGGAATGGGTTAACTCATTCACACCGAATGATGCATTTTGATGCCCCATATAAAAAAAGGCTTTAGAAGACATTGAAGACAATTAAGAAATTGCTTGTTACAAGCAATTTCTTCATTATTCACAATTTTTTCTAACCCAAAAGATAAAGAAGTTTAAAATTTCATCAACTAAACATTGTCCTCTGCAACTTCTTTCAAATTGAACCAGTCTGAAATTTTGTCGTCATTGAGAAATGAAGAGAATATTTTTTCTTTTTTTTTTTTTTTTGCATTCATTGTAGTGTGAACAAAAACTTAATCACACTGTATGAATACATGAAGCAGATCCATACATTAAGTTTTTATGTTCATACCTCAATGAAAAAAAAAATATTCTCTTCATTTCTCATAATCTAATGACATCGAGTAAAACAAAGCAAATATTTTACTAATCTTAAGTAAATTTTGTGGATTTACTTAGTGCGCAGGCATCTAAAATAGTTGTGTGATCAAAATTGTGTTCAAAGCAGTATAAAAATTTTCAGCCACTCAAAACTGTTAAATGCTGATAGATGAAACTAGATTCAAATTATCTAAGAGATGAAGAGAATATTTCTTATTTTCATGGAGGTATGAACCGAAAAACCCAATCTGCAAGGGAATTCATACATTGTGTGATTAGGTTTTTCGGTTCATACCTCCATGAAAACAAAAAATATCCTCTTCATTTCTTATAATTTAATAGCATCGAACGAAAAAAAAAAGCTATACAAATTTTGATACCTTTTTGTATGGGACTATTTTCTGCGGAAGCATACAAAATAGCTGCGTGCTCAAAATTTTGTTCATGGAGTTATGAATAATTTTTTTGGCCAATCAGAACGCTCGTTTTTGATAGACGTAACTAAAAATTAAATTATATGTATATAATGTTGTTTGACTGGTGTTTTACAGCGCATCAACAGCTGCCGTAATTAAGCGTGTAAGAAATCTTAGGATAGGTTAATATAAAAGATACAGAACTATACATAGACAACCACAAGACATACAAAATTATAAATGAGGAATGAAAAAAATGACAAGAGCCATGTCGGACATGGCCATCCCCCGCCATAAAAGCTTGGTAGTAAACTGAAGCCAGTAAGATTTAGGCTTCTTGTGCACTGCATTTCTTCTCAATGAGTTCGATAATAGCTTTTATACTTTCAGAGATAAGCTCAGGACAAAATCTAAGTCTTTAAAACAATAAAGGGCAATAACTCCAAAATTATGCAAGCAAGAGTTGTGGTTCTTGTGCACTGCACTTCTCCTTAACGAGATCTATCCACCTATGAAGTTCCAAGTTAACAGCTATTATACTTTCAGAGATATGCTCTAACCAAGTTTAGTGACTGAATGACGAAATGACGGACGGAGACCATTACTACATCCCCTTCGCCGAAACGGAGGGGGATAATAAATGAAGAGCCTTTAGTCACCTCTTACAACATGACAGTTGTAATGTTTGTTCAACAAATGAAATGGCAGATGTGACAGGGGTAGGCCTGCAGTGATTTATTCTTATACCCTGTTTAACTACACGGGGTCTCACACACATGCTAGTGCTTTTCATTCCAAAGCTTATTTACATCATATGAAAATATTTAAGAGATGAAGAGAATATTTTTTGTTTTCATGGAGGTATGAACCGAAAAACCTAATCACACTGTATGAATACGCGAAGCGGATTCATACATTGTGTGATTAGGTTTTTCGGTTCATACCTCAATGAAAACAAAAAATATTATCTTCATTTCTTATAATTTAATAGCATCGAGCGAAAAATGCAACAACTTAACAAATTTTGATACCTTTTTGTAGTGAACTATTTTGTGCGGAAGCATTCAAAATGGCTGGGTACTCAAAATTTTGTTCATATAGGTATGAATTAAATTTTTCGACCAATCAGATGGCTCGTTTTTGATAGACGAAACTAACAATTAAATTATAAGCTTTTGAATAAAAAACAAACTGTTGCAATCCAGGACTGAGGAGTTATGAGGAAAGCAGTAGTTAGTCTCTGATTTAAGTCTCCTCCTGTATAGGCACAAAGAAAGGATGAGGTACTATTATGTACCACGGTACTGTGCGTGATTAACCCATTCCAACACCAGAAAATTTTAGACTGGTCCAAATTGAAAGAAGCTGCAGACGACATTTTCAAGTTGAAGGAATTTTAATTTTTTTCGTCTTTTGGGATAGAAAACATTGTGGATAATGAAGAAATTGCTTGTTATAAGCAATTTCTTCATTGTCCACAATGTTTTCCAAAGCTTTTTTCTTGTGGGGCGTAAAAAGGAGGGCTTGAGTTGGAATGGGTTAACAATCACTAAGCAGTCGGGATAGCTTCTCAGAACATTTAAAATATTTGCTGATCGTATAATTGGTATGTTTAACAGAGATAAGTCTCTGATAAGACTGTGCTGATATAATTGAAATACATTGGAAGCCTCTTAATGGCAACCCAAATAAAAGAAAATTATTGCTCAACCAATTCCTGTGTGACAAAATTTTGAAGACAACTATTCCAAGTTGGTGTAATTGAAAAAAAATCTTTGCCTATTAGGGTAAAAAACATTACTAACATTGAAGAAATTTCTGATTGGTATTGATGAGATCTATCATCATGACAAATATGAGCATTGTATATTAAACAGGCTTAAATCAATTGTAAATATAAAGTTTTTGTTTATTAAGTTTTGCAATGACCCTGATCTTTGAACCTGCAGATGCATATTTAAGAGATCTGTCATGATGCCAAATATAAGCATTGCATGTTAAATAGGCTTACGGTAATTGTAAGTGTCAAGTTCTTGGTTAAGATTTTGCACAAGCAAATGACCTTGACAAAAGCAGATATGTATTGATATCTACTATCATGCCAAATATGAGCCAACTATACGCTTAAAGTAATGAAAATGTTATGTAAAATTTTGCAAACAGACCAAGAGAAAGAAAAAATGTCAATGGTAAAACAATATGCCCCAGATCTTTTAACCCTGTCCTGTTCAATCCCTGTTTTTTTATGTCCACGTGTTTTCTAACAAGCAATATCTTCTTTTTCCACAATTTTTTCTAAGCTACAGAATAACTATTTCTGAAATAAAAATAAGTTTAATTGTCATCTGCAATGCCTTTGAATTGGGACAGGTCTAAAATTTTGAAAAATAGGAAAGGGTTAATACAGGGCATAAAAACAATCTTAACCCCTTTATAAACTCCTTTTCAGAATTCAGAGTTTTTCCCATTCTTTGGATAATGACAAAACATGCCATTTTCCCCTAAAATCAGGAAAGAAAATTCCAAATTCAAAATAAATTGCTTATGCAGAATGAAATTTTACCTTATGAGGCTCAAATTATATTTTGACCTATGAATATCAACAGGTCATTTGACAAAAAAAATGGAATTCCTGTATATCAGTTCATTTTAGTCACATTGCCATGGGCTATTGATTTCACATTATTCTAAAACCAGAATCCAGTGAATACATTTTTGATAACTTCCAAAACTTAACCCTTGTCATGCTGTATGAACTATCTTACTGAATTGCTGTAAAATCAAAGGACTGAAAGCACTGATAGAACTTGCTGTTCAAAAATCAATATTTCTTTCCGAAATGAACTCTATAAACAACTCTAATAGGAAAATTACAAGCAGGAGGTGTAGACTAAGATCAGCCTGCACATAAGTGCAGTCTGATCTTGGTCTATACCTCCTGCCAAAACCGGAATATTCCGGGTTCAGCATGACAAGGGTTAACTGTAGCACTTTGTATTTCTCTGAAGCCGAGATATTGCAATTTTCCGTACTCTGTCTCAAGTCAAAGTTAACATTTCTAAATTTATTCTGACAAGCACACACACACCAAATAAAATTGAGTTAGGGTGTTAACTGTTAAATCGAAAGTGTTAATTTCAAGAATAGTTTCAGTCTCTCAGACCATTTTTTTTGGAGATTTTCATTTGACCTGCACGCTGTGTTATATCATTGTTAGGTTTCAGTCTATGGTTTTACGTCTCTTTCCTTTGTTGTCAACCTTGATATTCAGATGTTGCAGAAAATTATTCTATCAAACAACAATCTGCAATAAAACAAATGTGATGTTTGTCAGAATATGTTGTAAAACTAGTATATTTTTGGTAAGAAATAACTGATATCTAACTTTCTGTACATGGATATGTTATGAAAATTAGTATTTTGTGGTTAAAACCTGTTGTCAGTTGTAAGTGTACCTATATCCGGACACGAAATATTGCAACTTATTTCTGTGTCACAAACCATCATGAAAATATTTTCCAAATTTTGAGAAAACAATGCATTTGTCTCAAAATGCCTGGTTTTGGTCGTCTTCCCAAAACTTTGATAAAAAAAAAAAACAAAAAAAACATGCATCGAATTCAAAGGGCTGAAAGTATTGCAAGCACTGGTTACGGGTCAATATCTTTATAATAGATATTGATAAAAAATCCCAGTTTTGAAAGGGGCATGCAGCTGATGTAAACGAAGATCAGACTGCACATTTGTGCAGGCTGATCTTTGTCTATATCTCCTGCCAGAACAGGATTATTCCAGGCTAAACATTACAAGGGTTAATTGTCCTAAGTGTTAATTGTCCTGTTTCGTGGGAATCTCAGATGATTCCTTTAAGCCACATATCAGATCTCAGGCATGCATGATGAGTTTTTGATATATTCAAATCATTCAAGCAACAATCATCCAGATCTATTTCATCAGGTTTCCATCTGAATCACACACATTCATAAATAGAAGACAAATTGTCATTTTTTGTTCAGTTCTTGTACAGTTTGACTAATTCAGCTCTAACATTCTTTGCTTGGTCCAGTATCAGCTCTTTCTTCACATGAAAATACTTTCTCTGAAAAGATATAATTATATGGAATTACCTGCTTTGTCATGTTATCTAAAAAATATTTAGACAAATATACAAACCTTACTTTCCTGAAATATGTCATAGCAAGAATTACCAAATTTCAGAACTTGCAAAAATTGAAAGAAGCTGCAGACAACTATTTCAAGTTGATGAAATTCTTTGTAATCTTTGTCATTCTGGGTAGAAAACTGTGTGGAAAATGGAAGACATTGCACTTTAATTGGAAAATAAAAGCCAAATAGGTAAGAACAAGAGCTGGTCACAGTCATGTGACAAATGCCCCCAAAGGACAGGGTCAAGTATGTGGCACTGATTTGTTTTGTAAACATAACCACATGCATTTGTTATCTATATGTCTGGGTTTTTAATAAATGAAATTTTAATACATATAATAATTTCTATATATACAGAAAGAAATCGAGAAATGCATTATGGGCGGATTTTTCTGAGGTCAAAAGTAGATCAAAGGTCAAGGTCACTGGGTCAAGGTCAAGGTCAAGGTCATGTAAAGTGGTCCACCCAATTAAGCATCTGTCCAAATATAGAAGCAATCCATTGAAGAAAAAGAGAGTAAATACAATTTAACCATTCCGGACGCAATTTAACCATTGTGGATGCCCCTTTGACCCCAGATTGTAACCTTGACCTTTGAGATAGGAACCTGGGTCTTTTTCGTGACACGTCATCTGAATGTGGTTAACATTTGTATGAAAGAAATTTGTACCTGCGTGCATGATTATAGAAGTTACAGAGCGGACACGGTAAAAAGTGCCGATTTTTTACCTTTTACCCCAGATTGTGACCTTGATCTTTTAACCTGGGTCTTTTTTGCGACACGTCGTCTGAAGGTGGTGATCATTTGTATGAAAGAAATTTGTACCTGTGTGCATGATTAGAAGTTACAGAGGGGACACAGCAAAAAGTCCCCATTATTGACCTTTTACCCATGATTGTGACCTTGATCTTTTAGATAGGAACCTGGGTCTTTTTCGTGACACATCGTCTTATGGCAGTGAACATTTGTGCAAAGTTATATTGGAATCCACTATTGCATGTAGAAGTTACAGAGCGGACACAAAAGCCGGACAGACGGACTGACTGATGGACGGACGGACAGACTGACTGATGGACGGACAGATCGATTACTATATGCCTCCCTTTGGGGGCATAAAAAGTTGCAAGAAAATGAGAAATTACTTGTCACAATCAATTTCTCCATTTCTCACAAAGTTTTCCATGACCAAATTTGTTCAAGGCATCAGAAAGTGTCATGTTAGTCAAAGTAACAGTATCTTCAAATGACAATTCAAAAGAAATCTGGCTTATAGATTTTCAATTTTTCTATGTTTTATTGACAACATTTTTTTATAATGTATAGAAGGTTTCTGTTCCTTAACCTATTCCCATACAATGATGCTTTCTGACGCCCCCAAGAAAAAGAGCTTCAAAAAACATTGTGGAAAATGAAGAAATTTCTCGATACAAGCATTTTCTTTATTATACACAATGTATTATACACAATGTATATACCCTGAAAAAAAATCTGCGTTTCTTAATCTTAAATTTGTTGTCTGCAACATCTTTGAATTTGGACCAGTCTAAAATTTTGTCATCTGGTAATCATAGGTTAATTAAACAAGAGTTGAGCTAAACAAATTCATTAGATAATAATTATTGTCTGCAAATTCTTTTTAATTTTGACCAATTTAAAATTTGATTGTTTGGTAATGGGCTTATCTTAAATTCCTGATTTGTCTTTAACCCAATACCATCTCAATGACACTTTTTTACACCCTAAGATAAAAACAATCTGAAAGCATAGCAGAAAATGAAGGAATTCATTGTTATTAGCAATTTCTTCGTTATCCATAATGTTTTCTTCACCCAAAGGAAACAATCCAAATTTGTATATAGTGTAAATTGTCGTCTGCAACTGCTTTGAATTTGGGTCAGTCTAAATTTTTGCCGTCTGGTGATGATAAAAATTAAGACTGGTCCAAATTCAAAGAAATTATCATAATAATCAGAAGTTATGGATACTGAAATTTAGCATTTACCTCTTCTAAATCCATGTACGGTCCCGCGCCTTCAGGAAACATTTCGTCGGCAACGATTGTAGGTTTCATTTTGAATTATTTGTATCTTTGACGCTGTAAATATTTTTATAATTTTCGTTGTTGTTGTTGTTACAGATGGAGTAAGGTCACCCAGCAAAGTACTTCCGGGTGGTTGTACCCTAAAGTAGTCCATTAAGAAAAATTATTAAGTCCTTTTCAAGAAGGCAGGGTGCATTAAATAGGTATTTTTGTCTTGTTATTGTCACCAGATCTTTTGAAATACATTGTCTTGCAACAAATGAGCTATAAAATGCTCTCTTTTCCAGGACTATTTCTTGTGTATGGATGCTGGTGACTCCCAAGTTGATGTCATTGTGTCGACTGCTTTCGGTTGGAATTTAACACGGTACGTGTGTTTGACATGATTTTGTGAAAAATCCAATCGGTGATGGTAGGGTCAAACACAGATATTTCAAGATGCCATTGTGTTATAGATACACTTTAACTGCAGTTACATCTCAACGAATATTTTGGAACCTGTGACAGTTCGGCAAAAATGTGGAATTTACATGTGTTTATATAGGGGGACATTTTAGTGAGATGCCACCAGATTTTTGGTGCACCGTAATATTTAGTTATTAGTAAAATTCGTGCAAATTCTGCTATGAAAATTACTTCCCTTTAATAAAAAAAATATATGAAAAAGGCAAAGCCTAGATAGTGAGCGCCATTATATTGAAAACCGAAGAGTTTTTCACCTCTGGTGATTTATCCCAGTGTCGGCATATTCTCTATCAAAGATGGAAAAAATGTGTAATTTTGTGATCACAGGGTCTTGTGACACTTGGTTCTTTGGAGAGGAATATAGCTCTCCTATGTCACAAATACTCTTAGAGAACAGTTGAGGGGAAAGTAAGAATTTTCGATTTAAGTATAGGTGTTATACAGAATGGACAAGTTTTAAATAAAATTGGAGATCAGGTCATACGATCGAGGTCACTTAATTGTGCATTTACTGTTATGATTTTATGGTCGGTGATGAATGTCGGTGTTGACGCCCCTCTACACGAGGGAAAAAATTGAATTATTATTTCAATTTTATTTGTCTATTGAAAATTAAGAATTTTTACAAGCTCAGGCTTTCTTCATTACCCATAATGTTTTCTATCGCCTGGAGAGACAATGCTTTGATTCTAAAGTTTTATCGACTTTAAATTGTCGTCGGCAAATTCTTTCAAATTAGACCAATCTAAATTCAAGTTTTTTTTTGTGTGGAAATAGGTTTACCCTTTCCAGTACAATCCGCGATTTTACGTAACTTTGATTACATAGTTCATACATTGTAGAAAAATAAGAAATTGCTTGTAACAACCAAATTTTTCTTTGTCCTCGATATTTTCTACCGCATAGCAGATGATTTAATTTCAAATTGCACCCAATTCTCATTGCCGTCTGCAACCCCTTTCAATTTGGACGGTAGCCTAGAATTTAAAAAAAAATAAACGGAAAAGGGTTAAGAGACCACCGTGACGTACAGAATATGTGTAAACCTCGTGCTTAACTACTAGTAAAGAAGAACTTCTATTTCACTTAGCTTGTCGGGTTTTTTTTAACCCATTCCCACACAAAAATTTTTTAGACTGGTCAAAGATGAAAGAAGCTGCAGACGACAATTTGAATTAATGAAATTTTAAAAAAAATCTTTGTCTTTTGGGGCAGAAAAAATTTTGGATAATTAAGAAATTAGTTTTCACAAGCAATTTCTTCATTATCCACAATATATTCCAAAGATTATTTAAGAGATGAAGAGAATATTTTTTGTTTTCATGGAGGTATGAACCGAAAAACCTAATCACACTGTATGAATACGCGAAGCAGATTCATACATTGTGTGATTAGGTTTTTCGGTTCATACTTGTATGAAATCAAAAACCATTCTCTTCATTTCTTATAATTTAATAGCATCGAGCGAAAAAAACAAAAGCTTTACAAATTTTGATACCTTTTTGTATGGGACTATTTTGTGCGCAAGCATACAAAATCGCTGCTTGCTCAAAATTTTGTTCATGGAGTTATAAATAATTTTTTTCGACCAATCAGAACGCCCGCTTTTGATAGACGAAACTAAAAATTAAATTATTTCCTTATAGGCGTTAAAAAAAGAGGGATTGTGTGGGAATGGGTGAAGTGGATAATTAAAGGATAGCTGGCCACGCCCCTTGAGCTCTGACCGGGACTTCTAGTTGCTTACAAGATCACTAGTTGGTGAAATTTTAACAGTATTTGTCTTTTGTGGTTGAAAACACTGTGGATAATGCCAGAAATTGCTGGTAACAAGCAATTAAACCATTTCCAATAACGTTTTCTAAAGCCTGGGGGTTTTTTTGGGGGGGAGGGGGGATCTGTTGTTGTTGTTGTTGTTTGTCTTGGGGTTAGGGACACCTGAAAGCGGAATTGAGTGGGAATGGATTAAAGAAAAATGAATGTGAACGACGAGCGATGCGCGCACGATGGACTACGGTCATCGGGTTATAACCAAGTTTGATCTGGAGTCGAGACTAATCAGTGGACGCCGGATATCTGCTAACAATCAAATAATCGATTGACCAATCAAATCATTCAGACCGAAATTAAATTTTGAGCTCCAACATTCACGCCACTTTGAAGTTTTTGTTTGTTTTTGCGACAAGTTGATTAGTTATCCAAAAACAATGCGAGAAAAGAGAAATCTGTTTCGTGGCAGAAAGGTTTTCCTTTTCTAACCCGGGTTTTGAAGCTTATTAAGAAATGATTTTCCACTGAACTGTAGTATGAAACTTCTTTTAATTTGGACCAGGCTTCTTCATAATATGGTGAAGGAAGCGAGATACCCGACGATTGACGCGTCGCTGGTAACCGGCAGCCTTACTTCTAACATTGCACTTGGGTAATAAACGCTCGTATGTTGTAAATACTGTGATCAAGAGAATAAAAACTAAAACGCAAATCGTAGATTGGAAACATACACGTCATAACAACAGATTGAATAAGCTGTAGTAAAGACGTTTAAATCTCCCGATCAACAAAAATGCTAAACGAAAATGTTGGAGTTCAAAGTTCACGTCCGATCCAAATCAATGATTGGCCATGACCGATCAGTTGGTTATTTTGATAGTCGGACAGCCGTGATCTGTCACTTCAACTAAAATTTTACTAATTGAAGTACAAGATTGTTTAACCCTTTCCCTCTCAATCCCTCATTTTACGCTACAAGAAAAATGAATATTTTAAACATGGTGGGGAAAGGAGAAATTGCTTTAACAAGCAATTTCTCCTTTTCACACATTGTTTTCTATCCTATTTTGTACTTATTTATCAAGTACAAAATACTTTGAAGTGTCGAATGCAAATTTATCCAATTTGGATCAGTCTTAAATTTTGTTGAGTGTAAATGGGTTTAAGTATTGCGACGTAGGTTACTGAGATCGCAAAATAAAATAGCCCTTTAATCCATTCACTCTTTTATGCACCTGAACACTGAATTATATATAGTTAAATACCGAGTAATATCAAATAAACTATTGCTCTGTCAAAAAAATGTACAATAAACGGGAAAAGGTTCGGACGGACGGACTATTGAAGCGGCGGCTATATGCTTGCCCTTCTCCAGACATGCTTAATTTTTAACGATCGACTTACAACAACCATCTACCCGAATTGCAATATTATCCAAAACCGTTTTGTAAAAGTTTACCACAAAGTCGTTGTAAACGATATTAATAAGTAAATATATTTTAGATAAATTCTATGATTGTGATACACGATTCTCGAAGTTTTAAGCCATTCCCACACACTGTCGCTTTTTGACGCTCCCAAGAAAAAATATATGGCAAAATTGTGGAAAATAAAATTGTTTGTAACAAGCTATTTCCTCATTTTCTACAACATTTTGTTCCGACAAAGTTGGAAAAAAATGAAAATTCACCATAAACTTCTAAATTGGCGTTTGCAACTCCTTTCAATTTAGACCTACTAGTCTAAAGTTTTGTCGTCTGGTAATGGGTTAAACCATTTTCCTTGTTATTAACGACAAAAAGCAGGCTGTTAGCATTCAGCAAGTAGGTTATTTTGTGAACAGACAGAAAGACAGTCGGACATTGACCAACCACATGACTCGGATGAGCTAAAAACTACCGCAGTTGTAATAATTAAGTAAACATGGTATTTATTTGTATAGGTTTGTTAGCAATTTTTATTAATTCACAGATCAATATGATAACATACAAATCATGTATTTGTGCATTCGATATGTTAAAAGAAATATGGACCAATATGGAAAAGTAAAAAATCATTGCTGGTTGGCCTTTATACTCTATAAAGACTGTGTAGGGTCAAAATGTTTCACTTTTTGCAGTTGCTCTGAATAAAAAAATGGTCTCTCATTCTACCAGTCGCCGTCATAGCGCAGTTGGTAGCGCGTCGGACTGTCAATCTAGAGGTCCCGGGTTCGATCTCCGACGGCGGCACTCATCCTATCCGACTATTTGTCTCTCACCAATGGGTCGATAATCGTAGACCTATGTGGGATAGCAGCTGGAGGCTAGGAAAGGATGTAATGGTAGTACTGGTGTGAGAAATACCAGGATTCCATTGTTAGGTGCTCCAGCCGCCGCGATATAACTGAAAGATTGTTGAAAGCGGCGTAAAACCCCATTCAAACAAACAAAATCTCATTCTACCTTATTTATTTTTCTAAAAATTAATTCCTAACTTGACCTGTGGAGGTCTGTCTGGTCTATAGATTGTTTTGATAGGAGTCCATATACTACATTTCCAACCATTTCGTTTAACCCATTCCAACACAGCAAAATTTTAGACTGGTCCAAATTGAAAGAAGCTGCAGACGACAATTTCAAGTTGATTGAATTTTGAACTTTTTAATCGCTTTGGATAGAATTTGTTTGTTTGAATGGGGTTTTAAGCCGCTTTCAACAATCTTTCAGTTATATCGCGGCGGCTGGAGCACCTAACAATGGAATCCTGGTATTTCTCACACCAGTACTACCATTACATCCTTTCCTAGCCTCCAGCTGCTATCCCACATAAGTCTACGATTATCGACCCATTGGTGAGAGACAAATAGTCGGAAAGGATGACTGCCGATCGAACCCGGGACCTCTAGATTGACAGTCCGACGCGCTACCAACTGCGCTATGACGGCGGCTTGCTTTGGATAGAAAACATTGTGGATAATGAAGAAATTGCTTGATACAAGCAATTTCTTCATTTTCCACAATGTTTTCAAAATCTATTTTCTTGAGGGGCGTAAAAAGGAGGGATTGAGTTGGAATGGGTTAACTCATTCACACCAAATGATGCATTTTGATGCCCAATATGAAAAAAGGCTTTAGAAGACATTGCAGAAAATTAAGAAACTGCTTCTTACAAGCAATTTATTCATTATTCACAATTTTTTCTAACCCAAAAGATAAAGAAGTTTAAAATTTCATCAACTAAACATTGTCCTCTACAACTTCTTTCAAATTGAACCAGTCTGAAATTTTGTCGTCATTGAGAAATGAAGAGAATATCTTTTTTTTTGCATTCCTTGTGGTGTGAACATAAAAACTTAATCACACTGTATGAATACATGAAGCAGATCCATACATTAAGTTTTTATGTTCATACCTCAATGAAAAAAAAAATATTCTCTTCATTTCTTATAATCTAATGACATCGAGTAAAACAAAGCAAATATTTTACTAATCTTAAGCAAATTTTGTGGATCTACTTTGTGCGCAAGCATCTAAAATAGTTGTGTGATCAAAATTGTGTTCAAAGCAGTATAAAAATTTTCAGCCACTCAAAACTGTTAAATGCTGATAGATGAAACTAAATTCAAATTATCTAAGATATGAAGAGAATATTTCTTATTTTCATGGAGGTATGAACCAAAAAACCTAATCACACTGTATGAATACGCGAAGGGGATTCATACATTGTGTGATTAGGTTTTTTGGTTCATACCTCCATGAAAACAAAAAATATTCTCTTCATTTCTTATAATTTAATAGCATCGAGCAAAAAAACTAAAAGCTTTACAAATTTTGATACCTTTTTGTATGGGACTATTTTGTGCGGAAGCAAACAAAATCGCTGCGTGCTCAAAATTTTGTTCATGGAGTTATGAATAATTTTTTTGACCAATCAGAACGCTCGTTTTTGATAGTCGTAACAAGAAATTAAATTATATGTACATAATGTTGATTGACTGGTGTTTTACAGTGCATCAACAGCTGCGGTAATTTAGCGTGTAAGAAATCTTAGGATAGGTTAATATAAAAGATACAGAACTATACATAGACAACCACAAGACACAAAATTATAAATGAGAAATGAAAAAAAAAAGAACAAGAGCCATGTCGGACATGGCCATCCCCCGCCATAAAAGCTTGATAGTAAACTGAAGCCAGGCTTCTTGTGCACTGCATTTCTTCTCAATGAGTTGGATAATAGCTTTTATACTTTCAGAGAAATGCACAGGACAAAATCTAAGTCTTTAAAACAACAAAGGGCAATAACTCCAAAATTATGCAAGCAAGAGTTGTGGTTCTTGTGCACTGCACATCTCCTCAACGAGATCTATCCACCTATGAAGTTCCAAGTTAATAGCTATTATACTTTCAGAGATATGCTCTGACCAAGTTTAGTGACGGAATGACGGAATGACAGACGGAGACCATTACTACATCCCCTTCGCCGAAACGGCGGGGGATAATAAATGAAGAGCCTTTAGTCACCTCTTACAACATGACAGTTGTCATGTTTGTTCAACAAATGAAATGGCAGTTGTGACAGGGGTAGGCCTGCAGTGATTTATTCTTATACCCTGTTTAACTACACGGGGTCTCACACACATGCTAGTGCTTTTCATTCCAAAGCTTATTTACATCATATGAAAATATTTAAGAGATGAAGAGAATATTTTTTGTTTTCATGGAGGTATGAACCGAAAAACCTAATCACACTGTATGAATACGCGAAGCGGATTCATACATTGTGTGATTAGGTTTTTAGGTTCATACCTCCATGAAAACAAAAAATATTATCTTCATTTCTTATAATTTAATAGCATCGAGCGAAAAATGCAACAACTTAACAAATTTTGATACCTTTTTGTAGTGAACTATTTTGTGCGGAAGCATTCAAAATGGCTGGGTACTCAAAATTTTGTTCATGGAGGTATGAATTAAATTTTTCGACCAATCAGATGGCTCGTTTTTGATAGACGAAACTAACAATTAAATTATAAGCTTTTGAATAAAAAACAGACTGTTGCAATCCAGGACTGAGGAGTTATGAGGAAAGCAGTAGTTAGTCTCTGATTTAAGTCTCCTCCTGTATAGGCACAAAGAAAGGATGAGGTACTATTATGTACCACGGTACTGTGCGTGATTAACCCATTCCAACACAAGAAAATTTTAGACTGGTCCAAATTGAAAGAAGCTGCAGACGACATTTTCAAGTTGAAGGAATTTTAATTTTTTCGTCTTTTGGGATAGAAAACATTGTGGATAATGAAGAAATTGCTTGATACAAGCAATTTCTTCATTTTCCACAATGTTTTCCAAAGCTTTTTTCTTGTGGGGCGTAAAAAGGAGGGCTTGAGTTGGAATGGGTTAACAATCACTAAGCAGTCGGGATAGCTTCTCAGAACATTTAAAATATTTGCTGATCGTATAATTGGTATGTTTAACAGAGATAAGTCTCTGATAAGACTGTGCTGATATAATTGAAATACATTGGAAGCCTCTTAATGGCAACCCAAATAAAAGAAAATTATTGCTCAACCAATTCCTGTGTGACAAATTTTTGAAGACAACTATTCCGAGTTGGTGTAATTGAAAAAAAATCTTTGCCTATTAGGGTAGAAAACATTACTGACATTGAAGAAATTTCTGATTGGTATTGATGAGATCTATCATGACAAATATGAGCATTGTATATTAAACAGGCTTAAATCAATTGTAAATATAAAGTTTTTGTTAATTAAGTTTTGCAATGACCCTGATCTTTGAACCTGCAGATGCATATTTAAGAGATCTGTCATGATGCCAAATATAAGCATTGCATGTTATATAGGCTTACGGTAATTGTAAGTGTCAAGTTCTTGGTCAAGCAAATGACCTTGACAAAAGCAGATATGTATTGATATCTACTATCATGCCAAATATGAGCCAACTATACGCTTAAAGTAATGAAAATGTTATGTAAAATTTTGCAAACAGACCAAGAGAAAGAAAAAATGTCAATGGTAAAACAATATGCCCCAGATCTTTTAACCCTGTCCTGTTCAATCCCTGTTTTTTTTATGTCCATGTGTTTTCTAACAAGCAATATCTTCTTTTTCCACAATTTTTTCTAAGCTACAGAATAACTATTTCTGAAATAAGAATAAGTTTAATTGTCATCTGCAATGCCTTTGAATTGGGACAGGTCTAAAATTTTGAAAAATAGGAAAGGGTTAATACAGGGCATAAAAACAATCTTAACCCCTTTATAAACTCCTTTTCAGAATTCAGAGTTTTTCCCATTCTTTGGATAATGACAAAACATGCCATTTTCCCCTAAAATCAGGAAAGAAAATTCCAAATTCAAAATAAATTGCTTATGCAGAATGAAATTTTACCTTATGAGGCTCAAATTATATTTTGACCTATGAATATCAACAGGTCATTTGACAAAAAAAACATGGAATTCCTGTATATCAGTTCATTTTAGTCACATTGCCATGGGCTATTGATTTCACATTATTCTAAAACCAGAATCCAGTGAATACATTTTTGATAACTTCCAAAACTTAACCCTTGTCATGCTGTATGAACTATCTTACTGAATTGCTGTAAAATCAAAGGACTGAAAGCACTGATAGAACTTGCTGTTCAAAAATCAATATTTCTTTCCGAAATGAACTCTATAAACAACTCTAATAGGAAAATTACAAGCAGGAGGTGTAGACTAAGATCAGCCTGCACATAAGTGCAGTCTGATCTTGGTCTATACCTCCTGCCAAAACCGGAATATTCCGGGTTCAGCATGACAAGGGTTAACTGTAGCACTTTGTATTTCTCTGAAGCCGAGATATTGCAATTTTCCGTACTCTGTCTCAAGTCAAAGTTAACATTTCTAAATTTATTCTGACAAGCACACACACACCAAATAAAATTGAGTTAGGGTGTTAACTGTTAAATCGAAAGTGTTAATTTCAAGAATAGTTTCAGTCTCTCAGACCATTTTTTTGGAGATTTTCATTTGACCTGCACGCTGTGTAATATCATTGTTAGGTTTCAGTCTATGGTTTTACGTCTCTTTCCTTTGTTGTCAACCTTGATATTCAGATGTTGCAGAAAATTATTCTATCAAACAACAATCTGCAATAAAACAAATGTGATGTTTGTCAGAATATGTTGTAAAACTAGTACATTTTTGGTAAGAAATAACTGATATCTAACTTTCTGTACATGGATATGTTATGAAAATTAGTATTTTGTGGTTAAAACCTGTTGTCAGTTGTAAGTGTACCTATATCCGGACACGATATATTGCAACTTATTTGTGTGTCACAAACCATCATGAAAATATTTTCCAAATTTTGAGAAAACAATGCATTTATCTCAAAATGCCTGGTTTTGGTCGTCTTCCCAAAACTTTGATAAAAAAAAACAAAAAAAAACATGCATCGAATTCAAAGGGCTGAAAGTATTGCAAGCACTAGTTACAGGTCAATATCTTTATAATAGATATTGATTAAAAATCCCAGGTTTGAAAGGGGCATGCAGGTGATGTAAACGAAGATCAGACTGCACATTTGTGCAGGCTGATCTTTGTCTATATCTCCTGCCAGAACAGGATTATTCCAGGCTAAACATAAACAAAGGTTAATTGTCCTAAGGGTTAATTGTCCTGTTTCGTGGGAATCTCAGAAGATTCCTATAACCCATTCCCACACAAGCCCTCCTTTTTACGCCCCTCAAGAAAAAAGCTTTGGAAAACATTGTGGAAAATGAAGAAATTGCTTGTATCAAGCAATCTTCATTATCCACAATGTTTTCTATCCAAAAAGACAAAGAAAATTTAAATCCACCAACTTGAAAATATCGTCTGCAGCTTCTTTCAATTTGGACCAGTCTAAAATTTTGTTAAGTTGGAATGGGTTAAGCCACATATCAGATCTCAGGCATGCATGATGAGTTTTGATATATTCAAATCATTCAAGCAACAATCATCCAGATCTATTTCACGAGGTTTCCATCTGAATCACACACATTCATAAATAGAAGACAAATTGTCATTTTTTGTTCAGTTCTTGTACAGTTTGACTAATTCAGCTCTAACATTCTTTGCTTGGTCCAGTATCAGCTCTTTCTTCACATGAAAATACTTTCTCTGAAAAGATATAATTATATGGAATTACCTGCTTTGTCATGTTATCTAAAAAATATTTAGACAAATATACAAACCTTACTTTCCTGAAATATGTCATAGCAAGAATTACCAAATTTCAGAACTTGCAAAAATGAAAGAAGCTGCAGACAACTATTTCAAGTTGATGAAATTCTTTGTAATCTTTGTCATTCTGGGTAGAAAACTGTGTGGAAAATGGAAGACATTGCACTTTAATTGGAAAATAAAAGCCAAATAGGTAAGAACAAGAGCTGGTCACAGTCATGTGACAAATGCCCCCAAAGGACAGGGTCAAGTATGTGGCACTGATTTGTTTTGTAAACATAACCACATGCATTTGTTATCTATATGTCTGGGTTTTTAATAAATGAAATTTTAATACATATAATAATTTCTATATATACAGAAAGAAATCGAGAAATGCATTATCGGCGGATTTTTCTGAGGTCAAAAGTAGATCAAAGGTCAAGGTCACTGGGTCAAGGTCAAGGTCATGTAAAGTGGTCCACCCAATTAAGCATCTGTCCAAGTATAGAAGCAATCCATTGAAGAATAAGAGAGTAAATACAATTTAACCATTCCGGACGCAATTTAACCATTGTGGATGCCCCTTTGACCCCAGATTGTAACCTTGACCTTTGAGATTGGAACCTGGGTCTTTTTCGGGACACGTCATCTAAATGTGGTTAACATTTGTATGAAAGAAATTTGTACCTGCGTGCACGATTATAGAAGTTACAGAGCGGACACGGTAAAAAGTGCCGATTTTTTACCTTTGACCCCAGATTGTGACCTTGATCTTTGAACCTGGGTCTTTTTCGCGACACGTCGTCTGAAGGTGGTGATCATTTGTATGAAAGAAATTTGTACCTGTGTGCATGATTATAGAAGTTACAGAGGGGACACAGCAAAAAGTCCCCATTATTGACCTTTTACCCATGATTGTGACCTTGATCTTTTAGATAGGAACCTGGGTCTTTTTCGTGACACATCGTCTTATAGCAGTGAACATTTGTGCAAAGTTATATTGGAATCCACTATTGCATGTAGAAGTTACAGAGCGGACACAAAAGCCGGACAGACGGACTGACTGATGGACGGACAGACTGACTGATGGACGGACAGATCGATTACTATATGCCTCCCTTTGGGGGCATAAAAAGTTGCAAGAAAATGAGAAATTACTTGTCACAATCAATTTCTCCATTTCTCACAAAGTTTTCCATGACCAAATTTGTTCAAGGCATCAGAAAGTGTCATGTTAGTCAAAGTAACAGTATCTTCAAATGACAATTTAAAAGAAATCTGGCTTATAGATTTTCAATTTTTCTATGTTTTATTGACAACATTTTTTTATAATGTATAGAAGGTTTCTGTTCCTTAACCTATTCCCATACAATGATGCTTTCTGACGCCCCCAAGAAAAAGAGCTTCAAAAAACATTGTGGAAAATGAAGAAATTTCTCGATACAAGCATTTTCTTTATTATACACAATGTATTATACACAATGTATTATACCCTGAAAAAAAATCTGCGTTTCTTAATCTTAAATTTGTTGTCTGCAACATCTTTGAATTTGGACCAGTCTAAAATTTTGTCATCTGGTAATCATAGGTTAATTAAACAAGAGTTGAGCTAAACAAATTCATTAGATAATAATTATTGTCTGCAAATTCTTTTTAATTTTGACCAATTTAAAATTTGATTGTTTGGTAATGGGCTTATCTTAAATTCCTGATTTGTCTTTAACCCAATACCATCTCAATGACACTTTTTTACACCCTAAGATAAAAACAATCTGAAAGCATAGCAGAAAATGAAGGAATTCATTGTTATTAGCAATTTCTTCGTTATCCATAATGTTTTCTTCACCCAAAGGAAACAATCCAAATTTGTATATAGTGTAAATTGTCGTCTGCAACTGCTTTGAATTTGGGTCAGTCTAAATTTTTGCCGTCTGGTGATGATAAAAATTAAGACTGGTCCAAATTCAAAGAAATTATCATAATAATCAGAAGTTATGGATACTGAAATTTAGCATTTACCTCTTCTAAATCCATGTACGGTCCCGCGCCTTCAGGAAACATTTCGTCGGCAACGATTGTAGGTTTCATTTTAAATTATTTGTATCTTTGACGCTGTAAATATTTTTATAATTTTCGTTGTTGTTGTTGTTACAGATGGAGTAAGGTCACCCAGCAAAGTACTTCCGGGTGGTTGTACCCTAAAGTAGTCCATTAAGAAAAATTATTAAGTCCTTTTCAAGAAGGCAGGGTGCATTAAATAGGTATTTTTGTCTTGTTATTGTCACCAGATCTTTTGAAATACATTGTCTTGCAACAAATGAGCTATAAAATGCTCTCTTTTCCAGGACTATTTCTTGTGTATGGATGCTGATGACTCCCAAGTTGATGTCATTGTGTCGACTGCTTTCGGTTGGAATTTAACACGGTACGTGTGTTTGACATGATTTTGTGAAAAATCCAATCGGTGATGGTAGGGTCAAACACAGATATTTCAAGATGCCATTGTGTTATAGATACACTTTAACTGCAGTTACATCTCAACGAATATTTTGGAACCTGTGACAGTTCGGCAAAAATGTGGAATTTACATGTGTTTATATAGGAGGACATTTTAGTGAGATGCCACCAGATTTTTGGTGCACCGTAATATTTAGTTATTAGTAAAATTCGTGCAAATTCTGCTATGAAAATTACTTCCCTTTAATAAAAAAAAAATATATGAAAAAGGCAAAGCCTAGATAGTGAGCGCCATTATATTGAAAACCGAAGAGTTTTTCACCTCTGGTGATTTATCCCAGTGTCGGCATATTCTCTATCAAAGATGGAAAAAATGTGTAATTTTGTGATCACAGGGACTTGTGACACTTGGTTCTTTGGAGAGGAATATAGCTCTCCTATGTCACAAATACTCTTAGAGAACAGTTGAGGGGAAAGTAAGAATTTTCGATTTAAGTATAGGTGTTATACAGAATGGATAAGTTTTAAATAAAATTGGAGATCAGGTCATACGATCGAGGTCACTTAATTGTGCATTTACTGTTATGATTTTATGGTCGGTGATGAATGTCGGTGTTGACGCCCCTCTACACGAGGGAAAAAATTGAATTATTATTTCAATTTTATTTGTCTATTGAAAATTAAGAATTTTTACAAGCTCAGGCTTTCTTCATTACCCATAATGTTTTCTATCGCCTGGAGAGACAATGCTTTGATTCTAAAGTTTTATCGACTTTAAATTGTCGTCGGCAAATTCTTTCAAATTAGACCAATCTAAATTCAAGTTTTTTTTGTGTGGAAATAGGTTTACCCTTTCCAGTACAATCCGCGATTTTACGTAACTTTGATTACATAGTTCATACATTGTAGAAAAATAAGAAATTGCTTGTAACAACCAAATTTTTCTTTGTCCTCGATATTTTCTACCGCATAGCAGATGATTTAATTTCAAATTGCACCCAATTCTCATTGCCGTCTGCAACCCCTTTCAATTTGGACGGTAGCCTAGAATTTAAAAAAAATAAACGGAAAAGGGTTAAGAGACCACCGTGACGTACAGAATATGTGTAAACCTCGTGCTTAACTACTAGTAAAGAAGAACTTCTATTTCACTCAGCTTGTCGGGTTTTTTTTTAACCCATTCCCACACAAAAATTTTTTAGACTGGTCAAAGATGAAAGAAGCTGCAGACGACAATTTGAATTAATGAAATTTTAAAAAAAATCTTTGTCTTTTGGGGCAGAAAAAATTTTGGATAATTAAGAAATTAGTTTTCACAAGCAATTTCTTCATTATCCACAATATATTCCAAAGATTATTTAAGAGATGAAGAGAATATTTTTTGTTTTCATGGAGGTATGAACCGAAAAACCTAATCACACTGTATGAATACGCGAAGCAGATTCATACATTGTGTGATTAGGTTTTTCGGTTCATACTTGTATGAAATCAAAAACCATTCTCTTCATTTCTTATAATTTAATAGCATCGAGCGAAAAAAACAAAAGCTTTACAAATTTTGATACCTTTTTGTATGGGACTATTTTGTGCGCAAGCATACAAAATCGCTGCTTGCTCAAAATTTTGTTCATGGAGTTATAAATAATTTTTTTCGACCAATCAGAACGCCCGCTTTTGATAGACGAAACTAAAAATTAAATTATTTCCTTATAGGCGTTAAAAAAAGAGGGATTGTGTGGGAATGGGTGAAGTGGATAATTAAAGGATAGCTGGCCACGCCCCTTGAGCTCTGACCGGGACTTCTAGTTGCTTACAAGATCACTAGTTGGTGAAATTTTAACAGTATTTGTCTTTTGTGGTTGAAAACACTGTGGATAATGCCAGAAATTGCTGGTAACAAGCAATTAAACCATTTCCAATAACGTTTTCTAAAGCCTGTGGTTTTTTTTTGGGGGGGGGGGATCTGTTGTTGTTGTTTGTCTTGGGGTCAGGGACACCTGAAAGCGGAATTGAGTGGGAATGGATTAAAGAAAAATGAATGTGAACGACGAACGATGCGCGCACGATGGACGACGGTCATTGGGTTATAACCAAGTTTGATCTGGAATCGAGACTAATCAGTGAACGCCGGATATCTGCTAACAATCAAATAATCGATTGACCAATCAAATCATTCAGACCGAAATTAAATTTTGAGCTCCAACATTCACGCCACTTTGAAGTTTTTGTTTGTTTTTGCGACAGGTTGTTTAGGGAAAACAATGCGAGAAAAGAGAAATCTGTTTCGTGGCAGAAAGGTTTTCCTTTTCTAACCCGGGTTTTGAAGCCTATTTAGAAATGATTTTCCACTGAACTGTAGTATGAAACTTCTTTTAATTTGGACCAGTCTACTTCATAATATGGTGAAGGAAGCGAGATACCCGGCGAGTGACGCGTCGCTGGTAACCGGCAGACTTTTTTCTAACATTGCACTTGGGTAATAAACGCCCATATGTTGTAAATACTGTGATCAAGAGAATAAACTAAAACGCAAATCGTAGATTGGAAACATACACGTCATAACAACAGAATGATTAAACTGTAGTAAAGACGTTTAAATCGCCAAATCAACAAAAATGCTTAACGAAAATGTTGGAGTTCAAAGTTCACGTCCGATCCAAATCAATGATTGGCCATGACCGGTCAGTCGGTTATTTTGATAGTCGGACAGCCGTGATCTGTCACTTCAACTAAAAGTTTACTAATTGAAGTACAAGATTGTTTAACCCTTTCCCTCTCAGTCCCTCATTTTACGCTACAAGAAAAATGAATATTTTAAACATGGTGGGTAAAGGAGAAATTGCTTGTAACAAGCAAGTTCTCCTTTTCACACATTGTTTTCTATCCTATTTTGTACTTATTTATCAAGTAAAAAATACTTTGAAGTGTCGAATGCAAATTCTTCCAATTTGGACCAGTCTAAAATTTTGTTGAGTGTAAATAGGTTTAAGTATTGCAACGTAGGTTACTGAGATCGCAAAATAAAATAGCCCCTTAATCCATTCACTCTTTTATGCACCTGAACACCGAGTTATATATAGTTATATACCGAGTAATATCAAATAAATTATTGCTTTGTCAAACAAGATGTGTTTGTGAAACACTATGCCCCCGAAACGGGAATTCTTTAGAAACGGGTAAAGGGTTAAAATTTTGACCTTGACCTTGATGAAATGACCTTCCCCAGTTGCGCCTTTTTGAGACCTATCTACATACCAAATATTAGCATTGTAACTTAATCAGGGTTGAAGTTATAGGAAAATGTTTAGTTGGAGGTTAAGTTTTGCAGACAGACAGACAGACAGACGGACAGACAGACAGACAGACGGACACCGGTTATCGATGCGGGGGCATGAAAAAATATAATAACGGGGAAAAGGTTCGGACGGACGGATTATGCTCGCCCTTCTCCTGACATGCTTAATCTTAGCTTTCAGCCTTAATGTGTGAACTTGACCTTGAAGTTGTTACATCAACTATCTATCCGAAATGCAATATTATCCAAAACCGTTTTGTAAAAGTTTACTACAAAGTCGTTGTAAACGGCAATTAAGATCTTAATAAGTAAATATTTTCAGAGAAATTCTATGATTGTGATACACGATCCTCGAAGTTTTAAGCCATTCCCACACACTATCGCTTTTTGACGCCCCAAAGAAAAAGTAAATGGCAAAATTGTGGAAAATAAAATTGTTTGAAACAAGCTATTTCCTCATTTTCTGCAACATTTTGTTCCGACAAAGTTGAAAAAATTGAGAATTCACCATAAACTTTAAATTGGCGCTTGCAACTCCTTTCAATTTAGACTTACTAGTCTAAAGTTTTGTCGTCTGGTAATGGATTAAACCATTTTCCTTGTTATTAACGACAAAAAGCAGGCTGTTTGCATTCAGCAAGTAAGTTATTTTGTGAACAGACAGACAGACAGACGGATATTGACCAACCACATTACTCGGATGAGCTAAAAACTACCGCAGTTTTAACCCATTCCCACACAACCAAATTTTAGACTGGTCCAATTTGAAAGAATCTGCAGAAGACAATTTCAAGTTGATGGAATTTTAAATGTTTTCATCTTTTGGGAAAGAAAAAATTGTGGATAATGAAGAAATTGCTTGTAACAAGCAATTTCTTCATTTTCCACAATGTTTTCCAAAGCTGGTTTAATGAGGGGCGTAAAAAGGAGGGATTGAGTTGGAATGGGTTAATTATTAAGTAAACATAGTATTTATTTGTATAGGTTTGTTAGCAATTTTTATTCATTCACAGATCAATATGATAACATACAAATCATGTATTTGAGCATCCGATATGTTAAAAGAAATATGGACCAATATGGAAAAGTAAAAAATCATTGCTGGTTGGCCTTAATACTCTATAAAGACTGTGTAGGGTCAAAATGTTTCACTTTTTGCAGTTGCTCTGAATAAAAAATGGCCTGTCATTCTACCTTATTTATTTTTTCTAAAAATTAATTCCTAACTTGACCTGTGGAGGTCTGTCTGGTCTATAGATTGTTTTGATAGGAGTCCATATACTACATTTCCAACCATTTCGTTTAACTCATTCACACCGAATGATGCATTTTGATGCCCCATATGAAAAAAGGCTTTAGAAGACATTGAAGAAAATTAAGAAATTGCTTCTTACAAGCAATTTATTCATTATTAACAATTTTTTCTAACCCACAAGATAAAGAAGTTTAAAATTTCATCAACTAAACATTGTCCACTGCAACTTCTTTCAAATTGAACCAGTCTGAAATTTTGTCGTCATTGAGAAATGAAGAGAATATCTTTTTTTTTTTTTTGCATTCATTGTGGTGTGAACATAAAACTTAATCACACTGTATGAATACATGAAGCAGATCCATACATTAAGTTTTTATGTTCATACCTCAATGAAAAAAAAATATTCTCTTCATTTCTTATAATCTAATGACATCGAGTAAAACAAAGCAAATATTTTACTAATCTTAAGCAAATTTTGTGGATCTACTTTGTGCGCAAGCATCTAAAATAGTTGTGTGATCAAAATTGTGTTCAAAGCAGTATAAAAATTTTCAGCCACTCAAAACTGTTAAATGCTGATAGATGAAACTAAATTCAAATTATCTAAGATATGAAGAGAATATTTCTTATTTTCATGGAGGTATGAACCAAAAAACCTAATCACACTGTATGAATACGCGAAGGGGATTCATACATTGTGTGATTAGGTTTTTTGGTTCATACCTGAAGCCAGGCTTCTTGTGCACTGCATTTCTTCTCAATGAGTTGGATAATAGCTTTTATACTTTCAGAGAAATGCACAGGACAAAATCTAAGTCTTTAAAACAACAAAGGGCAATAACTCCAAAATTATGCAAGCAAGAGTTGTGGTTCTTGTGCACTGCACATCTCCTCAACGAGATCTATCCACCTATGAAGTTCCAAGTTAATAGCTATTATACTTTCAGAGATATGCTCTGACCAAGTTTAGTGACGGAATGACGGAATGACAGACGGAGACCATTACTACATCCCCTTCGCCGAAACGGCGGGGGATAATAAATGAAGAGCCTTTAGTCACCTCTTACAACATGACAGTTGTCATGTTTGTTCAACAAATGAAATGGCAGTTGTGACAGGGGTAGGCCTGCAGTGATTTATTCTTATACCCTGTTTAACTACACGGGGTCTCACACACATGCTAGTGCTTTTCATTCCAAAGCTTATTTACATCATATGAAAATATTTAAGAGATGAAGAGAATATTTTTTGTTTTCATGGAGGTATGAACCGAAAAACCTAATCACACTGTATGAATACGCGAAGCGGATTCATACATTGTGTGATTAGGTTTTTCGGTTCATACCTCCATGAAAACAAAAAATATTATCTTCATTTCTTATAATTTAATAGCATCGAGCGAAAAATGCAACAACTTCACAAATTTTGATACCTTTTTGTAGTGAACTATTTTGTGCGGAAGCATTCAAAATGGCTGGGTACTCAAAATTTTGTTCATGGAGGTATGAATTAAATTTTTCGACCAATCAGATGGCTCGTTTTTGATAGACGAAACTAACAATTAAATTATAAGCTTTTGAATAAAAAACAGACTGTTGCAATCCAGGGCTGAGGAGTTATGAGGAAAGCAGTCGTTAGTCTCTGATTTAAGTCTCCTCCTGTATAGGCACAACGAAAGGATGAGGTACTATTATGTACCACGGTACTGTGCGTGATTAACCCATTCCAACACAAGAAAATTTTAGACTGGTCCAAATTGAAAGAAGCTGCAGACGACATTTTCAAGTTGAAGGAATTTTAATTTTTTTCGTCTTTTTGGATAGAAAACATTGTGGCTAATGAAGAAATTGCTTGATACAAGCAATTTCGTCATTTTCCACAATGTTTTCCAAAGCTTTTTTCTTGAAGGGCGTAAAAAGGAGGGCTTGAGTTGGAATGGGTTAACAATCACTAAGCAGTCGGGATAGCTTCTCAGAACATTTAAAATATTTGCTGATCGTATAATTGGTATGTTTAACAGAGATAAGTCTCTGATAAGACTGTGCTGATATAGTTGAAATAAATTGGAAGCCTCTTAATGGCAACCCAAATAAAAGAAAATTATTGCTCAACCAATTCCTGTGTGACAAAATTTTGCAGACAACTATTCCAAGTTGGTGTAATTAAAAAAAATCTTTGCCTATTAGGGTAGAAAACATTACTGACATTGAAGAAATTTCTGATTGGTATTGATGAGATCTATCATGACAAATATGAGCATTGTATGTTGAACAGGCTTAAATCAATTGTAAATATAAAGTTTTTGTTAATTAAGTTTTGCAATGACCCTGATCTTTGAACCTGCAGATGCATATTTAAGAGATCTGTCATGATGCCAAATATAAACATTGCATGGCTTACGGTAATTTTAAGTGTTAAGTTCTTGGTTAAGATTTTGCACAAACAAATGACCTTGACAAAAGCAGATATGTATTGATATCTACTATCATGCCAAATATGAGCCAACTATACGCTTAAAGTAATGAAAATGTTATGTAAAATTTTGCAAACAGACCAAGAGAAAGAAAAAATGTCAATGGTAAAACAATATGCCCCAGATCTTTTAACCCTGTCCTGTTCAATCCCTGTTTTTTTATGTCCATGTGTTTTCTAACAAGCAATATCTTCTTTTTCCACAATTTTTTCTAAGCTACAGAATAACTATTTCTGAAATAAAAATAAGTTTAATTGTCAACTGCAATGCCTTTGAATTGGGACAGGTCTAAAATTTTGAAAAATAGGAAAGGGTTAATACAGGGCATAAAAACAATCTTAACCCTTTTATAAACTCCTTTTCAGAATTTGGAGTTTTTCCCATTCTTTGGATAATGACAAAACATGCCATTTTCCCCTAAAATCAGGAAAGAAAATTCCAAATTCAAAATAAATTGCTTATGCAGAATGAAATTTTACCTTATGAGGCTCAAATTATATTTTGACCTATGAATATCAACAGGTCATTTGACAAAAAAAAACATGGAATTCCCGTATATCAGTTCATTTTAGTCACATGGCCATGGGCTATTGATTTCACATTATTCTAAAACCAGAATCCAGTGAATACATTTTTGATAACTTCCAAAACTTAACCCTTGTCATGCTGTATAAACTATCTTACTGAATTGCTGTAAAATCAAAGGACTGAAAGCACTGATAGAACTTGCTGTTCAAAAATCAATATTTCTTTCCGAAATGAACTCTATAAACAACTCTAATAGGAAAATTACAAGCAGGAGGTGTAGACTAAGATCAGCCTGCACATAAGTGCAGTCTGATCTTGGTCTATACCTCCTGCCAAAACCGGAATATTCCGGGTTCAGCATGACAAGGGTTAACTGTAGCACTTTGTATTTCCCTGAAGCCGAGATATTGCAATTTTCCGTACTCTGTCTCAAATCAAAGTTAACATTTCTAAGTTTATTCTGACAAGCACACACACACCAAATAAAATTGAGTTAGGGTGTTAAGTGTTAAATCGAAAGTGTTAATTTCAAGAATAGTTTCAGTCTCTCAGACCAGTTTTTTGGAGATTTTCATTTGACCTGAACGCTGTGTAATATCATTGTTAGGTTTCAGTCTATGGTTTTACGTCTCTTTCCTTTGTTGTCAACCTTGATATTCAGATGTTGCAGAAAATTATTCTATCAAACAACAATCTGCAATAAAACAAATGTGATGTTTGTCAGAATATGTTGTAAAACTAGTACATTTTTGGTAAGAAATAACTGATATCTAACCATCTGTACATGGATATGTTATGAAAATTAGTATTTTGTGGTTAAAACTTGTTGTCAGTTGTAAGTGTACCTACATCTGGACACGATATATTGCAACTTATTTCTGTGTCACAAACCATCATGAAAATATTTTCCAAATTTTGAGAAAACAATGCATTTGTCTCAAAATGCCTGGTTTTGGTCGTCTTCCCAAAACTTTGATAAAAAAAACAAAACAAAAAAAAAAACATGCATCGAATTCAAAGGGCTGAAAGTATTGCAAGCACTAGTTACGGGTCAATATCTTTATAATAGATATTGATTAAAAATCCAAGGTTTGAAAGGGGCATGCAGGTGATGTAAACGAAGATCAGACTGCACATTTGTGCAGGCTGATCTTTGTCTATATCTCCTGCCAGAACAGGATTATTCCAGGCTAAACATTACAAGGGTTAATTGTCCTGTTTCGTGGGAATCTCAGATGATTCCTTTAAGCCACATATCAGATCTCAGGCATGCATGATGAGTTTTTGATATATTCAAATCATTCAAGCAACAATCATCCAGATCTATTTCACCAGGTTTCCATCTGAATCACACACATTCATAAATAGAAGACAAATTGTCATTTTTTGTTCAGTTCTTGTACAGTTTGACTAATTCAGCTCTAACATTCTTTGCTTGGTCCAGTATCAGCTCTTTCTTCACATGAAAATACTTTCTCTGAAAAGATATAATTATATGGAATTACCTGCTTTGTCATGTTATCTAAAAAATATTTAGACAAATATACAAACCTTACTTTCCTGAAATATGTCATAGCAAGAATTACCAAATTTCAGAACTTGCAAAAATGAAAGAAGCTGCAGACAACTATTTCAAGTTGATGAAATTCTTTGTAATCTTTGTCATTCTGGGTAGAAAACTGTGTGGAAAATGGAAGACATTGCACTTTAATTGGAAAATAAAAGCCAAATAGGTAAGAACAAGAGCTGGTCACAGTCATGTGACAAATGCCCCCAAAGGACAGGGTCAAGTATGTGGCACTGATTTGTTTTGTAAACATAACCACATGCATTTGTTATCTATATGTCTGGGTTTTTAATAAATGAAATTTTAATACATATAATAATTTCTATATATACAGAAAGAAATCGAGAAATGCATTATCGGCGGATTTTTCTGAGGTCAAAAGTAGATCAAAGGTCAAGGTCACTGGGTCAAGGTCAAGGTCAAGGTCATGTAAAGTGGTCCACCCAATTAAGCATCTGTCCAAATATAGAAGCAATCCATTGAAGAAAAAGAGAGTAAATACAATTTAACCATTCCGGACGCAATTAACCATTGTGGATGCCCCTTTGACCCCAGATTGTAACCTCGACCTTTGAGATAGGAACCTGGGTCTTTTTCGTGACACGTCATCTGAATGTGGTTAACATTTGTATGAAAGAAATTTGTACCTGCGTGCATGATTATAGAAGTTACAGAGCGGACACGGTAAAAAGTGCCGATTTTTTACCTTTTACCCCAGATTGTGACCTTGATCTTTTAACCTGGGTCTTTTTTGCGACACGTCGTCTGAAGGTGGTGATCATTTGTATGAAAGAAATTTGTACCTGTGTGCATGATTAGAAGTTACAGAGGGGACACAGCAAAAAGTCCCCATTATTGACCTTTTACCCATGATTGTGACCTTGATCTTTTAGATAGGAACCTGGGTCTTTTTCGTGACACATCGTCTTATGGCAGTGAACATTTGTGCAAAGTTATATTGGAATCCACTATTGCATGTAGAAGTTACAGAGCGGACACAAAAGCCGGACAGACGGACTGACTGATGGACGGACGGACAGACTGACTGATGGACGGACAGATCGATTACTATATGCCTCCCTTTGGGGGCATAAAAAGTTGCAAGAAAATGAGAAATTACTTGTCACAATCAATTTCTCCATTTCTCACAAAGTTTCCATGACCAAATTTGTTCAAGGCATCAGAAAGTGTCATGTTAGTCAAAGTAACAGTATCTTCAAATGACAATTTAAAAGAAATCTGGCTTATAGATTTTCAATTTTTCTATGTTTTATTGACAACATTTTTTAATAATGTATAGAAGGTTTCTGTTCCTTAACCTATTCCCATACAATGATGCTTTCTGACGCCCCCAAGAAAAAGAGCTTCAAAAAACATTGTGGAAAATGAAGAAATTTCTCGATACAAGCATTTTCTTTATTATACACAATGTATTATACACAATGTATTATACCCTGAAAAAAAAACCTGCGTTTCTTAATCTTAAATTTGTTGTCTGCAACATCTTTGAATTTGGACCAGTCTAAAATTTTGTCATCTGGTAATCATAGGTTAATTAAACAAGAGTTGAGCTAAACAAATTCATTAGATAATAATTATTGTCTGCAAATTCTTTTTAATTTTGACCAATTTAAAATTTGATTGTTTGGTAATGGGCTTATCTTAAATTCCTGATTTGTCTTTAACCCAATACCATCTCAATGACACTTTTTTACACCCTAAGATAAAAACAATCTGAAAGCATAGCAGAAAATGAAGGAATTCATTGTTATTAGCAATTTCTTCGTTATCCATAATGTTTTCTTCACCCAAAGGAAACAATCCAAATTTGTATATAGTGTAAATTGTCGTCTGCAACTGCTTTGAATTTGGGTCAGTCTAAATTTTTGCCGTCTGGTGATGATAAAAATTAAGACTGGTCCAAATTCAAAGAAATTATCATAATAATCAGAAGTTATGGATACTGAAATTTAGCATTTACCTCTTCTAAATCCATGTACGGTCCCGCGCCTTCAGGAAACATTTCGTCGGCAACGATTGTAGGTTTCATTTTAAATTATTTGTATCTTTGACGCTGTAAATATTTTTATAATTTTCGTTGTTGTTGTTGTTACAGATGGAGTAAGGTCACCCAGCAAAGTACTTCCGGGTGGTTGTACCCTAAAGTAGTCCATTAAGAAAAATTATTAAGTCCTTTTCAAGAAGGCAGGGTGCATTAAATAGGTATTTTTGTCTTGTTATTGTCACCAGATCTTTTGAAATACATTGTCTTGCAACAAATGAGCTATAAAATGCTCTCTTTTCCAGGACTATTTCTTGTGTATGGATGCTGATGACTCCCAAGTTGATGTCATTGTGTCGACTGCTTTCGGTTGGAATTTAACACGGTACGTGTGTTTGACATGATTTTGTGAAAAATCCAATCGGTGATGGTAGGGTCAAACACAGATATTTCAAGATGCCATTGTGTTATAGATACACTTTAACTGCAGTTACATCTCAACGAATATTTTGGAACCTGTGACAGTTCGGCAAAAATGTGGAATTTACATGTGTTTATATAGGAGGACATTTTAGTGAGATGCCACCAGATTTTTGGTGCACCGTAATATTTAGTTATTAGTAAAATTCGTGCAAATTCTGCTATGAAAATTACTTCCCTTTAATAAAAAAAATATATGAAAAAGGCAAAGCCTAGATAGTGAGCGCCATTATATTGAAAACCGAAGAGTTTTTCACCTCTGGTGATTTATCCCAGTGTCGGCATATTCTCTATCAAAGATGGAAAAAATGTGTAATTTTGTGATCACAGGGACTTGTGACACTTGGTTCTTTGGAGAGGAATATAGCTCTCCTATGTCACAAATACTCTTAGAGAACAGTTGAGGGGAAAGTAAGAATTTTCGATTTAAGTATAGGTGTTATACAGAATGGACAAGTTTTAAATAAAATTGGAGATCAGGTCATACGATCGAGGTCACTTAATTGTGCATTTACTGTTATGATTTTATGGTCGGTGATGAATGTCGGTGTTGACGCCCCTCTACACGAGGGAAAAAATTGAATTATTATTTCAATTTTATTTGTCTATTGAAAATTAAGAATTTTTACAAGCTCAGGCTTTCTTCATTACCCATAATGTTTTCTATCGCCTGGAGAGACAATGCTTTGATTCTAAAGTTTTATCGACTTTAAATTGTCGTCGGCAAATTCTTTCAAATTAGACCAATCTAAATTCAAGTTTTTTTTGTGTGGAAATAGGTTTACCCTTTCCAGTACAATCCGCGATTTTACGTAACTTTGATTACATAGTTCATACATTGTAGAAAAAGAAGAAATTGCTTGTAACAACCAAATTTTTCTTTGTCCTCGATATTTTCTACCGCATAGCAGATGATTTAATTTCAAATTGCACCCAATTCTCATTGCCGTCTGCAACCCCTTTCAATTTGGACGGTAGCCTAGAATTTAAAAAAAAATAAACGGAAAAGGGTTAAGAGACCACCGTGACGTACAGAATATGTGTAAACCTCGTGCTTAACTACTAGTAAAGAAGAACTTCTATTTCACTTAGCTTGTCGGGTTTTTTTTTAACCCATTCCCACACAAAAATTTTTTAGACTGGTCAAAGATGAAAGAAGCTGCAGACGACAATTTGAATTAATGAAATTTTAAAAAAAATCTTTGTCTTTTGGGGCAGAAAAAATTTTGGATAATTAAGAAATTAGTTTTCACAAGCAATTTCTTCATTATCCACAATATATTCCAAAGATTATTTAAGAGATGAAGAGAATATTTTTTGTTTTCATGGAGGTATGAACCGAAAAACCTAATCACACTGTATGAATACGCGAAGCAGATTCATACATTGTGTGATTAGGTTTTTCGGTTCATACTTGTATGAAATCAAAAACCATTCTCTTCATTTCTTATAATTTAATAGCATCGAGCGAAAAAAACAAAAGCTTTACAAATTTTGATACCTTTTTGTATGGGACTATTTTGTGCGCAAGCATACAAAATCGCTGCTTGCTCAAAATTTTGTTCATGGAGTTATAAATAATTTTTTTCGACCAATCAGAACGCCCGCTTTTGATAGACGAAACTAAAAATTAAATTATTTCCTTATAGGCGTTAAAAAAAGAGGGATTGTGTGGGAATGTGTGAAGTGGATAATTAAAGGATAGCTGGCCACGCCCCTTGAGCTCTGACCGGGACTTCTAGTTGCTTACAAGATCACTAGTTGGTGAAATTTTAACAGTATTTGTCTTTTGTGGTTGAAAACACTGTGGATAATGCCAGAAATTGCTGGTAACAAGCAATTAAACCATTTCCAATAACGTTTTCTAAAGCCTGAGTTTTTTTTTTTTGGGGGGGGGGGATCTGTTGTTGTTGTTGTTGTTTGTCTTGGGGTTAGGGACACCTGAAAGCTGAAATGAGTGGGAATGGATTAAAGAAAAATGAATGTGAACGACGAACGATGCGCGCACGATGGACGACGGTCATTGGGTTATAACCAAGTTTGATCTGGAGTCGAGACTAATCAGTGGACGCCGGATATCTGCTAACAATCAAATAATCGATTGACTAATCAAATCATTCAGACCGAAATTAAATTTTGAGCTCCAACATTCACGCCACTTTGAAGTTTTTGTTTGTTTTTGCGACAAGTTGATTAGGGAAAACAATGCGAGAAAAGAGAAATCTGTTTCGTGGCAGAAAGGTTTTCCTTTTCTAACCCGGGTTTTGAAGCCTATTAAGAAATGATTTTCCACTGAACTGTAGTATGAAACTTCTTTTAATTTGGACCAGTCTTCTTCATAATATGGTGAAGGAAGCGAGATACCCGACGATTGACGCGTCGCTGGTAACCAGCAGCCTTACTTCTAACATTGCACTTGGGTAATAAACGCTCGTATGTTGTTAATACTGTGATCAAGAGAATAAAAACTAAAACGCAAAGCGTAGATTGGAAACATACACGTTCATAACAACAGATTGATTAAGCTGTAGTAAAGACGTTTAAATCGCCAAATCAACAAAAATGCTTAACGAAATGTTGGAGTTCAGAGTTCACGTCCGATCCAAATCAATAATTGGCCATGACCGGTCAGTCGGTTATTTTGATAGTCGGACAGCCGTGATCTGTCCTTCAACTAAAAGTTTACTAATTGAAGTACAAGATTGTTTAACCCTTTCCCTCTCAGTCCCTCATTTTACGCTACAAGAAAAATGAATATTTTAAACATGGTGGGGAAAGGAGAAATTGCTTGTAACAAGCAAGTTCTCCTTTTCACACATTGTTTTATATCCTATTTTGTACTTATTTATCAAGTACAAAATATTTTGAAGTGTCGAATGCAAATTCTTCCAATTTGGACCAGTCTAAAATTTTGTTGAGTGTAAATGGGTTTAAGTATTGCAACGTAGGTTACTGAGATCGCAAAATAAAATAGCCCTTTAATCCATTCACTCTTTTATGCACCTGAACACTGAATTATATATAGTTAAATACCGAGTAATATCAAATAAACTATTGCTCTGTCAAAAAAAATGTACAATAAACGGGAAAAGGTTCGGACGGACGGACTATTGAAGCGGCGGCTATATGCTTGCCCTTCTCCAGACATGCTTAATTTTTAACGATCGACCTTAAGATGTGAACTTGACCTTAGAGCTGTGTTACAACAACCATCTACCCGAATTGCAATATTATCCAAAACCGTTTTGTAAAAGTTTACCACAAAGTCGTTGTAAACGATATTAATAAGTAAATATATTTTAGATAAATTCTATGATTGTGATACACGATTCTCGAAGTTTTAAGCCATTCCCACACACCGTCGCTTTTTGACGCTACCAACAAAAAATATATGGCAAAATTGTGGAAAATAAAATTGTTTGCATCAAGCTATTTCCTCATTTTCTACAACATTTTGTTCCGACAAAGTTGGAAAAAAATGAAAATTCACCATAAACTTCTAAATTGGCGTTTGCAACTCCTTTCAATTTAGGCTTACTAGTCTAAAGTTTTGTCGTCTGGTAATGGGTTAAACCATTTTCCTTGTTATTAACGACAAAAAGCAGGCTGTTAGCATTCAGCAAGTAGGTTATTTTGTGAACAGACAGAAAGACAGACGGACATTGACCAACCACATGACTCGGATGAGCTAAAAACTACCGCAGTTGTAATAATTAAGTAAACATGGTATTTATTTGTATAGGTTTGTTAGCAATTTTTATTAATTCACAGATCAATATGATAACATACAAATCATGTATTTGTGCATTCGATATGTTAAAAGAAATATGGACCAATATGGAAAAGTAAAAAATCATTGCTGGTTGGCCTTTATACTCTATAAAGACTGTGTAGGGTCAAAATGTTTCACTTTTTGCAGTTGCTCTGAATAAAAAAATGGTCTCTCATTCTACCTTATTTATTTTTCTAAAAATTAATTCCTAACTTGACCTGTGGAGGTCTGTCTGGTCTATAGATTGTTTTGATAGGAGTCCATATACTACATTTCCAACCATTTCGTTTAACCCATTCCAACACAGCAAAATTTTAGACTGGTCCAAATTGAAAGAAGCTGCAGACGACAATTTCAAGTTGATTGAATTTTGAACTTTTTAATCGCTTTGGATAGAATTTGTTTGTTTGAATGGGGTTTTAAGCCGCCTTCAACAATCTTTCAGTTATATCGCGGCGGCTGGAGAACCTAACAATGGAATCCTGGTATTCCTCACACCAGTACTACCATTACATCCTTTCCTAGCCTCCAGCTGCTATCCCACATAAGTCTACGATTATCGACCCATTGGTGAGAGACAAATAGTCGGAAAGGATGAGTGCCGCCGTCGGGGATCGAACCCGGGACCTCTAGATTGACAGTCCGACGCGCTACCAACTGCGCTATGACGGCGGCTCGCTTTGGATAGAAAACATTGTGGATAATGAAGAAATTGCCAAGAAGACATTTTCCACAATGTTTTCAAAATCTATTTTCTTGAGGGGCGTAAAAAGGAGGGATTGAGTTGGAATGGGTTAACTCATTCACACCAAATGATGCATTTTGATGCCCCATATAAAAAAAGGCTTTAGAAGACATTTGAGAAAATTAAGAAATTGCTTGTTACAAGCAATTTCTTCATTATTCACATTTTTTTCAAACCCAAAAGATAAAGAAGTTTAAAATTTCATCAACTAAACATTGTCCTCTGCAACTTCTTTCAAATTGAACCAGTCTGAAATTTTGTTGTCATTAAGAAATGAAGAGAATATCTTTTTTTTTTGCACTCCTTGTGGTGTGAACATAAAAACTTAATCACACTGTATGAATACATGAAGCAGATCCATACATTAAGTTTTTATGTTCATACCTCAATGAAAAAAAAATATATTCTCTTCATTTCTTATAATCTAATGTCATCGAGCAAAACAAAGCAAATATTTTACTAATCTTAAGCAAATTTTGTGGATCTACTTTGTGCGCAAGCATCTAAAATAGTTGTGTGATTAAAATTATGTTCAAAGCAGTATAAAAATTTTCAGCCACTCAAAACTGTTAAATGCTGATAGATGAAACTAGATTCAAATTATCTAAGAGATGAAGAGAATATTTCTTATTTTCATGGAGGTATGAGGTAATTTAGCGTGTAAGAAATCTTAGGATAGGTTAATATAAAAGATACAGAACTATACATAGACAACCACAAGACATACAAAATTATAAATGAGGAAAAAACAATGACAAGAGCCATGTTGGACATGGCTATCCCCCGCCATAAAAGCTTGATAGTAAACTGAAGCCAGTTAGATTTAGGCTTCTTGTGCACTGCATTTCTTCTCAATGAGTTGGATAATAGCTTTTATACTTTCAGAGAAATGCACAGGACAAAATCTAACTCTTTAAAACAACAAAGGGCAATAACTCCAAAATTATGCAAGCAAGAGTTGTGGTTCTTGTGCACTGCACTTCTCCTCAACGAGATCTATCCACCTATGAAGTTCCAAGTTAATAGCTATTATACTTTCAGAGATATGCTCTGACCAAGTTTAGTGACGGAATGACGAAATGACGGACGGAGACCATTAATACATCCACTTCGCCGAAACGGAAGGGGATAATAAATGAAGAGCCTTTAGTCACCTCTTACAACATGACAGTTGACATGTTTGTTCAACAAATGAAATGGCAGATGTGACAGGGGTAGGCCTGCAGTGATTTATTCTTATACCCTGTTTAACCCTTTTCCATTCAAATACGGGATTTTACGTTGCTGTGATTTTATACTTAAGAAAACATTGTGGAAAAAGAAGAAATTGCTTGTAACAAGCAATTTCTCCTTTTTCCACAATATTTTCTACCACATTGGATGGTTTCATTTCAAATGGCATCCAGTTTTCATTGTCGTCTGCAAACTCTTTCAATTTGGACCAGTCTAAAATTTCCAAAAACGGGAAGCGGATTCATACATTGTGTGATTAGGTTTTTCGGTTCATACCTCCATGAAAACAAAAAATATTATCTTCATTTCTTATAATTTAATAGCATCGAGCGAAAAATGCAACAACTTAACAAATTTTGATACCTTTTTGTAGTGAACTATTTTGTGCGGAAGCATTCAAAATGGCTGGGTACTCAAAATTTTGTTCATGGAGGTATGAATTAAATTTTTCGACCAATCAGATGGCTCGTTTTTGATAGACGAAACTAACAATTAAATTATAAGCTTTTGAATAAAAAACAAACTGTTGCAATCCAGGACTGAGGAGTTATGAGGAAAGCAGTAGTTAGTCTCTGATTTAAGTCTCCTCCTATATAGGCACAAAGAAAGGATGAGGTTGTATTATGTACCACGGTACTGTGCGTGATTAACAATCACTAAGCAGTCGGGATAGCTTCTCAGAACATTTAAAATATTTGCTGATCGTATAATTGGTATGTTTAACAGAGATAAGTCTCTGATAAGACTGTGCTGATATAATTGAAATACATTGGAAGCCTCTTAATGGCAACCCAAATAAAAGAAAATAATTGCTCAACCAATTCCTGTGTGACAAAATTTTGAAGACAACTATTCCAAGTTGGTGTAATTGAAAAAAAATCTTTGCCTTTTAGGGTAGAAAACATTACTGACATTGAAGAAATTTCTGATTGGTATTGATGAGATCTATCATGACAAATATGAGCATTGTATGTTGAACAGGCTTAAATCAATTGTAAATATAAAGTTTTTGTTAATTAAGTTTTGCAATGACCCTGATCTTTGAACCTGCAGATGCATATTTAAGAGATCTGTCATGATGCCAAATATAAACATTGCATGGCTTACGGTAATTTTAAGTGTTAAGTTCTTGGTTAAGATTTTGCACAAACAAATGACCTTGACAAAAGCAGATATGTATTGATATCTACTATCATGCCAAATATGAGCCAACTATACGCTTAAAGTAATGAAAATGTTATGTAAAATTTTGCAAACAGACCAAGAGAAAGAAAAAATGTCAATGGTAAAACAATATGCCCCAGATCTTTTAACCCTGTCCTGTTCAATCCCTGTTTTTTTATGTCCATGTGTTTTCTAACAAGCAATATCTTCTTTTTCCACAATTTTTTCTAAGCTACAGAATAACTATTTCTGAAATAAAAATAAGTTTAATTGTCAACTGCAATGCCTTTGAATTGGGACAGGTCTAAAATTTTGAAAAATAGGAAAGGGTTAATACAGGGCATAAAAACAATCTTAACCCTTTTATAAACTCCTTTTCAGAATTCGGAGTTTTTCCCATTCTTTGGATAATGACAAAACATGCCATTTTCCCCTAAAATCAGGAAAGAAAATTCCAAATTCAAAATAAATTGCTTATGCAGAATGAAATTTTACCTTATGAGGCTCAAATTATATTTTGACCTATGAATATCAACAGGTCATTTGACAAAAAAAACATGGAATTCCAGTATATCAGTTCATTTTAGTCACATTGCCATGGGCTATTGATTTCACATTATTCTAAAACCAGAATCCAGTGAATACATTTTTGATAACTTCCAAAACTTAACTCTTGTCATGCTGTATAAACTACCTTACTGAATTGCTGTAAAATCAAAGGACTGAAAGCACTGATAGAACTTGCTGTTCAAAAATCAATATTTCTTTCCGAAATGAACTCTATAAACAACTCTAATAGGAAAATTACAAGCAGGAGGTGTAGACTAAGATCAGCCTGCACATAAGTGCAGTCTGATCTTGGTCTATACCTCCTGCCAAAAACCGGAATATTCCGGGTTCAGCATGACAAGGGTTAACTGTAGCACTTTGTATTTCCCTGAAGCCGAGATATTGCAATTTTCTGTACTCTGTCTCAAGTCAAAGTTAACATTTCTAAGTTTATTCTGACAAGCACACACACACCAAATAAAATTGAGTTAGGGTGTTAACTGTTAAATCGAAAGTGTTAATTTCAAGAATAGTTTCAGTCTCTCAGACCAGTTTTTTGGAGATTTTCATTTGACCTGAACGCTGTGTAATATCATTGTTAGGTTTCAGTCTATGGTTTTATGTCTCTTTCCTTTGTTGTCAACCTTGATATTCAGATGTTGCAGAAAATTATTCTATCAAACAACAATCTGCAATAAAACAAATGTGATGTTTGTCAGAATATGTTGTAAAACTAGTACATTTTTGGTAAGAAATAACTGATATCTAACTTTCTGTTCATGGATATGTTATGAAAATTAGTATTTTGTGGTTAAAACCTGTTGTCAGTTGTAAGTGTACCTATATCCGGACACGATATATTGCAACTTATTTGTGTGTCACAAACCATCATGAAAATATTTTCCAAATTTTGAGAAAACAATGCATTTGTCTCAAAATGCCTGGTTTTGGTCGTCTTCCCAAAACTTTAATAAAAAAAAAACCCCAAAAAACATGCATCGAATTCAAAGGGCTGAAAGTATTGCAAGCACTAGTTACGGGTCAATATCTTTATAATAGATATTGATTAAAAATCCCAGGTTTGAAAGGGGCATGCAGGTGATGTAAACGAAGATCAGACTGCACATTTGTGCAGGCTGATCTTTGTCTATATCTCCTGCCAGAACAGGATCATCCCAGGCTAAACATTACAAAGGTTAATTGTCCTAAGGGTTAATTGTCCTGTTTCGTGGTAATCTCGGATGATTCCTTTAACCCATTCCAACACAGTGGAATTTTAGACTGGTCCAAATTGAAAGAAGCTGCAGACGACAATTTCAAGTTGATAGAATTTTGAATTTTTTTGTCATTTTGGGTAGAAAACATTGTGGATAATGAAGAAATTGCTTGATACAAGCAATTTCTTTATTTTCCACAATGTTTTCAAAAGCTTTTTTGTTGAGGGGCGTAAAAAGGAGGGACTGAGTGGGAATGGGTTAAGCCACATATCAGATCTCAGGCATGCATGATGAGTTTTTGATATATTCAAATCATTCAAGCAACAATCATCCAGATCTATTTCACCAGGTTTCCATCTGAATCACACACATTCATAAATAGAAGACAAATTGTCATTTTTTGTTCAGTTCTTGTACAGTTTGACTAATTCAGCTCTAACATTCTTTGCTTGGTCCAGTATCAGCTCTTTCTTCACATGAAAATACTTTCTCTGAAAAGATATAATCATATGGAATTACCTGCTTTGTCATGTTATCTAAAAAATATTTAGACAAATATACAAACCTTACTTTCCTGAAATATGTCATAGCAAGAATTACCAAATTTCAGAACTTGCAAAAATGAAAGAAGCTGCAGACAACTATTTCAAGTTGATGAAATCCTTTGTAATCTTTGTCATTCTGGGTAGAAAACTGTGTGGAAGGAAAATGGAAGACATTGCACTTTAATTGGAAAATAAGAGCCAAATAGGTAAGAACAAGAGCTGGTCACAGTCATGTGACAAATGCCCCAAAACGACAGGGTCAAGTATGTGGTACTAATTTGTTTTGTAAACACAACCACATGCATTTGTTATCTACATGTCTGGGTTTTTAATACATGAAATTTTAATACATATAATAATTTCTATATATACAGAAAGAAAGCGAGAAATGCATCATGGGCGGATTTTTCTGAGGTCAAAAGTAGAACAAAGGTCAAGGTTACTGGGTCAAGGTCAAGGTCATGTAAAGTGGTCCACCCAATTAAGCATCTGTCCAAATATAGAAGCAATCCATTGAAAAATAAGAGAGTAAATACAATTTAACTATTCCGGACGCAATTTAACCATTGTGGATGCCCCTTTGACCCCAGATTGTAACCTTGACCTTTGAGATAAGAACCTGGGTCTTTTTCGGGACACGTCATCTGAATGTGGTTAACATTTGTATGAAAGAAATTTGTACCTGCATGCATGATTATAGAAGTTACAGAGCAGACACGGTAAAAAGTGACGATTTTTTACCTTTGACCCCAGATTGTGACCTTGATCTTTGAACCTGGGTCTTTTTCGCGACACGTCGTCTGAAGGTGGTGATCATTTGTATGAAAGAAATTTGTACCTGTGTGCATGATTATAGAAGTAACAGAGGGGACATGGCAAAAAGTCCCGATTATTGACCTTTTACCCATGATTGTGACCTTGATCTTTTAGATAGGAACCTGGGTCTTTTTCGTGACACGTCGTCTTATAGCAGTGAACATTTGTGCAAAGTTATATTGGAATCCACTATTGCATGTAGAAGTTACAGAGCGGACACAAAAGCCGGACAGACGGACTGACTGATGGACGGACAGACTGACTGATGGACGGACAGATCAATTACTATATGCCTCCCTTTGGGGGCATAAAAAGTTGCAAGAAAATGAGAAATTACTTGTCACAATCAATTTCTCCATTTCTCACAAAGTTTTCCATGACCAAATTTGTTCAAGGCATCAGAAAGTGTCATGTTAGTCAAAGTAACAGTATCTTCAATTGACAATTTAAAAGAAATCAGGCTTATAGGTTTTCAATTTTTCTATGTTTTATTGACAACATTTTTTTATAATGTATAGAAGGTTTCTGTTCCTTAACCTATTCCCATACAATGATGCTTTCTGACACCCCCAAGAAAAAGAGCTTCGTAAAACATTGTGGAAAATGAAAAAAATTCTCGATACACGCATTTTCTTTATTTTACACAATGTATTATACACAATGTATTATACCCTGAAAAAAAATCTGCGTTTCTTAATCTTAAATTTGTTGTCTGCAACATCTTTGAATTTGGACCAGTCTAAAATTTTGTCATCTGGTAATCATAGGTTAATTAAACAAGAGTTATCTGCAGACAACATAGCTTGCTTTTTGGGGTACTATAGGGTTAAATGTGAAGGGCATATGTTCATAGAGTCTAAGTAATCTCCTTAAGAATGAATGTGTAAAATATGAGCACCCAAGGATGAAAATGACCAAGATATAAAATTATAGTTTTGGCCAGTTTTTATAAAGAGTAAAGGGTTTAGGTCACATGGTCAAGGTCATTGTCTCAAATCAAGACTATCTCCTGAAGAATGCTTGAGGAAAATATTAGCACGCTTAGACGAAAAATGATCATTAAGAAAAAGTTTAAGTTTTTGATTGATTTTTATCACAACAGGCTAAATTGATTGAATGGGGTTTAACGCCACTTTAAACAGTGTTAAGGTCATTAACTCAAGTGAAAGCCAATCTCCTGATGAGAGCATATTAGATATGAGTACACTAAGATGAAAAAGACCATGATAGAAAACGTTAAGTTAAAGGTCAGGTCACAAGGTAAAAGACCTATGTAACAGGTGAAACTATAACCTAGTGAGTATAGATATGACGTCTGATGGCCAAAGGTAGAAGAAATCACAAAATATGAGCAAGGTTAAAGTTTTTTTAAGTAGGTCAAAGGTCAAGGTCACAGTGCCAAAAACCTTTGTCACAGGTGAAATCCTATTACCTGATGATTGTTAATATTAAGTATGATGGCCCTAGGTATAAGCATTTAGAAAATATGATGAAGGTTAAAGTTTTTGTTAAAGTCTTTCTTGAGAAGGTCTTAGGTCAAGGTCGCAGTGCTAAGTACCTTTGTCACAGGTGAAAGTCTATCACCTTGTGAGTGTAGATATAATGTATGATAGCAATAGGCATAAGAATTCAGAAAATATGAGCAAGATTAAAGCTACTGATTCAGTTTTAACCAGGTCATAGTTAAGGTTACAGGGTCATTGGTGTTGGTCTAACTTCGAAGCCTTTTCCCTTAAGAGTGTTCCTGTAAAATATAAACCCTCCAAGGGTAAACGCTGATAGAAAATTTTAACCCAATGTTGATTACGACACTGGCGATGTCTGACATCCAAGTGTGTGACTAATAATCACTCTTCTGAGTGTTTTATCCCGCGCCAGACAAAGATAAGAAAATACTAGCATAATACAAATGTATATGGAACAAGGTGCCAAATTGTCACAAGATACGCCCGTCAAACTGCTTAATATTAACTGGAGGTTTGAATAGAACTGAGGTTATTTTGAATGAATATTTTTTCTCAAACAAAGTATGGAAAACAACAAAGGACAAAAACTCAAATTATACGCTAGGTTGAGTTATGGTTCTTGTACACTGCACCCCCCCCCCCCCCCGGTGAGATCTATCCATCCATGAAGTTTCATGTTTCTAGCTATTTTACTTTTAGAGATATACTCCGGACAAGATTCAAGTATGAAAAACAACAAAGGGCAATAACACAAATAATAGGCTTGGAGAGTTATGGTTCTTGTACACTGCACTCCCACTTGGTGAGCTCTATCCATCCATGAAATTTCATTATTCCAGCTATTATACTTTTAGAGATATATGCCGGACAAGATTTAAGTATGAAAAAAAAACAAAGGGCGATAACTAAAAAAATAGGCCAGGTAGAGTTATGGTTTTTGTGCACTGCACTCCCCCTTGGTGAGATCTATACACCCATAAAGTTTCATGATCCTAGCTATAATACTTTTAGAGATATACTTCGGACAAGATTCAAGTATGAAAAACAACAAAGGGCAATAACTCAAAAAATAGGCCAGGTAGAGTTATGGTTCTTGTACACTGCACTCCCACTTGGTGAGATCTATCCATCCATGAAATTTCATTATTCTAGCTATTATACTTTTAGAGATATACTCCGGACAAGATTCAAGTATGAAAAAAAAACATGAAATTTCATTATTCTAGCTATTATACTTTTAGAGATATACTCCGGACAAGATTCAAGTATGAAAAAAAAAAACAAAGGGCAATAACTCAAAAAATTGGCTAGGTAGAGTTATGGTTCTTGTACACTGCACTCCCCCTTGGTAAGCTCTATCCATCCATGTAATTTCATGATTCTAGCTATTATACTTTTAGAGATATACTCCGGACAAGATTAAAGTATAAAAAACAACAAAGGGCAATAACTCAAAAAATTGGCTAGGTTGAGTTATGGTTCTTGTACACTGCACTCCCACTTGGTGAGATCTATCCATCCATGAAATTTCATGATTCTAGCTATTATACTTTTAGAGATATACTCCGGACAAGATTCAAGTATGAAAAACAACAAAGGGCAATAACTCAAAAAATTGGCTAGGTAGAGTTATGGTTATTGTACACTGCACTCCCACTTGGTAAGCTCTATCCATCCATGTAATTTCATGATTCTAGCTATCATACTTTTAGAGATATACTCCGGACAAGATTCAAGTATGAAAAACAACAAAGGGCAATAACTCAAAAAATAGGCCAGGTAGAGTTATGGTTCTTGTGCACTGCACTCCCCCTTGGTAAGCTCTATCCATCCATGTAATTTCATGATTCTAGCTATCATACTTTTAGAGATATACTCCGGACAAGATTCAAGTATGAAAAACAACAAAGGGCAATAACTCAAAAAATAGGCCAGGTAGAGTTATGGTTATTGAGCACTGCACTCCATATTGATGAGAAGAATATAACTGCCAAGTTTAAAGTCAATCGGACTTACGGTGACAGAGTTATGCTCCGGACAAAGAAGTGGACACCGCCCGGACAACCGGACGCCCGGACGACCGGACACCCGGTTGTCACGGGTGATCCCATAATACGTCCCGTCTTCGGCGGGCGTATAAAAATTACCAATAGATGTTCAGTGTTTGGGCCGAACTCTTAATTAAATAGACTGACAACTAAAGGGACATGCCACTGAAATAAATCGTTTTTTGACTACATTAATTGTTTTGTGTGAAACTGTACAAGTCTTACTAGGACATAAAAGTCATTCAAATTTGTAGCTATGTGATAAACAGATTTCTATGACGCTACAATGACAATCGGAAGAAATCATTTCTTCCGATTGTCATTGTAGCTTCATAGAAATCATTTAATGCTTTTAGCTTTGGTTTCAATGGAACACTTTGATATTTCCTTAACCTTCTTGACCTGACCTCTTGCAAAATATCAAAAATTTCCCTATACAGCTCAAGCAAGTACAAGATGCCAGATAGTTTTTACAGCATAATATTCTTTAACCCTTTCCTGGTTTTTGAAATTTTAGACTGGTCCAAATTGAAAAGGGATGCAGACGACAATGAAAATTGGATGCGATTCCAAGTAAAACAATCCTATGTGGTAGAAAACACTGTGGGAAAAGGAGAAAATTGCTTATCATAAGCAATTTCTCCTTTTTCCACAATGTTTTCTCAAGTATAAAATCACAGTGACGTAAGATCCCGGGTTTATCCAGGAAAGGGTTAAAAAGTTATGTAAGGAAGCTTGTATTGAATTCAAAAACATTTTAAAAAACATTGTGTAAAATGATGAAATTGCAACAAACAATTCCTTGATTTTCCACAATATTTCTATCCAGAAAGGTGAAACAAGAGGCCCATGAGGGCGTGAGAGCTCTACTGGTTATCAAGTTTTCCGTTAAAGAAATCTGATATTTAAGGAAGTTAATTACTCAAAGAAGAATGCATAAAGAAAAAAAAAAGGGCTTTATCCCCTTTATTATTTAAAGTAACAATCCTCAAGGCCCCTTTTCCTGTGTTTCATGACGGATCCACTCCATTTCCAAAAGAAAGTTACCTTATGACCCTACAATCATTCTGTGAATATTTCATCAGAATCTGACAATAATTGTGGACTTTATCACATAAACAGGATTGTTTTGAATGAAAATAAATAAGGCCCTTTTTCCTGTGTTTTCTGATGGATCAATTTCATTCCAAAAGGAACTTTCCTTACAACCCTACAATTGTCCTGTGAAATTTAAAAGACAATTTGATAATGATTGTGATCTTCATCACATACACAAGAATGTTTTGAATGACAATCTGTAAGGCCCCTTTTCCTGTGTTTCGAGTGCCACAATTATTCCATGCATCTTTGAAGAGAATCCGATGAAACTGTTGACTTTATTGTGTTAACAAAGATATTAAAATCAAGTTCTCATAAGGCCCCTTTTCCCGTGATATTTTACTGTTAGTTTTATCATTCTGTGAAAGTTAAAAGTGAATCCGATGAAATATTGGGACTTCATTATGTTTACTAGAATATTTAAAAAAAAATCACATGGCCCCTTTTTACATGATACTTGATGTATTGTACCCAGTTCTGAAAACAACCCTTTAAGTGATTGAACAATCATTTTGTGAAATTTTGAAGTGAATCCGGTGAAATCAAGGGACATCATTGTGTTAACCAGAATATCTAAGAAAGTTTTTCATAAGGCCCCTTTTTATGTGGCACTTGCCATAATCAGATCCACTGTCAAAATCACCAATTAGAATGATGGTTCAATCAATCTGTGCAATCTGTGGAATTTATTGTGTTAATGAGTTTATAGTGAAATCTTCATAGGGCCCCTTTTCTCATGATACTTTACAGAACAAACCAAATTTCAAAAGGAACAATTCTAATGAAGGTACAATCATTCTTTAAAAGTTAAGGAGAATCAATGAAAACAGTGGACTGAATTGTGTCAAGAACTTTTGTAACAAAATTTTCATAAGGCCCCTTTTTCCGTGAAACTTAACAAATCAGACCCAATGTACAAAGGAACAATCCTAATGATAGTTTCAAGAAAATGATTAAGACTGAGGACTTTATTGTAATAATGATGTTTTGTAATAAAATTTTTATAAGGTCCCTTTTCTTGTGTCACTTAACCAATCAGACCTAATTTACAAAGGAACAATCCAAATGATGGTACAATCATTCTATTAAAGTTTGAAGAGATTCTGATAAAGACTGAGGGCATTGTTGTGTTTATGAGGATTTGGTAATAATTTTTCATACAGCCCCTTTTCCTATGATACTAGACAGATCAGGCCCAATTTGGAAAGAAACAATCGGAATGATGGTATGAACATTCTGTGAAAGTTTGAACAGAATCTGATGAAAACTGCAGACTTTATCTTGGTGTAAAATTTTTAAAATAAAAGTTTCATAAGGCTCCTTTTCCTGTGATACTTGAAGGATCAGGTCTCTTGTCAGCATCAACAATCGTGATTATTGTACAATGATTCTCTGAAGGTTTGAAGAAATTCCAATGAAAGCTCTGGACTTGGTTACAAGGATTATAGATAAGATTCTCAAAAGGCCCCTTTTCCCATGATACTAGACAGATCATGCCTAATTTGAAAAGAAAGAATCCTCATGATGGAATAATCATTCTGTGAAAGTTTAAACAGAATCTGATGAAAACTGTTGACTTTATTGTGGTACAAGGATTTTAGAATTAAATTTCATAATGCTCCTTTTCCTGTGATACTTGACGGATCAGGTCTAATGCAAACATTAACAATTATTATTATTGTACAATTATTCTGTGAATGTTTGAAGAAAATCCGATGAAAGCTCTGGACTTGGTAACAAGGATTTATAAATGAAATTTTCATAAGGCCCCTTTTCCTGTGTTTCTTGACAGTTCAAACCCTGTCATGAAAAGAATGAAAGTTATGACCTTCCAATCATTCTATGAAAGTTTCAACAAAATCTGATCAAAGCTGTGGGCTTTATTGCATTAACAGGGTTTTATTAATTGAATTTTCATATAGCCCCTTTTCCCATGTTACTTGATGGATCTGAATCAATTCCAAAGGGAACTCTACTTACAAAAGTATAAATATTCTGTTTGAGTATAAAGACAACCCCATCTCATCTGTGGACTTACAAGCATTAATTTAGATTTTTTTTAATTGAATTTTCCTAGGGCCCCTTTTCAAATGTTTCTCAATGGATCAGACCCAAGTTGAAAGGAACAATCCTCATGATGGTACAATCATTATGTGAAAGTTTGAAGTCAATCAGTGAAATCTAGGGCCATGATGTGTTAACTAAGATTTTTTGTTAAATTTTCATAGGGCCCCTTTTCCCATGAAACTTGATGGATCAAACCTACTTCCGAAAGGGACAATTTATTTAATGTAATAATCATTCTGTGAATGTTTGAAGAGAATTTGTTGAAAACTATGGACTCTATTATGTTTACAAGGACTTTATCAATCCAATTTTTATCGGGCCCCTTTTTCCCGTGGTCCTTGACTGATCATACCAAATTTTGAAAGGAACAATTCTTATGATGGTACAATCATTCTGTGAAAGTTTGAAGTCAATCAGATTTTTTTTTTTTTTGATTGAATGGGGTTTTACGCCGCTTTTAACAATCTTTCAGTCATATCGCGGCGGCTGGAGCACCTAACAATGGATTCCTGGTATTTCTCACACCAGTACTACCATTACATCCTTTCCTAGCCTCCAGCTGCTATCTCACATAGGTCTACGATTATCGACCCATTGGTGAGAGACAAATAGTCGGAAAGGATGAGTGCCGCCGTCTGGAAGTCAATCAGATGAAAAATGATGACTCTAGAGTGGTAACAAAAATCTTTGAATTGAAATTTGATAAAGCCCCTTTTCTCATGTTTCTTGAGGATCCATATCCGATTCCGAAAGGAACAATCCTTATGATGGTACAATCATTCTGTGAAAGTTTGAAGAGATTCCGTTGAAAATTGTTGGCTCTAGATTATAAATGAGGATTTTTTATTAAAATTTTCATAAGGCCCCTTTTTCCTGTGTTTCTTGACGGATCATACCCAATTTCCAAAGGAACTATCCTTTTAATAGTACAATCATTCTGTAAAGTTTGAAGGGAATCCAATGAAAACTGTTGACTCCAGAGTGTTAACGCAGATTTCTTAAAAGATTTTTCGGTTAAATTTTCATAAGGCCCCTTTTCCCATGTTTCTTGACGGATCATACCAAATTTCGAAAGGAACAATCCTTATGTTGGTATAATCATTCGGTGAAAGTTTGAATTGAATCTGATGAAAACTGTGGCCTCTAATGGGTTAACGAGGATTTTTTAATTAAGTTTTCATAAGGCCCTTTTTCCCGTGTTTCTTGACGGATCATACCCATTTTCGTAAGGAACGATCCTTATGATGGAACAATCATTCTGAGAAAGAGTGAAGAGAATCCGATGAAAACTGTGGACTCTATCACGTAAACGAGGATTTTTAATGGAATTTTGAATTAAATTTTCATAAGGCCCCTTTTCCCATGTTTCTTGACGTATCATACCCATTTTCGAAAGAAACGATTCTTATGTGGTACAATCATTCTGTGAAAGTTTGAAGAGAATCCAATGAAAAGTGTGGACTCTATCGCGTAAACGAGGATTTTTTAATTAAATTTTAATAAGGCCGCTTTTCCCATGTTTCTTGACGGATCTGACCCAATTTCGAAAGGAAAGATCCTTATGATTGTACAATCATTCTGCGAAAGTTTGAAGGGAATCCGATGAAAACTGTGGACTCTATCGCGTAAACAAGGAAAAGTTTAACAGACAGACAGACGGATGGACACACGGACACCAGACGGAAAAAAACCAATGCCATAGCTCTAGTGGCCTTTGGCCAGTAGGGCTAAAATGAATCAAAGCCCTGAAGGGCCTGAGAGTCGCCATAACAGACAAATTATTTGGGATTGGCTATTGAACATTAACCTCAGGCTGTTGGCCTTTGATCACTTTAGATTAATTTCATGCATGAAGCAGATTAAATCATGTAAATTCTGTTCACCCAATCCAATACAACAAAATTTTAGACTGATCCAAATTGAGAGAAGCTGACGATGACAATTTCAAGTTGATGGAATTTTAATTCTTTTTGTCTTTTTGGATAGAAAACATTGTGGATAATGAAGAAATTGCTTGATACGAGCAATTTCTTCATTTTTCACAATGTTTACCAAACCTTTTTTCATGAGGGGCGTAAAAAGGGGGGAATTATGTTGGAATGGGTTAATGAAGCTAAGTCTTTTTTCATTTGATTTAATGGGGATATTACACTGTTCAAAGAACAATGTTTCAGTTATATCACGGCAAAAATCAACTATTCATGTACTTCAGCCATGGCCATAGCACATTGGTAGTACACAGGACTCCTAATCATGGGGTCCCGGGTTTAATCCCAGGCCACAGCGAACTTCCTGTCCACCAATGTTTTGATGGCCATAAACCTTAGTGGGATGAGCAGCTGGAGACTAAGAGAATGTAGTGGTTGTACCGGTGTGAGAAATACCAGGAATCCATGGCGCCAGCCGCTGTGATATGACTATAATACTGTTAAATTGAGTTGTGTTAAACTTCATTTAATCAATCAATCATGTACTTGCTCAGTGCCTCTAGTACTATGTTGTGACTGAATGCCTTTCCTAAGGACATACCCAGGTCCTGAATATACCCACATGATCAGTGGCATGGCTATGACTCCCCACAAAGGTAATTGTTAAAAATGGTATAAGCTTAAATGTGACCTCTAGAGTGCATGCAAGCATGTTGAAAAAGACTTTCATTTCTTACATTTTACTTCATTTCACACTGTAGCCTCTATGCAAATAATTTATTCATCTGATTCGTGTTTAGAAAGATGAATAACATTTCTAGATTTCAATTTTTATGTTGCATAAAAGCAATAAATATTGCTTTCTCTTGGAAAATGTGGAGGGCTAAAAATAAGTTCTTGTTCTGTAGGGTCTTTTATTTACTATCTGCCTTGATGGCCAAGTGGTATAGGTTCATGACTTGAGATCTGAAGGTCACCGGGGTATGTTAACAGGCAAGACGCTTAATAGCCAGCTCCAGTTTACCCAGCTGTAAAAGTGGGATTTAGCCACTGCCTCTCTTTCATGGACGTGAAAATATCTGAATTGTGAGTGTATCACCTGCTAGTAATACCCAAAAGGGGAGTTAGGCTGTATATATAGATAGCAGTATATAAAGATAGATAGATAGTTATCTCTGTTTCATTCTATTTTTAGCTTGGTGTGGTATGAACAGATTATACTGTAATCTATGGTTAGTGAATTTAGCAATATTTGGTGTGATTGTTTGAGAAATGTTTGTCAATCATTATTTGTCAGATTCAGAGGTATACGTCCCTTTCTCAGAAGCATATTTTATGCGTCCATATTAATGTTCCAAAGTAATTCAATAAGAACAACTAGCACACATATTTTACCCCTAAGGTAATAAGTATCATAATTCACACCCATAGAACTTCCAAATTTGTTGAATTTAATATCTGTTAACCAATCTTAATGGAATGGATTGTTTTCAGACTCTTGACAATTTCAAACTGACAAATATTCTTAAATGGGCTACAAGATCTGCACATCACATGGGTAAAATTAAGAAGTCCTGAACATTTTTGCTGGTGGTTCCTGATGGGTCCTAGGTGCCGAGTTATAAACAATCACAGAAATTGCTTTTGTTAAGAATAGGACAACTTGATAAATATTTTTGTTAGTCTTTGAAAGAAAGAAAATAACTGATATTATATATCAAACATGCTGTGTGTGATTACGGTATTCACTGACCTTTTCAATGCGGATGACAATCTAAATTTGATGCACTAGAAACGACAGCTATGTTTTTAAAGGAAGTGGCCTCGCTTATTCGTTAAGACAGCTATTCACATTGGTGTTCATTCTATAATATTTTTCTTATTGTTCCTCTCTCGAAGAAACATCATTTAAAGACTGTTAAAATGAATAAACACCGTAATAAATATCGAGAGTACAAAAAGAACTCAAACGCCTCCATTCTTGTTGTTTTTGTCGACCATCTAATTCTCGCCGAAACGCCTTGCTTTTTACCGCGGAAAACCCCGGGTCACCTGATATAGCGTAAAATTGCCATATATTGAGTTAGGTGTTATGATAACTAACTCTCTTGTTATACTAAAATTTTGTTTTGATTTATACGGGTGCTGTCCGTTATTAACATTACAGGGAACCAGTCAAACCGGCCCATTGTGAAACCAGCCCCTGGTCAAACAGGCCGAATAAAGTCAAACCGGCCTCTCCATTAAAAAATGTTAAACCGGCCCACATATGGTCAAAGCAGCCAAAAGATTTCCAAACCGGACCCAAGGTAGTCTTCTAATGCTTTGATATATATTAATAAAATATTCAAGTTTCCTAACTTCTATTCATACATTTAATTTTGTAAATTAATTTTGTTGGTGAAGAAATTAAAACCTACGTATGAAGAATTGAATTTCTTTTATTTGCTATTAAAAGAATGCTTGTAACCCTATTCATTTACAAAATACGAATAATTTAAAAAAAATATGGTAACTGTTGATCAAGCATTTTCAATAAACCGTATACTGAAACATGCCTATTACGGCCTTTCAGCATTTTCGACAGTTATACATTCTTCATTTGAACTTTCAAACTTGTGGAACCATCAGGCAGTTATATACAGATGCTTTATGAATTTCTTCAGAAGTGTTTGACAGCCCATAAGCTTATTTGGTAGAGCACTAGACTTCTAATCTCATCATCATGGGCTCGAGCCCTTGGTTGACCAAACCAGTAAACTGATTGTCTTTTGGGTGAGATGTTAAATTGAGACCCCGTGTGACGTTGCTTTACAACCACGGTAGCGACGATAAACGAACGAAAGTACCCTTTAAGTAGTGCAAATTTTAAATATACTGGGGCAAATTATTTTACCTGTGTCCGTCCTCCTGACCAATTTGACAGTTAAGCAAACTAGATATCCAAAAACTATTTTTTGTTCAGGAGTTTTAAGAAAAGTCATTTTAAAAGAAGAACACATTCCACAACCCTACTGTTTGAATTATGAAAAACCTATTCAACATTAACAAGTTATCACACTGGGTCTGTATTTAATACGTTGTCTAGCCACATCATGTACCCCGAGAATTGGTTTCATCTGTCATCCGGGACTCATAATTCATTGGAACAATTTGTGATTACACAAGCGGGCTAACTTAAGTGATTTGAAGTTAAAAAAAATCAGAGATATTGAGAGTGTAAATAATAATACCCCGGATGAATGCGTACTTTTAAATAATGTTTGGCTGACCTGGGATACATTTAAAAGAGATATCAGGATGCCAAAATTATTTTATTTAGATATCGAGTAAACAGAGACAAATTTGGTTTGTATATATTATAATTAGATCAATATTTCAGATCTATGAGCATCCCAGGTGATTTCACTTTAATATATTCAAAGGTAAACAATGACGGTAGTTTTGGTATAAAGTGCATATTGACTTTCTTTGACGATTTCACAAACGCTCGGACTCCCCATAAGCAAGAAAGTATATTCTTGAAAATATTTCTCGTGGTATTTTTATATACATGTATAAACATTTACAAATATTCATTGAAATGCTCCGAGACCGTAATATCATTTTATTCAATTCTTAATAAGAGGATGCATTCAGATCCATAAAAAGTCTATTACATCATCGGATTTCTATCAAAAACATAATACCTACAGTTGGAAAAGATATTGTTACGCTCTTAACTAGTGGATTATGAATGGAATTTATGAATTTTTTTATTAACTCTGCACATCGTCATATATCAACCCGGGGAACTGATAATCGAATATGAATATAAGTCCAAGTGTAATAATTATCATACTTGTACAAAAAAGGAATTCATATGTTTGGTAAAGAAATAAGTATATGCGAAGTTTGAGGATGTCTTTGCCATGCATAAGAAGCTAAAATAAGAGCTGATAATTAACCCAAAGAACATTTAGGGAAAAAGTAAAATAGCGGAAAAAACTATTCCAACCTTATACGAATGCTTAACTCTTTCCCCAATTGGTGTCTCATCTTTTCGTACAATCTAATATCAGTGAGTAAATTCATTGACGATTGATCAATTATTCCATTTTCCGCCGATTGCTTTGTTTCTTAAATCACATGGGAACACAGGTACCTCGGGACTCATTCTGCTTCATTCTGAGGGCAATATATACTCAATGTTGCCATAGCTATCTATATTTTCACTGTATTGAATGTGTGTTTTACCTCGAGACTCTTTAGGCTTTATTGCGACGGCAATATTAGCTCTGAGTACTTTTGTTCAAAATTGAAAGAATGACAGGGACACTTGTTGTTTGTATCAAACATTCAGGGTGCCCATTCACGTACTGCAGTACGTAATTCACGTACAATTACGTTGGTTCAGGTACAAATCTAACACCTGGACGTGCATGAACGTACAGAAAATTAAATGAGCGTAGAAACAAAAATGTCATTACGTGTGTGTGCATTTAAAATTATTAGCGTATAAACCGCTAAACTCTACGTGAATATTTTTTCCCTAAAACCCCCAAAATTGCAAGCAAAGTAGAACAAAATCGTATCGGCAGCAAGTGGTTTCCCTTTCATGCGAAGGGAACCTTCACTTCTTGCTAGTCTTTTCCATCTAGAGATTGGGGCAACCAGCAGTTGGAAAATTTCGTATAATGAGGATCGTGATAACCTCACCATTTTGTTTTAAAATAAGTCCAAAGTTGTGCTATTTTTCAAACAAAACGAAAGATATCTACTTGTTTTTGTCGAGAAACAAGAATTCATACTAGAGAATTTGATTTGAAATTGGTTTCTCTTGTAAGTTCCGTTGTAAATGTAAGTCGGACATGACAAAATGGCGCTGTTTATTTAACATTGTAGTTTTGTTTTGGCTACGTAATTTGCTGTCTGCAAAATGTCATAAAAAACCTGGTCTTTTCGCCACAAATGGTGACCTTTAGACAGTAATAAGGCCATTTGATATTTTCTGTACCAGAATCGTTTCAATACCAGAGTTTGAGCTAACAATGAGCTGACATGCCTGGTATGGCGTGCTCCAAAATGTCATCCCCACCCTCATAATAAACTTGTTGGAGTGAACTTGTTTAGCCATCGCTCTCATATCCTATTCAACACTTCCAAATCCAATAGTTTTGAAAAAGTGAATTGTCATAAATCAGCTTTTCAAAAAAAAGTTTGCTATCCTTCTCTCTATATTTATCTGAAGCTTGCACATGACGTGTGGCACTTATCTACTGATTATTAACAAAGTATATAACCAAAACATTGTCAATTGGTAAAGGGTTCAGATGGTGTACCCTTAAATCTGAAAGTAAAGGGTACACTGTACCCCCAAAATGAAAACCTAGCGGGCATGCTGCATTCACTTAATGTGGTCTGGTTTGTTTCATTCAGTATGATTTTCATAACCTTGTTAACTAACTCACCATTTTTCAATTATCACCCCAGTACTTTGACAATTGGTTTGTTTTCTTTTCTCGCTATACATACACTTTTTTCATTCATTTGAAATGTATGCACTAAACAATGACGATGCCATATTAAGCTTCGCAAAATAAACTAATACCTAGATGATTTCATATTCATGTATTCTAAGCGATCATTTCCGTTCTGAATTTTCCCCAATACTTTAAAATAAAACTATCTACAACTCGATTCATTGCCCCTATTCTGTACAATCAATATCAACCAGCCAAAAAGTATTTCTGTTGAAGCTTTACTAACGCTTACAACTTTCGGCGGTAATTTTCTGTTTCTTTCTCACCCGGAGACGACGCCTTCAGTACCTTGAGATTCTTTTTATTTTACTTTCGGGAAAATTAAGTCAAATTTGCTATCTAAAATTCTCAAATAAAGAACGTATTCGTTACCCAGGACCCCCTATTGCTTAAAACGGCCATGGTAACTCTATGAGCCCTAGGGTAAATGAATTGTTAAGATTAATAACATCAACCCGGAACCTTTTTTCATTTAAGACCAGTGAATTTCCTACTCATTTGTAAACAGAAAATATGATTAGATTAACTAATAAATATTCTCAATTCAAAAATAAAATAAAATAAAATTGCCAGAATGGACATGGATTTTAAGTTTTCGATTATTTTTTCAAACCCGAAACACGTTAATCTTAAATGGGGTCGCAGAATTAATGCAATGTTATTAAGATTTACTAACATATAACTAAATATATAACAATATTATTTACATATGTCAGGCATCTCAGGGTGCCCTGGTTTACAGTCAAAACAACCGAAAGTCAAACGGCCCAAACTTGTATTTACATTCGGTCCAAAATCAGAAATTCTTCATAAAAGTTTATATTTGGATAATTTTCAAAATCTACTTTAGGAAAATTTCCTTTTGATCCATTTTGACAAATAAAATCACTTTTGGGTCATTCCGACAAAATTACGGACTTGTTTGACCTTGGGTCGTATTGACATTATGCAATATACATAGGGAAGTATGGTCATTTCTTAAGAACTGTCGACCTCTGTTTTAGTATGTACTTTGGCTTTTTCCGCTCTATAATTAGTTCGCGTTTAAAACTAAAAAAATGACAAAGTTTACGATTTTTTTGCTTCAAAACCGTTAAGTATACAAAAATCAATCTTCTAACTGTTTCAAAAATGTTCTCAATTATCCAATTAAGATAAAATGGCAGAGTTATAACATAGGCAGTCAGGGGTGGAAATTGGTTCAGGACTTTTGTAATAGAAAGATCGTGCGATAGCAATGAGTCGCTTCCGAAGCTTTCAGCTTCAGCGACTCAAAAATTCAATAAACTTTAAATTAACTCGAATTATGATACACCAAGAAAACTACATGATTTGTTCCTAAGAAGTAAAATATATTTACCAATTTATTTTTCTGCCTTTCACATTCAAGGTCCAAAAATTCTTCAATGGTTAAGTCTGGTATAGGTTTGGTCAGTTTCAAAAAGGCACACTGTGGAGAATGATTTACATGCTCTGACCTGTAATAAAATTGGCATCTGAAGGATGCAGGTTTTGTAAGTCTGAGACTTACTTAAGAGGTTAAACCATTATCACACAATTACACTTTTTGATGTCCCAGCAAAAATATTAATTTTGAAAACAAAGAGGAAAATTAACCCTTGTCATGCTGATCGCAGAACATTTCTGCTTTGACAATGGCTTTGACAGGTGTATAGGGAAAAGTGGAAAATTATTCAGCACGAGAAGCAATGTCTTTAAAACCTCTATCTTATCTACCTCAAAATAAAAACCCCTATCTATTCTACCTCAAAATAAAAACCTCTAACTATTCTAGCTCAAAAGAGAAAAAAATTGAAGAACATTTTGAGAGTGCGGGTCTGACAGGGATTTAAGAAACATCAGTTTAACAAGTTTGAGACACGCACTTGGATTTAACCCATTCCCACACAATGACACTTTTTGACGCCCCTCAAGAAAATTGTTGTCTGCAGCTCCTTCCAATTTGGACAGGTCTAAAATTTTGTTGTGTGGGAATGGGTTAACACCCATTCCCACACAATGACACTTTTTGACACCCCTCAAGAAAAACAATTGGGGACATTGTGTAAAATGAAGAAACAACTAGAAAAACAATTCGGAAAACATTGTGTAAAATGAATTAAGTAATTTCTTCATTTCCAAAATGTTTTCTACCCAGAAAATTTAAAAAAAAATCTAAAATTTCATACACTTTTAAATGTCATCTGCAACTCCTTTAAACTTGGAACAGTCTAAAATTTTGCCATTGGGTAGTGGGCTAAGGGATGCACATTTAACCGATTCCAACACAGTGAGTGGAATTTTAGACTGGTCCAAATTGAAAGAAGCTGAAGACGACAATTTCAAGTTGATAGAATTTTGAATTTTTTCGTCATTTTGGGTAGAAAACATTGTGGATAATGAAGAAATTGCTTGATACAAGCAATTTCTTCATTTTCCACAATGTTTTCAAAAGTTTTTTTCTTGAGGGGCGTAAAAAGGAGGGATTGAGTTGTAATGGGTTATATCTGAGTCTCACACAAGATTTAACAGTTACACTTTTTCTGAGTCTCAGAACAGCAATTCATTGGATGCATGTTTTGTCTGTCTTAGTCTCAGTTAAGAGATGAAGAGAATATTTCTTGTTTTCATGGAGGTATGAACCGAAAAAACTAATCACACTGTATGAATAGGCGAAGCGGATTCATAGATTGTGTGATTAGGTTTTTCGGTTCATACCTCCATGAAAACAAAAAATATTCTCTTCATTTCTTATAATTTAATAGTATCGAGAGAAAAAAAGCAAAAACTTTACACTTTTGATACCTTTTTCTATGGGACTATTTTGTGGGGAAGCTTACAAAATTGCTGCGTGTTCAAAATTTTGTTCATGGAGTTATGAATAATAATATTTTTCGACCAATCAGGACGCCGGATTTTGATAGACGAAACGAAAGATTAAATTATATTTAAATGTTAGTACACTATATTTTGAAAATCTTCACCAAAAAGCGTCATTGTGTGGGAATGGGTTAAAATGAACAATTAGCTAGGATTCTAACAAAAGTTTGACCCAATTAATGTTTCTGCTTTCTCATATTTCATATGACCTTCAGATGTGAACTTGAACTTGGGAGAATCAAAAAAAACCTTTAACCCTTTCCCGTTTTTGGAAATTTTGGACTGGTCCAAATTGAAAGAGGTTGCAGACATCAATGAAAACTGGATGCCATTTGAAATGAAATCATCCTACGTGGTAGAAAATATTGTGGAAAAAGGAGAAATTGCTTGTTACAAGCAATTTCTTCTTTTTCCACAATGTTTTCTCGAGTATAAAAACACAGGAACGTAAAATCCCGTATTTGAACGGGAAAAGGTTAAGCTAAACACTAGTCATCAAAGGCTACACCTGTGCCAAGTTATTTTGAATTCTATCAATTAGAGTAGACAATATTCTCAGGACCAGAATTGGACAAAGAAACACACTCTCTCACGCAGACAGAAATAACTCTGTTATACTTTTGCCATTATATTCTGGGGGCATAAGAACCACAGGACATGTAGCCTAGGACCTAGTCAGTCCTCCCTATACCCCACCAGCAGCCAAGAGATCCCCTGTTAGTGTCTACACCTGAAAATGATTATTAACCCATTCTCAAACAGGCAGTGAAGCTTTTTGATGCCCCTTGGAAAAAACTTTTAGTAAACATTGAGAATGAATGAATTGCTTGTTGCAAGCAATTTCTTCATTATCCACAATGTTTTCTACCCCAAACGACAGGAATTTATAAAAACCACGAACAAAATTTGTCCTCTGCAAGTGCGTTAAATTTGGACCAGCCTCAAATTTTGTAGTCGACTAATGGGCTAAGTCAAGACTTACCAAGGAGAATCATCCCAGTCCCATCCATCAAGCTCTTTATAACAGACAAAACATCGGACAGCATCTGGGGCACCAGTGGTCGGTATGTGGTAAAATCCTGCTTCAGCTAACTGCAAAGATATTGAATTTTTTATTTGAATGGGGTTTTACGACGCTTTCAACAATCTTTCAGTTATATCGCGGCGGCTGGAGCACCTAACAATGGAATCCTGGTATTTCTCACACCAGTACTACCATCACATCCTTTCCTAGCCTCCAGCTGCTATCCCACATAGGTCTACGATTATCGACCCATTGGTGAGAGACAAATAATCGGAAAGGATGAGTGCCGCCGTCGGGGATCGAACCCGGGACCTTTAGATTGACAGTCCGCCGCGCTACCAACTGCGCTATGACGGCGGCCTACAAAGATATTGAAACATAAGGTCAGTTTGTATTATAAACTTCATTTGATTATTCCAAACTATTAGATTATTCATGTAAGGTCTCTTACACTTATTCCTGAAATAATCCCTTGCATATGTGAAAAAGAGGCATTCCAGAAGTGGCCCAGAAAAAAAATACAATAAAACATTCCGTTCTCTCGTAATTCTCAGAAAAAAAAGATCGAATGTAACAAATGTATACTCTTTGGATTAAAAAAGGCATCATGTCACTGTGATTTGCTCAGGATTTGGAAGCAAGGAGACAATGTCCCCATGGTCTAAAAAAAGTGGTATTCACAAAATTTATCCAGCTACCGGCACTTTGGAACCAAAGGGACAGATCACTGATGTCAGAAAACAACTTTTTTTATTTTCTTTTACTTCAATCCAACTGCCTTTGGATTGTTGACAGCTATTGTCATCACTGTGAATAAAAGATGTTGGAGGCATAAATTTGAGGAGATTGAATCAAGGTTATGAACTTATGATCAAAATTAGGTCAAGTTAGTATAATCGACAAAATGCCCTATATCACCTCTTCTTCAAACAGCAGTTACACAGGGCTTGTGTTTGATTTGTTACCCAGGGTTATGATAATGATCCTAAATTAATTAAATTAATTAAAATTTTGAGGGTCAACACAAGCCCTGCAGTTGACATGCAATTCCTACTTGTCTCAATGCTGCTTATGAGAGAGATGAAATTCAAAGAAATTCAAAAAAAAAATAATTTAAGTAAAACTGGTCCATCTTAATTTTTACCTCATTTTCTGTCTTGTACCCAATTTCTCCCATGTAACCCATAACCACACAATGAGGTTTTCTGACACCTTGAAGAAATACTATCATAGAAAACAGGGCTTTAGTTTCACCTTAAATTCTAGGGGTCCCTGAGACTGAACACGTTTGGTTTAGGGAGTCCCTGGTTAAGTTTTGAGGGTCCCTCATTGGTTTGGAAAAATAGATTAATAAGCATAACTAGAGTATTATCAATTAAACTAGATGTATAAGATGTATTTTTCCCTATACACCATAAACATGAAGTATATGTTTAAAAACTAACAAACTTTTAAAGACATGATACAATAATTGTCATACTTAAGGTGATATCTACAGTCTTCCTTCAGCTCCATGTGCAAAGGTTCTTGCAGCCTGAATGACATCAAACTGCTCTACATTAGGAGTGGACCCTGGAGCTTAATAAACATGAGTCTGTTCAATCTTTCTGGATTCAGGCTATTTCTTACCTTATTTTTGACAGCATTTTGTGATGCAGCTAAATTGAGCCTATGAGCTACGCAATGAACCTGAGCTAGGTTTTTAATTTTTTCCTCTTCAAACGGGCACCTAATCCATTCAACCTGCCAGTCATAACCGCAGCACTGTCTGTACCCAGTTCAAGAACTTTTTCTAAATTTTCATCAGTGATTCCCTTTCTAAGAAATTAATAAAGGCTGTCTCGATTCCACCTGCAGTACTTTCAGTGATTTTCTCATTACCAAGAAAGGCCACAAATGCTTCACCATTTTTCAAATTATTTAATGTAGATTGCTAATTTGTTATTGACACTGATGTCACAGGTTTCATCAAGCATTATACCCATATATTCACTGTTATTTATATCCTGTATAAGGCCATCTGCTAGTGATTTTTCAATAATCTGTTCATATTCAGAAACAATCTGTGGACTTTTGAAGTAATTACACTTGAGACCTTTAAGTGTTTGTAGATGCATGAGGTCTGTAAATGTGTCTGATGGCAAGTCTCTTTTGCACATAACATATACTGTACGAATTTGCATGGCATATCTGTTGATTTTATCTGAGTTTTCAAGCTCCTTCTGTGATGTAGCACTACTACAGGCTTTAGAAAAGTTACTATTCATGTTCAGTAATTTCAGACTAGTGACGTGTGCTTTGGAGTCTTGGTGTCTAGGCAAAGTTGAGTTTTGAAAGTTTGTACACCCATCTGTGAATGGGTTTACAAAATCTTAAGCGGACATGCACAAGTCACAGAACATCAAATCATTTTCATATCGAAGCCATTTGTATTTCCCAAGCCAATCAGAGCAAAATTTTCGTGATTTCTTTTGCACCGATGATGACTCGCCAGATTCAGTTAGTGATGTTGATGGGCTCAGTTCAGGGTCTACAGGTTTTTTTAAAGCTTTTATTGAAGAAGGACCGAAGATCGCTTTGCTGCGACATTTTTTTTTATTTGCTGCTGCAGACACAGAATTAAAATCATGTCATCACCGCAAATATCAGCTAAACGAGATTTTTTTGCCTCGGGCAAAATAATGAAAAAAGCAAATCTCTGGAGCAATTAAATGAATAATTACCCTATTAAAGGAATATTTCTCTTAACTTCAAAATTTATGATAGAGATTATGCATTATTTTGTAAATGAAAGGCAGGGCATTCATCAAGACCATCGTATCCACTGTAAACAGTTTCTCGCAATTTGATTGGCTGTCATTGAATGTAAAAAGTCGTTACCCTCCTCTTACTTTTTACTTATCAAAATATAGATGAAAAATCGAATTGGCAGCGCAAAAGATCGTTTCTGAAGTTGCATTTGGATATCTGACTTGATAAATCATGACAAAAATTATCTGTCGTGAATCTAATAAAAGAAAAACAATACAGTTAAGGGGCTTACTTTGATAAATAATCGCCGGTAAATTTCGCGGACTGGAGTTACTCCAACAGCTATTCAGAATACTTGGTGTTTTTCATTCTTCACATTGTCCGTTAAGTTGTGAAGATTGGCACGTTACGCAAGCCTAAATACTGTAGCGTATTGGTATTTGATGTAGAGTTAAAACATTTGTACCACCTGGTGTAAACATCATTGGGTTTAACCCATTCTAACACAGTGGAATTTTAGACTGGTCCAAAATGAAAGAAGCTGCAGACGACAATTTCAAGTTGATAGAATTTGGAATTCTTTCGTCATTTTGGGTAGAAAACTTTGTGGATAATGAAGAAATTGCTTGATACAAGCAATTTTTTCATTTTCCACAATGTTTTCAAAAGATTTTTTCTTGAGGGGCGTAAAAAGGAGGGATTGAGTTGTAATGGGTTAACAATTTAAAATTTTTAGAATTCTGTTATCATTAATCCATTTTTTGATTTTGAAACTGGGACGCATGTCAACCAATTTTGAGAGTCCTGCTATCATGATTCTGCGTACAAGAGCGTCCGTTAAAACCCTGTAGAAAATATTGTCATCTCTCAGAACTGTTACTTGTAACAAATCATCAATTTATGCAGTTATGAAACTTAATCCATTACCAACAAATGACATCCTAAATAAATAAAGTTACTGAAAACTTTTGTTAGAAAAGAGAAACTGTTTGTTGAAAGGTTACCAGTCAACTCGGCCCATCGAATAACTCGATCCGGTCAACTTTTGTACTTGTAATAATTGTTCTTAATAAATGATCAATATCAAAAATGATTTGACACAAAATAAAATTGGGGCCCGAGTTTAAAGTTGAGTTACAAGTTAGGCCGAGTTGACTGGTCACCTTTTGAAAGCAAGTTCTCCTTTTCTCACACTGTAATATATCAAAATGATTCTACAAATATTCAGCACTTACTCTAATTGCACTCCAAAATGAGGTCTGCAATTTTTTTGATATTGATCAGTCCTTAATTTTTGCTACGTAGCAATGGGTCAATGGGATTTAAAAGGGTTCTGAAGAGACACAAACCGTTGTTGGATTGCAAGTAGACTCCGAATCAAATGGCCAATCGTTGAACGACAATAATCGAGATTCCGTCAAATACATGGTGTGTTCTTTTTCATTTGGACTGGTAAAAATACTTTCTAAATTAAATGATTCGACGTTTTTCCTCTTTTTATAAGCCATGACAATTTTTATCCGATATAATTTGAAAATGGCGCTTGTCGTCAAGAGTGACTCCCCTTCTCAATAAATTACCCCAACGAAGAGTTAAGACCGGAAAGGAACCTATTTTGCGCAGTTAAAATACCCTGTTATCTAAAGTAATTAATGATTCAAAAGACCGGTTATGATAAATAATTGAACAAACTTTTGTAACAAAGAAATTACCATCATATCGGACATTAGCTGCGAAATCGTTGCACTCTTTAAGATAATGGTTTGTAAGAAAGATGGCTAAGAGAAGGCCTGCTTGGCCTCTGTTAAGGACAGACACGAGTATAAAGTTTAGTCTTCTTTTCAGTCTTTTGGTCGAGATCAAGGCTCATCGACCGTTTATAATTTTGGAGACCTGTCTGAGCAATTCAAACCATCATTATCCTATCCCGCACCGTTTTGAATGTAAGCCATGAAAAGTCCACATTAGGTAGTTCACGCTAAAATAAACGCATGTACGCGTAAATAATGCAGGTGCATTCACAAAATTTAGGCGTGCGCGCATAATTACTGAGCGTTCCAGGGTATAAAATGTGCGCGTACGCTTAAATTACAAGTGCACGCACAATATGAAGGTCAGTTTACTTTTTTACGCGTGCGGTCTCATATTTTGAAAATGCACGCGAGCACTTTCAAAATATAAATACGCACGCTAAAATTGAAAGGGTTTACTTATAGTATGAAATTAGACAAAGCCTAGAAAACGAGCGAAAAATCAAGCTCTTACAACATAACAAAAGACTTGGAGATCACATCATAATGATAATCCAGTTTTAAATTGAATTACTTTATGTCTGTACAACATGTTTTCCAGTACTTTATCCTATGTCCAGGTCCTGTGGTATTGTGGCTCTCAATCTGAGAGAAACCGAGGGTTGCGGGTTTGAATCTACGCCATGCCGGTGGTCACACGGATATGTCGTTTGGCAACACATTTCAGAGCACCTACCTAGTACTTGGCGTACCCAGGCAGCACATGAGTAAATGGATTCTGTCGTGATATAACTGAAAGATTGTTCAAATAGACGTTAAACACCTCAGAAACGAACAAATTATCCTGTCTACCTATTCCTTTTCAAACACCAGATTAAATCTCTTTACAACAGCAGTAAGCGGATGAGAAAAAGAACAAGAACAGTATTAAAATAATCACTTTGATGACATTAAAAACAAACTCTATACTGCATAATTACATGTATATGTCTGATATAAGCAATGTAACAAGACATAATGTCAAAAACAATCAAAGACTATATTGCTGATAAAGGTTAAAGTAGTTGCTCTTGTTTCCTTTTATAAGATGATTAGAGGTTCAGAGACAGACAGTTCACATTTGCATAAGAAACAGCAGAGAAAAATTTGATTTTATTTTGAGAAAGGAGATAGATAATAATATTCAAATACTGCTTTTGTAGTTTGTTTGTATAATTTCAATTTTAACTTTGAACAACCTGCCAGTGACTAGTATATTACTTCAAAGTTAACTTTTGTGCATATGTTTCCTGACTTTAAGCCAGTGTTCTGCTAAGTTACTGAAATGTTTTGTTCAATGAAAAACCATAAAGAATAGCAACATAGCATGAATTTAAATCCATGGTCACAGCTGATATTAGAGGAGTGCTAGAGATGGGTATTTTAGTTCAGTATTTTTGAATAAAATGAAATAAATATCATATGGTAATAAACACTGTGTAACAAAAGGCGAAATTACCTCTAAAAAGTAAATTTCTCCTTTTAACACAATACTTTGTGTACATATCTTTTCATAAAGATAGTACTTTTTCATTAGGATAGTACATATCTAAAGAGGGAAGTACCAATAAAAGCATGACTTCATATAAGATTAGGTGTTTTGATATTCAAAACAGAATATTGATAACAAAGAATTGTATATTGAATGTAGATTCAAAGCAATTATTGCTTATTTTAATTCTGGCCATTTGGCCCCCGCCTCCCAACCCCTTGTTGCGATTGGCCTCTGCATTTTAAAAGCTGGTATATCACTATCAAATCATTCCTTATCTAATTATATTGTAAAGATTTTTTTTCAAGTATTTTTTTTTTCTAAATAAAAAGACAGACATTTAGAATAAAGAAATGCTGGGATGCAACCATAATCAGTTGGTATCAGTTATTGTAATGTTAGATCTTTGATTGGTTTTGTAAATATGTTTTTCTTTCTCATGTAAAACATTAAGGCTATGTATTTTTGAGAATCCTACGGTCACCATGGAGTTAGGTGGATGTTCTTGTCTAAAATTCTTAGAATCGGAAGTCACCGAAATACGATGGACTGCCTCCATAGTAGCCCGTGACTCCATGACGTCACGAATTTTTCTGGTTGACATTTTTTCAACTCGAATTTCCTGTCGTCTAAATAACAAAAAATCAACTTTATGGACAGTAATAATGGGAAAATGAATACGGAATTGTATTTGCTTCTCGTTTATCATCCGAGAAAGTTGACCGCCGGTTTTTTCATGCTTTAGGGGAAGTAGATGTCCGTCTAAAACTCTGTTTGGTCTTCATAGAAACTTGATATCAGAGCAAAACAGGGAAAATCATCAAATAACAAAAGGAAATTTAAGATTTTCGGCAATCCTGAGAATTCCGTACCATCTGGGTTTTCCGAGATTACGTGCTACGTTTTCCTACACTTTTCAAAATGCACCGTTTTGTAACATAATGCTCCGCCCTGTATGCGTCTCAGTTCAATTGGAACACACTCGTTCATTCCCGTGATCGTAGATCGGCCGAGAGATGTCCCGAATGCGTCCGAGGTCTGTTCCTAAAGTTTACGGGAATGGCCGAGTGACTTCCGATTGCAGGGGGGGGGGGGGATTTCTTATGGTAGTCTGGGTATGTTATACGTGTAACCTATAGGCGGTCTCCAGACCGTAATTATTTCTTCGTGCTAAGACGACTTAAAGGGGAATTTTCCCCGTGAGAGCAACGCGTAGCATTTCCAACATAGAGTCATCAAAGCACAATAATTTCATTCGGGTTTCTCATATGATCTCTTAAGAGGCGAAGAGAATATTTTTTGTATTCATGGAGTACGCGAAGCGGATTCATACATTGTGTGATTAGGTTTTTCGGTTCATACCTCCATGAAAACAAAAAACATTATCTTCATTTCTTATAATTTAATAGTAAAAAAAGCGAAAAAGCAAAAACTTTACAATATTTGATACCTTTTTGTATGGGACTATTTTGTGCGGAAGCATACAAAATAGCTGCGTGCTCAAAATTTTGTTCATGGAGCTATGAGTAATTTTTTTCGACCAATCAGAACGCCCGTTTTTGATAGATGAAACTAAAAATTAAATTATATAATTATGAATACACCACGGAACACTTCACATATCAACTTGCCACGGGCAACCAGAGTTAGTTGTAACCGAAGGCATTAATACGGTACATGTAAATTCGTTAAGAGACTTCAAAACATGCTTCAGTTTGCTTTAATTAATTGAAAAAATAAGGTAAGGTAAGGTAAAGCGAATAAATTTGTTTTTTTGTGCTTCACCAACCCTCTCTCATTCTCTCTCATTCTCTCATTCTCTCTCATTCTCTCATTCTCTCTCTCTCTCTCTCTCTCTCTCTCTCTCTCTCTCTCTCTCTCTCTCTCTCTCTCTCTCTCTCTCTCTCTCTCTCTCTCTCTCTCTCTCTCTCTCTCTCTCTTTCTCTCTCTCTCTCTCTCCCTGAACAAAATGAACAAAATGTACGAAAAACAGCAGAGATAAGTAAACTGCATGGGGAATTTTGAGAAGAATCCAGACAAGCTAAACAGTTCCTCGCAATTCAAATTGATACATCATTCTATATCTAGAATAACAATTCTCCTTTTACGATCATAACATTGGACAAACATATTTAAAGACTAGCTTTTGTTACGATTTTACGACTTTTGGTCGCCCAACGGACAATCTCTCAGTCACCGTTCTTTATAAATACATAAGTTAGTTGACAATTAAAACTCATTGGCACATTCCTTTGGGGAAATGGTGGTAATGAGACAATAGGTGAATGAGAATTGTTTGTTTCTTAATTGAAAAGTATGATTTTCAAATATTTTTTAATTCAAATATCGAAAGGTATCGTAAATGTGACCGTTTTACCAGTATAGACCGAATGTCACTGGGGCTATTGTCATGGTGTCTTGTCTGTCGTGTGTACATCCATCCGTTTGCGTGTGCGTCCGTCTGTAAGCTTTTACCTAAAATTTTCTCATCATGAGAAACTTTGGATGGATTTCAACCGAAATTCACTTGAATGATCCTTGGTCGACCGACTTTTAGATTTTCTCAAGAAATTTCTCAAGAAGGTCGAAACGACCCTTTGGGGGCCGACATTTCTAAGAGTCAAAGAAGAATATTGAGCTTTACGGTATGGTGCACCCTTTGGGTCAAATGTCCCATTTAAGTCGTCTTAGCCTAAAAAAACGGGTGCACGCGTAAATAATAAAGGTAAACCCGTTTAATTTAAGCGTGCGCGCTTACATTTTGAAAATGCACACGTTATATAACGCGTGCACTTTCAAAACATGAGAGTTCACGCGTAAAAAGTAAACTACTTTAAATTGTGCATGCACCTGTAAATTAGACGTACGTTTACATTTTAAACTTTTGAACGCTCAGTAATTATGCGCTCACGCCTAAATGTTGTGAGTGTATCTGTATTATTTACGCGTGCACGCGTTTACCCTAGCGTGCACTATCTTAATTGGACTCGTAGCCCATTTGGTGCGCCATATTACGCGTCAAAATACCTACTCGATAGTCGGATTTGGAATCGAGTGACTTTGAAAGAATTCCCTCAAAAACTGGACATCGAGTGGCTGCCTGGGCCGCAAACTGGGTATAACCGAGTAGGCCCAAATACGAGCCCTGATGAGCACAGATTTCTACAGTTCCCGGATGTACCTTTTATGTGTGACGGTTCACGTCAATTCGAGTTACAAAACATTCATTTTTATTTGCGGTTTAGCCCGAATTATTAAGGTCAGTATTATAAAAATGATTAATTACTTAATCTTCGGATTAAAATCTGACCGATATTAAATTCCTGTCATAATCCGAAATACATTTATGTATAAACTTACATAATTATTATTGAATTGTACTTAGATATATGAAATTTCACTTTTCTAAAATTCACTGTTCCGAAATAAAATTTCGCTATGTCCGATTAATATATTGAAAAAAAAACAAAACAAAACAAAACAAAACAAAAACGAAAGCATGTAGATACAATTAGATAAATCAAAACAAATGAATATATCGGTAGCTATTTTTTCTTTCTTCTTAGCGTCTTTCGGTCACTTATTCCGTGTTATAACTTTATAAGGTTTAAAACGCAGAATCTTTCGTGACGGTTTCAGGGGGGAGTACCAATGTTTAGAATATCCCCGATTTAATCATTTGCATTTCTTTTTAAACTATAAATATTGGAGTTATAGCATTATTATAGATAAAGAAAGTATATCAGCGCGTGCGTGACATTTCCAACCATTACACATATGCGCCAAGTAAAGACTCAGATCAGCCTGTGCATCCGCACAGTCTGATCAGAGTCTTCACTCTACGCTCTGTAGATAGATACTGACCCAAAGCTTCTCTAAACAATCAGCGAATATTCTAATTGCCCCGAATGGCTGTCCAGGGAGCTCAATGTGTGAGAGTCACGCATATGCGAAATGGTTGGAAATTTTACGCATAGGCTCATATGTGATAGCCATGAACCAATGGCTGGATCCAGGGCCCCGCTCACTGACTTCGACAGGAAATTCCACTTCGATTTTAATCAGCGTAATTTTGCACAATTTACGTTCAGTAACAAACAAAGTAAAATTGATTGGCAACCTAAACATCGTAACTACAGCATGTATAATCTGTAGTAACGACGTCAAAAGCGCCAATCCAATAAACATGGTTCGAAGGAATGTTGGTTTACTTACGGTCTAATTGATATATTTGATTGTTCCATCGATGATTTGATTAAAATCGCTATCCGCCATTGTTTTTCTGACGTTGGGCCCAAAGGAGGGCCCATGGGACTTACTAAACCCATTTCCACACAGAAAATTTTTAGACTGGTACCAATCGAAAGAAGATATACAGACGACAACTCCAAGTTGATAAAATTTGTATTCTTTCGGCTTTTTTTTTTTTTTTTTTTTTTTTTTTTTTTGATAGAAAACATTGTGGATAATGAAGAAATTGCTTGATACAAGCAATTTCTTCTTTTTCCATAATGTTTTCTAAAGCTTTTTTCTTCGGGGGGCGTAAAAAGGAGGGAAAGTATGGAAATGGGTTAAGACAATTTTGAAAGTCTTGTCTTCTTGCTGAATAAAATTCTCTACAGAATTGCTTTGAAATCAAAGAACTGACAGCACTGGAAGCGCTTAGAGTATGTTTAAAGTATTTCGGAAATATATATTGTTTACACCTCCTCCTTTAAAGAGACCAATAGGCGTCGTAGACTAAGATCAGACTGAACATATGTGCAGGCTGATCTTTGTCTATACCTCCTGCAAAAACAGGAATATTCCGGGTTCAGCATGAAAAGGTTTAATTGTTATTTTTAAACTTGCAATACCTGAGTGTGTTACAGCGCCTGATGAAAAAAAAAATTTAATCCATTGTCAGACATAACAATTCACTGATTAGAAATCAAAGACGTTAGATTTTTCATTTTATAAAGAGTGTATATTTATTGTTAAAATTCTTTTTAATGTAGAAAAAAACGTTGTAGGAAAATGAGAACTGCTTATCTCAAAGAAATCTCATTCCCATATAGGATTGTCTGATAATGCCATTAAATGGGTTAAAGCCAAGCAGTACTTCCGAACGCCGAATTAAGGATTAATTCGATTATTATTTTTAATCTGACCTACATGTATAATTTCACCCTGATGAAAAACTCATAATCGGATAAAATCAAATGTCTAATTGTTAGGTAATTGGCTCGAGTCCCGCCGGGGTTTGGCCTTATTAGGACAGAGGCCAAAAATATGTAATCGTCATATGAAAAATGACCATAATGTTACAAAGCCACTGGTCAGTCTGCAGGGGCTGTGCATACTGACCAGGAACGGAGCTTCTACAGCTTGTAGATTTTTCTGTTTCTTTAGCTGTTTATTTAGTTCTATGTTGCAGTCCAATAATTTAAGTAAGGTGGGTCTGAGGTTTGTCTTTACACTTTACATGTCCTATCATCGACTGGATCCCCTTCTTGGGTGTTGGGTTACGATTTTCTGACATGGCAACTAAGGTTAGACGGTCACCAGTTTACGCCTTCAGATAGAACTGGGAGAGTGGACTTTAAGGAGGAGGTCCATTGCCGGTATTGTTTATTATTATTGTCATAAATCAGTTATTTATGTCAGTGCTTTTATTGTTAAAATCATCATTTGTTGACGGTTGTCAGTTAACGTATTTACTATATTATTATTATTCCACCATTGATATCATTATCATTATCATCGTCATTATTATTTTCATTATCGTCATTATTGTATTATCATCATCATCATTATTATCATTTCTACTATTAACATTGATATTACCATTTTCATAATCGTCGTCATCATTATTATTATAATCATCACCATTATCATTAATGTCTACATAATTATTTTCGTCATTATCAGCTCGGCTGTTTTCGGAGAAAACCCGAAGTAATGCTATGGCTTGGTAGTCCTCTTTAACCGCGTCTGCGTCGGCGTCGTCGTCCCCCGAAAATTGTGACATCTCTGGCCTATTACTGAACATATTTATTAGAAACTCGGAAAATATCTTAACTATCAAAAGAGCAACCTATAACAATAAGCGGGATAACTCTAAGTACATATATGAACGAATTATGCCTCCTTCTCGAGTTGGAAGCCGTTTTTTCCAAATTTGAAGCCCTTTGAATAGACTGGTTAACCTGTCTCATCTGCGCTGCTCTCAGATCTTCCGATCTTGTATCGTCAGATTAGGACAGGCTCGCCAGTCAAGCCCTTGAACAGCCGAGAATTGGCATCCGCATGTGGTGCTCTTGTGATTATTGTTGTTGTTGTAGTTTTGTAACACTTACTATTACCATCATAAAATTGTTGTTAATGGTTTATAACGTCGATGTAATTCGAAAACCTCGTAACTACAGCTTGATTCAAGCTGTAGTTACGAGGTTTTAGAAGTACATCGGCGATAATCATCATAACATTAATATTTACCCACTTATCAATTCTCCCTTATATTCATCGTAGTAATGATAAAAAAAGTGTATTCTTTTGACTTCATGAACGAAGAAATCGACGTCCCATCACCAAACGCATTACAAAAAAAGCCCAGTTTTTATGCCCATAAGAAAAAATAATGAAAAAAAAAAAAAAAATGAAACATTGTAGAAAATGGTTGATCTGATCCCGATTTCAAATATTTTTAGCGGAGATTCCCGAATGCCCCTTTTATGACTCTTGCAAAACTCTATTACGGCACCTGACCGTAATGTTGGAGCAACATGTAACATTCGGAGATTTTTTCTGCGCCATTATAAGTATATTCACGGTTTCAGAATAAAAACAGTTTAAACCATTCTCACACAATCCCGCCTTTTGACGCTCCACACTCCAAAAAATATAAATAAATAACAAACAAACAAAATTCCAAACCAACACACAACTTTGGAAAACATTGTTGGACATGAAAAAAATGCTTGTCACAAGCAATTTCTTCATTGTTCACAATGTTCTCAACCCCAAAAGGAAAAAATCTATAAGATTTCACCAACTTACAGTTGTCGTCTGCAACTTCTTGGAAATTTGACCAGTCCAAAACTGTGTCTTCTGGTAAATGCTTAAATAAGAAAGGAACAGCGGTGGGATTCTTTTTCGATCTTCTTATTGTAAACTCAAATATACCGCGGTTTTATCCGAAGCCACGTGTCTCGCAGGACTAGTATCAAAATGATAAATCACTGGAGTTTTGGTGGCCTTAAATCGCTCGCACGATTTCATAAACCGACGTAGTCTCAATTCTCCCTCATACAAAACCAAAACAACACCTCTGTACCGCGGATATTTCTTGACGCACCAATGTACGTTGTTGCGTTGGTGCATTGGGGTACCACTTTTTTTTAGGAACTTTAACCAAGAGTGGCCTAGTATAACAGTAATCAAAACCTGTTTTTTTCGTTGTTTCAAATCGACTTCAACCATTAGTAATTAGCGCAGTGGTAGGGCGTAGGACTCCTGATTGCGGGATCCTGGGTCCAATCCCCGGTATCCTCTCCGCCATTTGTCTCCCACAAATGCGTGGAGTGGGATGAGCTGCTGGAGGCTCGGAAAGGATGTAGTGGTAGTACTGGTGTGAGAAATACTAGGAATCCATGGCAAGGTTTTCCAGTCGGTGCGATATGACAGAAATACTGTTAAAAGTGGAGTTAAACCCAATTCAACCAATCATCAACCATTTGCAATTAGGATTAATCTCGCAACAGTTTAAACCAGTTCGGTGAGCAGGACATAGATTTGACAAAATAAAGACTGATAGAGAAGTAACAAGAAACTATCAACAAGAGGACCATTTAAACATTTTCAGCGGATTTGACAAATAATTAGCAATGTAGACGCTTAGTAAAGAAATGTTCAGCAAGTTTGAGAAGATCGATAACAATAAGATCGTCCCAAAGGTACATTTTCCATTCATTTTTGACGGAATATATTCAACGAGGATTTTCCATGACACCGAATAAATGGCGACGCACAGACGGACATTCAAGGACCACAATACCTCACAATCAACACACAGATTTCTTTTTTCTATATTCAGAGACAATATGACATGGGTTGATTGAATTGGGTCTAACGCCACTTTCGACTAAATTTCAGTCATATAATGGCAACTGGAGCACCTAACCATGGTTTCCTGTCTTTTCTCACACTAGTACAACCACAAAAATCAGCCTCCCAGTATTGCGTACCAATTATAATTGACCAATCGCGGCTGTAAATCGAGGATTCGACCGACCAATCAAATCATTTATTCTGTCCGGGCTCGGCAAATTGAAATGGAAACAGTGATTATAAATGATTTTCGTACTCAGTTGAGAATTTACTCAAACTTCGAGTTGGGATTAAAGATGTATTGTTGCTTAGATCCTATGGTAATTGCGTGGAAATAAATGGCAATATTTGTAGGTTTTTTACCTATTACTCTTAGCATACAATCTTAATTAAAACAAGATATTTATTCGTATTTGAAGTTTGAGTAAATTCTCAATTGAGTACGAAAAAGTTTATACGCAAACGCAGCTGCCTTTGAAATTACAAAAACACTGGTTCAGCCCATCTCTCTTATTAAAAAACTTTTATTGGACGCTGTCAAATCGCTATTAATGCTTGTACATATCACGTAATGATAATTACGAAAATACGGCCAAAAAGAACTTCTTCCGTGTATTAATAGCCCCGGTAATTAAAAAACAAACAAACAACAAGAAAAACCCAACAACAAACAAACACACACACACAAAACAACCCGACCTCCTACAAAAACAACAACAAACAACAACATACTTTTAGAAATATATTTGAGTCTGTGCCTGGCATTTCCAATCATAACACAAGTGGGTGGATAATCGTAAACCTAAGTGGAATGGGCAGCTTGAGGCTCGGTATAGATGTAGTGGTAGTACTGGTGTGAGAATTATTAGGAAACCATGGTTAGGTACTCCAGCCGCCGCAATATAATTGAAACTGTTAAAAGTGGCGTGAAATATCAATCAATTAATCAATCAATCAATCAACTAATCAAGTAATCAATCAATTAACCAATCAACCAATCTAATCATTACATATATGCGCAAAATAAAGATGCAGATCAGACTGTGTATCCGCACAGTCTGATCAGAGTCTTAACTTTGCGCTCTATAGATAGATACTGATCCAAAGCTTCCTTATGCAATTAGCGAATAATGTCCTGATTGGCTGTCCAGTCTGCGCGGTGTCTACACTTCACGCACATGCGAGACGGTTTTAAATTTCACCCAATTGCTCATTTTTTTATTTCAGCTATGGGAGGTCTACACCTGATATTTCTGCTAATAGTCGGAGTGGCGTTTGTTCACGGTACGTCTGTAAGTGCGTGTGTTTGTATATGTGCGTGCGTGCGTGTGTGAAGCGTTTACAAATCGGACGTTATCCAATGGTCTGAGATTAAAATATAGAATCAATCATGACTGGCGTCCACCAAGAGCGATTTTTGTGTTGAAGCGGCATTGACAGAAAACATGAATTTTATTAAATCATTTCTACATTATCTGTGTACTGTATTTAATTGATAACCATTCGTTATTTTGCTTAAAAAAGAGAAGAAAACAACCAGATTAGCAACAACATCACCTGTACCCTATATGTCAATCCACAAGTGAATTTAGACATTTTTTGTTTACATATCAGTAGCAGGCCTAAGAAGCAGAAGACAATATAAAGTTAAGTACAATTAAAAAAGAAACCATCTTATGCAATAGAAAATATTATGGGAAAGGAAGCAATTTCTTCTTTTACCACAATATTTTCTCCGATTTAATATCACATAAACGGAAAAATCAGAGACTGAACGGGAAATGGTTAAGACAGTATTTCAGTTCAGAATTGTTTATAAAAATCGTCGTTAGGCGAACAAACTTTCATCAATACAGCTTAAATAATGGCAGTCTGAAAACTATTTTAATTTAAAATTGTTACATAGTTTAAATTCATTCACACTCGAAACCCACTATTTCACGTCCTCAGAAAAAGAAATATTGGTAAAACATTGTAGAAAATGAAGAAATTGCTTTTAACAAGCAATTTCTTCATTTTCCACAATGTCTTGTACCCGAATGATATCCCTTTTTCCTCAATTCCTCCGACATGAAATTTTATTCGACCTTTTTCCTTCAATTTGGACCAGATTAGAATTTTGCCTAATGGGTTACAAAAACCAAAGATGCAGATAATTATAGAACTTTTTTTTTCAATTGACATTATCCCTTAAAACGGATCTTTACAAACTGTCGGTAGCATTTGAAGAGTCCATTTGCGTGGATTTAGTTGTTGCTGTACTTTAAGGAATGAGGACCATTTGGAATATCTCTTGGGTGATCTGCGTTCATATCAGACAGGCTCACCAGACTGGTATCACTGTTGACTTGTTAAAGTAGACTGGTAAACCTGTCCTATCTCCGCTGCTCTCCGATATTGTATCGTCAGATTAGGACAGGCTCACCAGTCAATTGTTAAAGTCGACGGCGGTACCGGTCTAACAGGCTCACGAGTATGGTCGAGTGGGTTCCGATTGGTATCGGATAACATCGTCACGTGATCGGTTTTCCCGCAGTAAAAGAAGTTTGCGTTTGAATAGAATTTGAATTATAATTTCAGCTGCTCCGGACAATCGAGGGACCGAGTTTGTGATTGGTTACATGGCAAATTACGTTGAAAACAACCCGGTTCATTTGTTTATTACAACATCAAGGACAACCGTAGTCAATGTCAGGGTAAGCTAGGAAAATTGGCGGGTCACAGCTGTCAATATAAAAAGAAAATTGATTGGAATATCAATTTTTTTTTTCATTATTAGTGACAAAGTTTTAGAGTAGCTTATTACAAGCAATTTACTCATTATTCACAATGTGGTCAACCCCCAAAAGAGAAAGACATTTGAATTTATAGTTAGCTGCGATATCGTAGTCCTCTTTCTGATAATCTTCTGGCTGCGATATCGTAGCCCTCTTTCTGATAATCTGCTGGCTGCGATATCGTAGCCCTCTTTAGACTGGTACCTTTGTCGACTTTAACAAAAAGCTTTGTTAAAGTCGACGGCGGTACCGGTCTAATTATCAGAAAAAGGGCTACGATATCGCAGCTAATTTACAGCTCAGTGACAACTTTGCAATGGTCATTCGAGACTTTTGTGGTCTGGTATTGGATTGTTGCAGACGACAAGTCAAACGTGAGGAATACGCTTAGTTTATATCATAGAAAACGCAGGATAATTGGTAGAAGGAGGAGAAAATCGTGGATCCCGCAAGCCAAAAATTAACCTATTACCAGACAATATTTTAGATTGGTCTGAATGGGAAGAAGTTGTAGAGGACATTTAATAATGTCCTGAATTTCAAAATAAGATAGATTACATTGTGAGACAAAGAGAAATTGTTTGTAGTTGTAGGTGTAGTTAATACGTTTAAGTCGCCAAAAACAAAAAAGTTTCATAAAAATGTTGAAGTTCATAGTATAAGTCCGATCTTAATTTATGTTTTCTTGGAATGGGTTAATGTACAATCCCTTTCAGTTTATACAAGAGCATCGTTTTGCTAAATGGTACATGTAATTGTTTAACCCATTACCAGACAACGGGGATCGAACCTATGACATCCCATGATGAAAGATTGGGAGTCTGATGCGCTACCGACTGCCTTTTTCTGGGTAGAAAACATTGAGTAAAATAAAAAAATTTCTTGTTACAAGCAATTCCTTCATTTTACACAATATTTTCCCAATTATTTTCCTTGAGGGGCATCCAAAAGCTTTATTGTGTGGGAATGAGTTAATAATTTTGCTGGTTTCATTACAAGGTACAAGCACCAAGATACAGCAGCGTCAACTTGGACGAATCATTCACAGTAACGGCCGGACAGGTTCATCAGCTCAAGATTAGTAACAAGATCCGAGCTGCAGGCACAGAATTCAGCACAAAAGGAATCCATGTCACAGGTACAAGCAGTTTATCATTTCTTACCGCATTTTCCTAATTATTAGTCATGTGACACATTAGGTGAAAAGGGAACTAAAGGGTCGCCATACAATAAATATTTTCGAAAGAGATCTGATCCAGCAGTGTTTAACTAGAAAATATTTTGTCATGGTATCAAAAACTTGAAAGTAAAATAAGACCAGACGACAAAATTTTAGTCTGGTTCAAATTCAAAGGACTTGCAGACTACAATTTAAAGTTCATGTAATTTTAGATTTTTTCAACTTTCTGGGTAGAAAACATTGTTTAAAATGTAACAAGCAATTTCTTCATTTTGCACAAGGTTTTCCCAATATTTTTTCTTGAGGGGCATCCAAAAGCGTCACTGTATGGGAATGGGTTCAACGGCAATTGGAAATTAGATGCAATCTTTTTAAAACTGAGTGAAGCGTACAGTTCTGAATTTGCTTCGATGGCACTATAACTCCCAGAACCCAACTTTTTGTGAATTAATTATTTCAAAATTTTTATCCAATAATTTCAGCTGATGATGAGGTTGTTGTTTACGGAACTAACATCGAAAGATACTCTAACGACGCTTTCCTTGGTTTTCCGGTGGATGTGCTCGGGAAGGAATATTACACTGTGTCTCACCATCCAAGTACAAAAGAATGTGCTTTCATGCTTATAGGTAAATATCTATACAATGTCATGTACATTCCAATATGCAATACAAAAAATATACATTCAAAGTACAAAGGAATGTGCTATACAAAGTTGTGTACATTCCAGTATACAATACAAAAAATATACATTCCAAGTACAAAGGAATGTGCTTTCAGGCTTAAAGGTGAATATATACAATGCCATGTATATTCCAATATACAATACAAAAAAATACATTCCAAGTACAAAGGAATGTGCTTTCATGCTTATAGGTAAATATGATTATATAATTCCAATATACAAAAAATATGCATTCAAATACATTTGTGACAGGTTTAAACAGTCGTATTTTATCTGTATCATTCGCAATCCTGCAAGATTTTGTTGAAAAAGAAATGATTGGAAACAAAACACAATGGTCCTATATCGCTCACCTGAACTGTCTGCTGTTAAAAAAAATGCAACTAGAGACAAATAACTATAATCAGTTTCATGAAGATTGAGGCAAAACTGTAACTTCTATATTGTAAACAAAGAAATTGTCATTATGGCCCATTTTCCTGTATTATTCTATAGAACCTTCCCATAATCTATAAGGTTCATCTTTATGACCTAACAAGTATTTTGACCAAGTTACATGACGATTGGGGCAAAATGATGACCTCTAGAGCATTAACAAAGAAATTGTCATTAAGGCCCCTTTACCTGTGTTTTCCCAAAGTACCTTCCTATAATCAAAAGGGTTCATCCTTGTGACTAAACAATTATTCTGGCCAATTTTCATGAAAATTGAGCGAAAATTGTGGCCTCGAGAGAGTAGACAAAGAAATTGTCATTAAGGCCCCTTTTCCTGTGTTTTCCAAAAGTACCTTCCTATAATCAATAGAGTTCATCCCTATGACCTATCAATTATTCTGACCAAGTTTCACAAAGATTGAGCTAAAATTGTGGCATCTAGACTGTAAACAAAGAAATTGTCATTCAGACCCCTTTTCCTGTGTTTTCCAATAGAATCCTCCAATAATCAATAGGGTTCATCCTCATGATCAAACAATTATTCTGACCAAGTTTCATGAAGATTAAGCCAAAATTGTGGCCTCTAGAGTGTAAACAAAGAAATTGTCATTAAATCCCCTTTACCTGTGTTTTCTGAAAGATCCTTCTAACAATCATTAGGGTTCATCTGTATGAACTAATAATTATTCTGGCAAAGTTTCATGAAGATAGAGCCATATTTGTGGCCTCCAGAGTGTAAACAAAGAAATTGTCATTAAGGCCCCTTTTCCTGTGTTTTCAAATAGAACCCTCCCATAATCAATAGGGTTCATCCTCATGACCTAACAATTCTGACCCAGTTTCATGAAGATTGGGTCAAAACTGGCCTCTAGAGTGCAAACACTTCAATTGTTGATGCCACACGCTGCCCCCCCCCCTTTTCCATTAAAGACATGCTTTTCATCTGATCAAAATTCTTTTAAGAAACCTGATAAAATGTCACCAAAGGATCATTTCTGTGAAACTTGGTTGAAATCAATCAACTGGTTTCTGAGAAAAAGATTTAAAAGCTTTCACTATATAAGGAAATTAGCCCTGTCCATTTAAGCCATGTTTTTCATCTGATCAATATTCTTTGAAGGAATCTGATGTAGGGTTGCCCAATGGTCATTCCTGTAAAATTAAGTTGAAATCCATCCAGTGGCTTCAGAGAAGAAGATTTTTAAGGGTTTCACCATATATGGAAATTAGCCCCAGCCCATTACAGCCATGTTTTTCATCTGATCAAAATTCTTTGAAGGGTTCTAATAAAGGGTCACCCAATGATCATTCCAATAAAAGTTGGTTGAAATCCATCCACAGGTTTGTGAGAAGATTTTATAGCTCACCTGAGCACGAAGTGCTCAAGTGAGCTATTGTGATACCTTTCGTCCGGCACGCGTCCGTCATGCGTCGTACGTCAACAATTTCTTTAAATGACATCTCCTCCCAAACCACTTGGCCAATTTGAACCAAATTAAGCAGAAATGTTCCTTAGGTGCTCCCTTTGAAAATTGCTAAAAGAATTGAAATCCGTTAAAAACTCTGGTTGCCATGGCAACAAAAGTGAAATTTTAAAATAATCTTTAAAAATCTTCTCCTCCTGACCCAGGAGGCTTAGAGCATTGATATTTTGCATGAAGCAACAGTATATTGACTTCTTTCAAAATAGCTAAAATCATGATTCTTGGGTCCCCAGGGGCGGAGCTCCAGGGGGATAGGGGGGAGGGTTATATAGAAATAAAGAACGATTTTTTAAATGACGTCTCCAAAACCACTGGGCCGATTTGGACCAATTTGGCAGAAATGCTCATTAGGTGGTCCCCTTTGAAAATTGCTAAGAGAATTGAAATCCATTAAAAACTTTGGTTGCCATGGCAACAAAAATGAAATTTTAAAATAATCTTTAAAAATCTTCTCCTCCTGACCCAGGAGGCTTAGAGCATTGATATTTTGCATGAAGCAACAGTATATTGACCTCTTTCAAAATAGCTAAAATCATGATTCTTGGGTCCCCAGGGGCGGAGCTACAGGGGGATAGGGGGGAGGGTTATATAGAAATAAAGAACGGTTTTTTAAATGACGTCTCCAAAACCACTGGGCCGATTTGGACCAATTTGGCAGAAATGCTCATTAGGTGGTCCCCTTTGAAAATTGCTAAGAGAATTGAAATCCATTAAAAACTTTGGTTGCCATGGCAACAAAAGTGAAATTTTAATATATCTTAAAAACCTTCTCCTCCTGACCCAGTAGGCGTAGAGCCTTGATACTTTGCATGAAGCAACAGTTTATTGACCTCATTCAAAATAGCTAAAATCATGGTCCTTGGGTCCCCAGGGGCAGAGCCCCAGGGTGGGGGTGGGGGTTATAGAAATAAAGAAAGATTTTTTAAATGACATATCCTCCCAAACCACTGGGCCGATCTGAACCAAATTTGGCAGAAACTTTTCTTAGGAGCTCCCTTTGAAAATAGCTAAAAGAATTGAAATCCATTAAAAACTCTGGTTGCCATGGCAACAATAGTGAATTTTTTAAATAATCTTTAAAAATCTTCTCCTCCTGACCCAGAAGGCGTTGAGCCTTGATATTTTGCATGAAGCAACAGTATATTGACCTCTTTCAAAATAGCTAAAACCATGATCCTCCGGTCCCCAGGGGTGGAGTGGGGGGGTGTTATAGGCATGAAGTATCAGTCCACAGACTTCTTTCTTATTTCTGAAATTATAACCCATCGATCCAGACGTAGGAAATAGTTTTTTCCTTCTTTCAAATCAACACTAAAGCCTTGGAATTTGTAATTTAGACTTTTGGATCCCCAGGTTCATAGTCCTTATATGTAAGTGTGGCCCACTTGTATCATTACCCTAACCTTAACATGAAATTAGACTGTTAAAAAAAAAAAGAGCCTTTATCTCAGATGAGCGCACCAGGGCCAACAGCCCTCTTGTTAAATGTTTCAACATATATGGAAATAGCCCTGCCCTTTAAAGTTATGTTTTTTATCTGATCAAAATTCTTTGAAGGAATCTGAAAATGGTTCAACCAAGGATCATTTCTGTGAAAGTTTGTTGAATTCTGTTCATTACTTTCTAAGGAGAAGATTTTAAAAGTAAAAGTTTATGGACAGACAGACGCACAGATGCAAAATGGACACAACACCATGACAATAGCTTGCTGGCTGAAAAGGCTATAAGCAAGTGGAGCTAAAAAAAGTAATATGTTAAAAAAGGGTAATAAAAAAAGTGGTAAGGCTTAGTTTCAATCCAAAATCAAATATAGGATGTTAATAGCGAAGCTTATATAAACTAGAGCTGACCATGTACACTTGCTTCGTAGCCCCGCTAATTGACTCTGACAGGAAATCCTGCTTTGATTTTAAACGACGTTATTTTGAAAGATTTAAGGCCAGAAGTATGTAACAAAAAGGTAGTATAAGTTGGTTTACAACTGTTTTGCACTAAACCATCAACACGTTTATTTTTAGGTGTAGAGGATGGGACCTCCGTTTCGATCACACTTGGCGTTCATTCATCCATTGAAGTTAAGTACAACAACAAGTGGTATCACAAGAATGATGTCATCAATGTGAACATGGATAAATTTGATACACTACAGGTAATCTTTTAGTTAGCAATCCAAGGTAAGAATCAAGTATGGAGTCAGTTCAATTTTTGATTATATAAATTAAAACAGAATTCTGTGATGTAACATTGTGATGGAAATTCTACCTGTCCTCTTGTCCTGCACTATTTTTCTTTCTTTGTCCTTCTTTGTCTATATATGCAGGACAACTGGAATTTGAAAGATTTGAATACAGAAATTAATGTACACTGCAACTCTATTATAATGCTATATGTGGGTTCCAAGAAATGAAACAGTGGAAGAAGTGGAGTTATCATGCTATAACACTGTATCCCCCTCCCCCCTGGCCCATGGTGATGCCCCGAACCCTACGATGACAAATTTGACCTGAGGATTGGAAACAAATGCCCCCTCCCCCCTCTCCAATTTCGGGAACCAAGCAGTCCCTGTGTTATAATAAATTCAGCGCTGAAAGAGGTGACATTATATTAGAGTTGCAGTGTATTTCTATTTTTTCTCAGTGTGCAGGATGAGTTAAGATTTAAGGAATTTTTAGCCCTGCGTAGAATCAGACCTCTTTAATGAAAATAAAAAAACAATGTGAAGAATTAGAATACTAGATTGATAAAGAGTTTGTTCAGAATTCATTGTCTAATCTAATTAAAATAAATCAGGAATATTATGTTAACCCTTGTCATGCTGAACCCAAAATATCCCGGTTTTGGCAGGAGGTGTAGACACGTTTGTGCAGGCTGATCTTAGTCTACACCTCCTGCTCATACTTTTCCTTCCCGAGTTCTTTAATAGGTTGATTTCTAAAATAATATTGATTTTTGAACAAGAAGTTCTATCAGTGCTTTCAGTCCTTTGATTTGATAGCAATTCAGTAGGGTAATTTATACAGCAAGACAAGGGTTAAGTTGTGATGCAAAATTTTGAAACTCATTGAGCTTTGTAGGAAAATTCGGATATTTCATGACACCGAAGGTCAGTGATTTTAGTAAAATTTTCTTACCTGGCGAGAATCTTTGTATAACTACTTCATCATGGCATTCCATTCACCATAAATCAACAAATTGTGGTTATAAAATTTCATAAATTTTAACCCATTCCTACACAATCCCTCCTTTTTACGCCCCTAAAGAAAAGAGCTTTGGGAAACATTGAGGAAAATGAAGAAATTGCCTGTTACAAGAAATTTCTTCATTATCAACAATGTTTTCTACCCCAAAATATTTTTCTTTAAAATATCACCAACTAAAAAATGTTTTCTGCAACTTCTTTCAATTTGGACTCCTCTAAAATTTGTCATCTGGTAATAGGTTATCCCATTAGGTAAATCCATATCTATTTTATACAAAATAAACAAGTTTGAATGAAAATTTCACAGAATATTCCTAGTGATTTGCCAAGATTTGAGAGACAGGGGAGAATGTCCCCATGGTCTGAAAAAATGGAGACAATGGATCATTTGTACAATCCGGCTATTAGGGCTTTGGAACCATACATGAAATTGTTACAGCATATTCCTAATTAACTGACCTTGTAGATATTATCAGGTTTCTACCATTCTAGGCTACGTCGCATGAAAAGAGACCTAACCCCTTTCCTGTTCAATCCCTGGTTTTTATGTCCTTTTTACTTTACATTTGAGAAAACATTGAAGAAAAAGAAGAAATTGCTTGTAACTAGCAATTTCTTCTTTTTCTACAATATTTTCTACCCTAATGATTGTTATTGTTCTAAAATTAATTCCACTTTAAATTTTTGTCTGCAAAACCTTTGAATTTCCACAGGTCTAAAATTTTGCTGTCTAGTAATGGGTTAATGTGGGTGTGTATATTGTGACCATGGCACTCTTTTTTCAGATTTTAACTTACGGTGACTTAACTGGCTCCTACATCAAAGCAACAAAGAAAATTGCTGTCATGTCAGGAAATAGGAGAACGAGTGTGAAACCAGGAAACTCTCGTGATCACATTGTCGATCAAATGCTTCCAGTAGATGTATGGGGTAAAAAGTTTGCCATTGTCCCAACCCCCGAACGTACTGTTGGTGACAATATGAGGTTTATTGGGTCTGAAGATGGCACCAGCGTCAGTGTTCAGTGTAGCGGAGGATGGTCGTATGTATATTTAGTATTAGCCTGTGTGTGACAGCTTCACATGAGCATGCAGGGTTTTTCCTGGGCCGCTAAGAAATTGACCAATCATGGCTGCCAATCAAATAATCAGTTGACCAATGATATCATTCAGTTGAACTCTGACATCGGCAGCCATTTTTGTGAATCATTTTTGTTGGTTTGGTGACTTAAATGTTTTAACTACAGCTTATTCAAGCTGTAGCTACAACATTGAGGTTGCCAACCAACCATTCTACTTATTTGTAACATGCTAATTGCCATAGATTTTGCAAATTGATACCAATAAAAATCGAAGCGGACTTCCTGTCGGAGTCAGTGGGCATGTCTAAATGAATAAGTAGACGGGGCTAGCCATTGGTCAATTAGGGGCCATTGAGGAGTCTTTACTTTGGCACAATTGTTTGAATCTACAACAGGCTCATTTATCAATACAAAATAAAAAAAAGTTGAAAGTTGTTTTTCTTCTCAGAGTACAGTTAAACTATCTTAACCCATTCTCACATAATTTGTCCTTTTAGCCCCCCCCCAAGAAAATAGTTCTCGAAAAGGATGTTGAAAATGAAAAAAAATGCTTGTTACAAACAATTTCTGCATTTTCCACATTGTTTTCTACCCACAGAGACAAAGATTTTAAAGATTTCAACAATTTGAATTTTTCTGCAACTTACATTAATTAAGACCTGTCTAAAAACTTCACTTTGTAGGAATGGGTTAAATGTTTCCAACACAATGCCCCCCCCCTGGCAAAAACGACCCCCCCCTCCGCCGACAAAAACAAATACCCCAGCCTTTTTTCACCTTTTCGCCGTGACGTAGGCTTCCCCCCCATTTCCGCCGATTTAATCATAGTATTGATTTTCTATTTCATTTTCATAATCTAGTTATCCAAAGTTCTGTTAATTTAACACAGTCATTTCGAATTTCTTTCAACACGAGCCTCTGTTGATGGAAAAACACAACTCACCTCACAAAAATGTCGGGTCAATCCATTCTACCCCATGGGATCGCAGAGTGGTGACGTACATCAAAAAGACCGACAAGACAAACTCCAGTGGGTCGCCCACATGTTGCACTATTTTCCTAGGGAAGAATTTGTGCACAAATCTCGGTCACTTATTTATTGTAGTTGATTTCCGATTTATTATTCGGGCATTTTCCACCCCTGAAGTAAGATTTAATTTATTTGACGCAACTAGCGATATTATTAAGCTGTCGTTTTCGTTTACATTTAAATTATCTGTATTCTGCGGATTTCCAATTATTGTTTGATTCTATCGGCTATGTTTCTTACCGTGAATGAAAACCTATAAAACATATATTAACTACATGACTTTTTTTACAAATTTCAAACCATGTTTCACGCGCTTTCTTGTGATAAATTAATTTCATAAAAGCGTTGTGCTGTGCTATACCGACTTTGTAGGAACGACAACTGAAGCCTGTTCATGTCTTGATTTATATTCGCATCCCATGTTATAGTAAAAGAAATTAGTTTCACGAGTAACGGCAATCTAAATCGACGCAGTATTTGATGTCCATTTTGATAAGACTTCAAACATGTGTAAGTCAAACTGATTCTCTATTGCAAATAGTTTACAAACCTCGATACCCGAAGTACGGTCAAGCGTGAAACTGCAAATTAGGTCAACGTGCGGATGGGCATTTGACTGGCCGGCGGGTAAACTAGTTATCGATTTTTGGGACTTGTTTATCTTTAATCTGCAGATAACGTGTGAAACCCTTTGATTATTTCGGTTTCAAGTGAATTTTGATAGATGGTTGGGAGTTTATCAATATTTCAACGTGAAGTTTGATGAAAATTTCGGACCCATTTTGATGTAATTTTTAGGAGTCCAATCGGTCTGGCAATTCAAAATTCGGTCCAGACCGGCAATTTATCAGATTTCCGGAGCCCTGTCCCCAAGTATTGTGGAAAATAGAAATTGATTGTTACAAGAAATTTTTTCATTATCCACAATTTTTTCTACCTCAATAGACATAGATTTTCAAAATCTTTGAATTTGGACCAGTCTAGAATTTTTTTTTTAGTAATTGATTAATTGAAACACTGATATAAGAAATTCAGTGCTCAATAGCAACTTGCTCAATGCAAAAACATAAGAATTACAAAATAACAATACCTTTTAATTTCTACTGCATGTTACAAGTAATTTCTGCATTTTACACATTGTTTTCTACGCAGAAAAACTGACATATTCGAAATTCTTTCAACTTTAAATTGTCATCTGAAACATCTTGAATTTAGACCAGTCTAAATTTTTGCCAAGTGGGAATGGATTAACTGGATTCCACTGTTTTTGGTAAAAACAAATTATTCCTCCCAATAAGTCAGCCAATCAGTATGCCTTTTTGTGGATAGCTACAAAAGTTTAAAATGCATTGTATTTCTTACAATATGTGTGAATACTATAGAGGTACTTTCTTTGTAAAAAGACTCACAATTTTTGTCGAGCCCACTTGTGGTGTGCGAGACATAGTTGTTACTATGACAAGTCGGTGTATGTGCGTTAGTGCGTTAGTTAGTCTGTTAGCCCATCCATTCGTCTGAATTTGTACAGACAATTACTCCTACATTTATAGATAGATTTCAAAATGACTTAGCACAATAATTCTAAATCTAGATGTGCCATTTGAAAGAATTCTTTGGATAACTTCAAGTTCAAGGTCACAGCTCAAGGTCAAACACTAAAATTGTGCTTGTCCAGAGTATTTCTCCTATAATCATGGATGGTTTTCAAAATAACTTGGCACAATTATATTCCATCATGAGTGGATGTGCCATTTGAAAGAATTTTTTGGATAGTTTCAAGTTCAAGGTCAAAGCTCAAGGTCAAACGCTAAAATTTTGATTGTCCGAGCATTTCTCCTATAATTATGGATGGATTTCAAAATACATTGGCACAATTGTTATCCATCATGAGTAGATGTGCCATTTGAAAGATTTTTTTTTTAATAGCTTCAAATTCAAGGTCAAAGCTCAAGGTCAAACACTAAAATTGTGATATCTGGAGCATGATACCTACAAAAGTTTGCGGGCTCGGTAGCAGTTGTCCTGGGACAGCCATCTAGTGTATTTTTATTCTTTAACCCTTGTCATGCTGTATAAATTACTTTACTAAACTGCTGTAAAATCAAAGGGCTGAATGCACTAATAGAACTTGTTCAAATATCAATGTTTCTTTTAGAAATCAATTTCATAAACAACTCTAGTGGGAAAATTACTAGCAGGAGGTGTAGACCAAGATCAGACTGCACTTTTGTGCAGGCTGATCTTGGTCAACATCCCCTGCCCATACCGGAATATTCCAGGTTCAGCATGACAAGGGTTAATACTGTAAATTTCGATACTATCTCAGGACATATTTAACACTCTTCTGTGTCTTCAAATAAACAAGCAACCAAATATCCTGTCAACTGTCATTTTGACCGTAGACCTGAAAACAGCTATCTAATATGTTTGAAAACAATGAGACAATTGTCAAAAGATGGTGTATCTATCAAAGTACTGGAGTACTTGATTGAAAATGCAAGGTCGACACTAACAGTGTCCAAAGATCCTGAGGATCCCTTAAAATTAGAAGGGACCCCAGCAATCTCAGGCTAGGGATTCCATCAGTATCCTTCAATATTTCTCCAGTACAATAGACCTTAATGTATCAACTCATGGTCCTGATTTTTTTGTTTGCTTATTTTTGTAGAAAACATTGTGGATAATGAAGAAATGGCTTGTAAAAGCAATTTCTTCATTTTCCACAATGTTTTCCAAAGCTTTTTTTTAATCAAGTTGGGCTTAGAAGGACAGGATCTTGCGGGAATGAGTTAATGTATATTGAGGAGGGATCCCTGATTATCTGGAGGAAACCCTGAAGTAAAAGGAAGGGATTCCTGTTGGATTCTATTGAAGCAAAGTTAGTGTCGACCCCTGAAAAGGTGACCAGGTACTGGGTTAGTAAGATAGGTACTGGCCACAATCCCTAAATGAAATAACGATGATAATTTGCACTTCAGGAGGTCGTTCACGGTTAATGCCGGGCGACATGCTCTGTATGTGACGCCCTCTGACCAATGTTGCTATGTGGAATCTTCTGAAGCCATCATGGTGATTCTTATTGTTGTTAGTCAAACAAGATCAAGGTAAGAATTTTAGTTCAACCAATTCCACGGATTGAAGCTTTATGACACCCTGAGGAAATATAATCATGGAAAGCTTAGTGGGAAAAGGAGAAATTGCTTGATACAAGCAATTTCTCCATTTATCAAAATTTTTTCCACACTATTTGGCACCTTTTAAGTGCAATTTTTATTGTTGTATGTAACTTGGACCAGTCTAAAATTTTGTTGCCTGGTAATGGGTTAATTATGACTTTCAATGCAACTTAACAAATTATACAAATCAGCCTTTAAAGATTATTTTTGTAGTTATGATGAAAATAGTTGAACATTACAACCCTTTCCTACACAACTCTGCTTTTTAGCTCACCTGTGCACAACCTGCTCAAGGTGAGCTTTTGTGATCACCTTTTGTCCGTCGAGCGTCGTAAACAGAATGCGTCAACAATTCTTTAAACATCTTCTCCTCAAGAACCACTGAGCTAATTTCAACCAAACTTGGCAGGAATGTTCCTTGGGTGACCCTTCTCAAAAGTTGTTTGTGGAATTTTGATTGACGCCCAAATATGGGCTTAGCAGGGCGTGGCAGTAAACAGAATGCGTCAACAATTCTTTAAACATGTTCTCCTCAGTAATTGGGCCAATTTCAAGCAAACTTGGTATGAATGTTCCTTGGGTGACTCCTCTCAAAAGTTGTTCATGGAATTTTGATTGACACCAAAATATGGGCATGGCAGTTTTTGACTATGAAATCTTTAAACATCTTCTCAGTAACCATTGAATGTTCCTTGGAGGACCCTTTTCAAAAGATGTTGTGAAATTTTGATTGACACTCAAATATGGGCGTGGCAGTGCTAGTCAGTTTTTTACTTTGAAATCTTTAAACATCTCTTCAGTAACCATTGGGCCAATTTCAACTAAACTTAGCATGAATGTTTGCTAGGTGACCCTTTTCAAAGGTTGTTTGCCAAATTTTGATTGACGCCCAATTATGGGCGTGGCAGGGCGGGCAACTTTTGACTTTGAAATCTTTAAACATCTACTTCTCAGTAACCATTGGGCCAATTTCAACTAAACTTGGCATGAATGTTCCTTAGGTGACCCTTTTCGAAAGTTGTTCGGGAATTTTTATTGACGCCCAAATATTGGCGTGGAAGGTTGTGGCAGTTTTTGATGCTGAAATCCTTAAATATCTTCTCCTCAGTAACCATTGGGCAAATTTCATCTAAGCTTAGCATGAATGTTCCTGTGGTGACCCTTTTCAAAATTTGTTTGTGAAATTTTGAATGACGCCAAAAAATGGGCGTTGCAGTTTTTGACTTTTAGATCTTCTCCTCCCAAACCAATGGGCCAATTTCAATCAAACTTGGAATGAATCTTACTGACAATGGCCAATGGGGCTATTGCTATGCTGTTATGTCTTTGAGTACATCAGGACTGCCACCATAATCATTTAGGAATGCGTCAGACACCCAGTCTTCAATCATAGGGTTCCCAGGCTACAGGGAAAATGGGGAAAAAGTCTTGGTTTTGTGATATCTTTAACACAACGGGAAAACCCAGGAAAAAGACAAATCAATTCGATGAAAGACACATGACCCAATTAAAGTACATGTTCCAAACAGTTAAAAAGTATCTCTCCCCCGCCAGTAGGTTTTATCACAGTGTAAATTACATGGGGATGCATAATCACGTCACAATGTCTGCCATGAAAGAGAAATTGGCATTTGTTTCACCAAAAAATACAAGCATGGTACTTTATTTTCTGCTAGGATGGGAAGTTTATGTCCATTTTGCTAAATATTATATTAGAGTACATAAAACAAATATTTAGGAGAAAATCCAGAGCAACATCTTAAGTGTACCAGTAACCAGACATGAATTGAATTTCGAAATGAAAGTAATAAATGGCATCCAATTCAATTCAATGAAAAAGTGAACTTTGACAATTGAAATTAATTATCATTAGTATAATATTGACTATCTACATATCTAGAAGCAATCAATTTTATCCATTATTTTATATTATTGTAGTTTTCTGGACAGAATTCAGGGTTTTAGTTTGACATCAATAAAATGGGGTCTCAGGGACTCAATAATCAGTGTCATAATAATACTTGGATTTTTGTCACTGAAAAAGAAATCTTGAATGTTAGAAAATATCCTGGAAAAAGTCTGGAAAAAGTCTTAAATATTGCAAGCAGAAAATTGTGGGAACCCTGGGTGTTGTTTGTTTGAATCTTGGCAGCAGCACAAATCCTTTACGGCATTTGTCTCCCCAATGGGTAGATGATCCTAAACCTAAATTGGATGGCAGCTGGAGGCTTAAGTATGTAATGGTAATACTGGTACGAAAATACCAGGAATCAATTTTTAAATGCTCCATAATATAACTGAAAAATTGATAAAAACAACTTGGCCAACTTTCATAGGACATTTGGCCAAGTACCTTTTGCCTGCCACCAATGGGCAAAATACAATTGGTATATACAATAGAGATGGGTAACTAGTGAGAAACAACAACTGATCTCCAGTGTTTAGCAAACAGGATGACTTTCAAGATTATAATTACCTTCTTTTTGTCAAGCCTACTTGTAGTTAGCAAGACAAAGTTGTCTCTATGACAAGTCGGTGTATGTGCCTTCATCCATTTTTATGAGAAACATTTTTGGTTGCTAAAAATAAAATGTCACAAATAATCTCAATCATGAGTAGATATGCCGTTTAAAAGAAATTCTCAGATAACCTCAATGTCAAAGCTCAAGGTCAAGCATGCCTGTGTTCTTTCAATTCTTTTTTTCAATCATCTTAGATTAGTCAGGTGAGCAATTTTAGGGTCATTCTGGTCCTCTTGTTCTATACCTCTCAGGAGAAGGTTTTAGGAACAAATTGAGGAAAATGAAGATTTTTTTTCTAGCAAGTAATTTCCTCATATCCCATTATGTTTCCATCCTTGAGAATGACAAGATCTTTAAAATTTCATGAACTTGCAATTTGGACTAGTCTTAAATTTTTTGATATGGTAATTGCAGGGTTTTCCATGACGCAAAATTCGCGCATCATTGTCGCAATTTCAAAACAAATGACCCGTAAAAATTTTACCTGTGCGTCATTTATGACGCAAGTTTAAAAACCTAATTCTTTGTGAATAGAATCGTCGGTAAAGGCCAAAATGTTGAAATAAATCCTTTAAAAGTCTGAGTTAAGACAATCAGTTAAATAAGTGACTGTCGGTAATTTGGGTTTCCATCATTTATTTATAGCAATATCCGGTTCTATTTTTAGTTGACAGATAAATATGTAGACGGGTTGTAGTGATTTTTATTAAATTCAGACTCGGTTTCCGGTGATAAAACATATCGTTAACCCGACTACTAGAAAATGTAAAAATGTCGCGTCAAACAAAGATGTCGAAATTCCTCTCGTCTGCATCGGGCAGTCATGGCGATCAGACTACCAAAGAGAGCTCTGGTAGCGAGTCTGATGGTGAAACCCTGGGTCCGTCTTCGAAAAAGACCCGGAGGTCTTTCAGTCAGAAATGGTAAAAAACCTTCAGTTGGCTTAAATTTGCCGATGGTGAAATGCTGTGTGACCCGTGTTTTATAACGAAAAAACTAATCCTTTCACTACTGGCTGTAAGAACTTTCGTCTTTCATGTCTCCTTTTTTATTTTTTAAATTCTTGTAGTCTCTAGCAGTCTTTCAGATTTGACCCCCTAAATTGGAGAAAAGACCCCCAGTTCTGAAGGCATAGGGGTCACAATGACCCCCAAATTCTTATGCCAATGGAAAACCCTGTAATTGGTTAAGACTAAACTATTTTAATGCTTTTTAGTAAAGTATAGTTTGCTTATTTTTATAATAATTTAATTATAGTTTTGCCCATCAAGATTCAAGGGTTTTGATTGGCTGAATTTAGCTGTAATTATTAGGTCATAGTGACCTATTTTGATTGTGTTTGCCCGTCATTGTGCGTCGACTTTTTACTTTTTCTTCTTAAGAACCCTTGGACTGATTTCAGCCAAACTAGGCAGGAAGCATTTCCATGGGAAGGAGCTCCAGATTTGTACACGTCAGAGTTATCTCCCCTTAAGAAGCCAAAAGGAGGCAAAATTGGGTACATCCTAAAAACCTTCTTGTCATGAACTGGCATTTGGATTGGATTCACATTTAGAGTCTTTAGGACAAGGACTATAAATTCTGTTAAGAAAAAGGCCTTCTGGGGGGGGGGGAGGCATAAGCTTCTTCATAGTTACAACTTTGCTTTCTTTCTACCAAAGCAAAAGACTTACAGTTATGATATTTGGTACGTGACATCATCAATTGGACCTCTAACAAGATTGTTGAAAGTAAGCCCCTCTGACAGGGTCAAGGTTCTTTGTCTCCTGATGTCACAAGTTTTATCTAATGCTTGTATAGTGAAAATGTTAAAAATCTTCTCCCTAACATGAGGGCCTAGAGCTTTGATATTTGCTATGTATCATTATCAAGATTGTGTAAATTATAGTCTCAGATCCAAAATTGGCCCGAACCTCGGGTCACAAGTTTACCAGAGGCTTATATAGTGTAAACTTCAAAAATCTTTTTTCCAATCTAAAGTGCCCCATAGGCCTAAAAGAATTGTTATGAATGCAATAGAAATAGTAATCCAGACTCAGGAACGCACAGGATTTAAATCATCAAATCCTAGAAGAACTGTTACAATTAAGAGATGAAGAGAATATTTTTTGTTTTCATGGAGGTATGAACCGAAAAACTAATCACACTGTACGAATATGCGAAGATGTTCCTTCTAAACCATTAGGCCTAGAGCTTTTATATTTGGTATGTATTAATGCCTATTGACCCTCTACTTAAGTACTTCAAAGAATTACTGTACTCTTGAAATTAGCTCAATATGGTTGGATCTTCACTATACCTAGGATTTAAGGAGAAAATCTTTAAAAAATCTTCTTCTGCAAGAGGATTAGGTGTAGGGCTTTGATATTTTGTATATTATCTCATAAAGCCTTCATACTCAGGGGAGCAATATAGGAACATCATGGTCCTCTTGTTTATATATTTGGACTAGAATTTCTTCATGTGTTTGATACGCTAATATGGTTATGAATATTTATTTCAGTGAACCAGCTGACCCTGCCCTTATCACAATTCCTCCAATTGAACAGTATGGGGCGGACTACACATTTGCCACGCCCAAATACAGTTTGGGAGAATACAAGAACTTCTTCATGTTTATTGTGAAAGAGTCGGAGAAAAGTGGATTGAAAGCTAATGGTGGCAGCTTCCCGTCAAATACTAAGTACACTAAAATCCCGAATACTGATTATGTTGGCGGCCATGTTGTGGTACGTACAATTCAAAGCTGAAAGTGAAAGGTCAAAAGAGGTCAAAAGATAATTGCTAGTCATGCTGACTGTCTCCAACCTGGATATCAAACAAACTTATTTGGCAAATGTTATGTCCAGTAACATCTAACAACAAAGAAAAATTTTTAGTTGGTGACCTAAGCAATGTAAGTACAGCTTAACCCTTTCCCGTTTTTGGAAATTTTAGACTAGTCCAAATTGAAAGAGGTTGCAGATGACAATGAAAACTGGATGCTATTTGAAATGAAACCATCCTATATGGTAGAAAATGTTGTGGAAAAGGAGAAATTGCTTGTTACAAGCAATTTCTTCTTTTTCCACAATGTTTTCTCGAGTATAAAATCACAGGAACGTAAAATCCCGTATTTGGACGGGAAAGGGTTGAAAAAGCTATAGTTACTATGTTAAAGTCATAATACTACAAACGTTATTTCACACAAATGTTGACCAATGTCGCTGTTTAACCCTTTCCAACACAGTGGAATTTTAGACTGGTCCAAATTGAAAGGAGTTGCAGACGACAATTTCAAGTTGATGGCATTTCAAATTTTTTCATCTTTCTGGATAGAAAACATTGTGGATAATGAAGAAATTGCTTGATCCAAGCAATTTCTTCATTTTCCACAATGTTTTCCAAAGCTTTTTTGTTGAGGGGCGTAAAAAGGAGGGATCAAGTGGGAATGGGTTAAAGTTCATTTCTGGTCAAAATAAATGATCATCTTAATCCCCTTCTTTTGAATGTCTGAATGCATTCAATTAAAAGTTTTTGGAATTTTTCATCCATAATCTATTAAAGACCCACTTAACCTGTGGTAGACCAAAATATGATCATTGAACAAAGATGACAAAATTTCAGGCTTATTGAATTAGCATAGATTAAGTTTTTCCATAAATTTCAAATAGTGTTTAACCCGATACCAGACAGCAAAATTTTAGACTGGTGAAAATTGAAAAGAGTTGTAGACAATAATTCAAACTTTATGAAATGTGAGTTTTTTTAAACTTCTAGCTAGAAACATTGTTGAAAATCAAGAAAATGCTTGTAACAAGCAATGTCTTCATTTTCCATAATTTTTGTCCAATTGTTTTTCTTAAGGGGCATCAAAAAGCGTCATTGTGTGATAAAGGGTTAAATTGAAAAATTATAGTGCCACTTGTGTAAAATTGATTTTTCAATTGTTTCAGCTTCCTTATGGCCCAATAGAAACAATCTAAATTTGATTATTTCAGTTGGATCCAGGTACCCACACTTTACGTCACGATTCTCCAATTTCTGTTTTTGGTGGATTCATGTATGGGACGGCCAAATACGAAACATATGGTATGCCAACAGGGCTGCGCTTGGCTCCCATTAACACCGTAAGTAAATTTCTTGTAAGAAAAATAGTTACAGCTTTTTACTCATTACCAATTAACGACAAAATGTTAGACTGGTCCAATTAAGAGATGAAGAGAATATTTTTGTTTTCATGGAGGTATGAACCGAAAAACCTAATCACACTGCATGAATACGTGAAGCGTATTCTTACAGGAGTGTGATTAGGTTTTTCGGTTCATACCTCCATGAAAGCAAAAAATATTCTCTTCATTTCTTATAATTTAATAGCATCAAGAGAAAAAAGCAAAAACTTTACAAATTTTTATACTTTTTTGCATGGAACTAGTTTGTGTGGAAGCATACACAGTGATTGCGTACTCAAAATTTTGTTCATGGAGAAATGAATAATTTTTTTTGACCAATTAGAATGCCAGTTTTTGATAGACCAAACTATTAATTAAATTTTATTCAAATAAACTGAAGAAAAGAATTTACCCTTTCCTGTACAATCCCTGTATTTCTAAACTTGAGAAACCATTATGGAAAAAGAAGAAATGGCATGTAGCAATTTCAAATTTGACACACTTTGAAATGTGGTCTGCAATTCTTTCAATTTGGACCAGTCCAAAATTTTGTCTTTTTGAATGTGTTAATAACCAACAAATACTATATTTTGATGAGAGGCTCATCTAATTCTGAATTAATGCATTGAAAGATAAATCAGCCTTTCTGAAACATACTTATATTATCCACGAATATATTTCATCAGATATGTATTCCGACCACAACAGTAGTGGGTGATGGTATTGATAACGACTGCGACGGACTGATTGATGAGGAGATGTGTACCGTAGAAAACAAAAACGCAGGTATGTTGTACTGAATAAAGACGTAAATGGCTATGGTACAACATTTTTTAAGTGCCTGCATCATCCAAAGTATAATTCATAATAAAACAATAATTATAAAAACTAAAACATTTTTAACCCTTTACCAAATGACAAATTCTATACCGGTCTAAATTAATAGAATATTAGATAAAGTAGATGAAATTTTTGAAATCTTTTTTTTTTTTTGGTAGAAAACAATTTTGGAACTAAAGAAATTGTTTGTGACAAGTTACAAAATTACAAGAATTTTTTTTCATTTTCAACAATGTTTTCCAAATCTTTGATTTTGAAGGGGGGGGGGGGGATTGTGTTGGAATTTGTTAATTCCTCCACTTTGGTGGTAACTCACAGAAAAAATAATATTCTCTGAAAATTTTTGGGGATTATAGTATATAGTTGCAGTGCTTGGTTTACATCTTTCTGAAGCATTTTTCCACACCCCCATGACTAAATTGGATGAAACTTCATGTATTAACTCTTACAGGTATTTTTTCCAGATACCATTTTCTTCACTTCTTAATTTAAGGCTGCATCATGCAAAAAGGGCCCTTATGTAAATAATTTTATTAGGTCATATCTTCCAATTTACTGTCAAAATTTGATGAAAGCCCCAGAACATGCAGAAAATTGTGTTATGGTAAAAGGGGGCTAAATGAACAGTCAACTCCTGTTTGATAGAGATACCATACATAGACAATTTTGTGCAACATTGCTTGTTAAAAGAACTTTTTTTCTATTTCTATCATCTTTACCAAAGCTTATTTCTTTAGGAGCGTAAAAAGACCCAGAAGACCCAGATTATATTTCAAGTGTTGCCTGCGACTTCCTTCAATTTTGACCAAAAATTTCATGTGGTATTGGGCTATGCTTCTTTCTATGTCCATAAATATGTTTTTTTATACTATTTTGTAAGAATGAATGATACAAACATTTTCAGGGCTTGAAGATTCCTTGAATTAACTCATCTTGCAAAATGAGAAAAATACAGTGTTCATTCATTTTTGTACTCAAATGTATGAAATTCCACTCATCCTGCCTACACGTAGACAGAGAAGGAAAAATTTTGCACAGGATCTGTGGACAAGTAGAATTTTCAAGCCCTGCATTTTGTACGATAATTGCGACATGATTTTATTTCAGATGACGATGGTGATGGTGTACGGGATGAAGACTGTGCAACACCCCCTCCAAGTAAGTAGTTGACGTGCTTGATCCATTATCAGACGACAAAGAAGCTGTAGACGATAATTATTTAAAAGCGGCATTCATCTATGATGTGAGCAATATAGTTATGTGTTGCTCAAAACATAGTACACAAATCACAAAAGTAGGACAAACGATACACATGATTATACATTCACAGGATCTTGATAATGATTTAAACTTGAACATGATCGATAGGAGCGAGTTTGATTCGCTTTTTAACCCTTGTCATGCTGAACCCAGAATATTCCGGTATTGGCAGGAGGTGAAGACAAGATCAGCCTGCACATAAGTGCAGTCTGATCTTAGTCTACACCTCCTGTGTTTCCTTTTCAAACCAGTCGTTCATTAAATTAATTTGCTAAAGATGCATTGACCATTGAACAAGTACCACCAGTGCTTTCAGCCCTTTGATTTTGATGAAATTCTGAAAAGATTTTATTTCAATATGACAAGGGTTCATTTGGGTTTGAGTGGAACTTCCATATCTACCATACTTATCATATTTAGGACAATCTTTGTTTGTCCCAACTTTTGGGATGAGAGACATGCATGTACAAAGATTGTTTCTAATTTTATTTAACCCTTTCCTGTTTTTTGAAATTTTAGACTGGTCCAAATTCAAAGAGGATTTAGACAACAATGAAAATGCATTCGATGCAATTTAAAAAGAAATCATCCTATGTGGTAGAAAAAAATGTGGAAAAAGAAGAAATTGCTCATTGCAAGCAATTTCTTCTTTTTCCACAATGTTTCTCAAGTATAAAATCACAGCACCTTAAAATCCTGTGTTTGTACAGGAAAGGGTTAACGAGTCTCTGAAACAATCACTGCTATTGATGAAATTAAGAAATCTTATCTTGTCATTGTGTGGGAATGGATTAAAAAGCGCCATAAGCACAAATTAAAAGAAATTGATGATTTGAGAGTTCATGATTTTATATAAAGATGATGTAGCCTTCGATTTATGTTTCATTTTCCTACTTGTCATAAATTTTAATATCTCATCATAATGTCCACCATAAATCTTTGTTAAAAGAATTATCCTTTTCCTGTTTTCAAAATTTTAGTCTTGTTCAATTTGACAAACAGCAATTAAAATGAAAATCTAAAAGTATGAGGAATTTGCTGACGGGTTGCCAAAGACAAGCTCGTTGTTTGACTCAACTGTAGGGAAGGCACTCTATCGCAAGGAGGCAAGTCTCCAGCAGGAGTCAAGCTTGGAGCCTTGCTGGTGGGTGCCATGATTGGTGTGGAGCACGTCTTTCCGGACATGCTTCCCGATGACATGTCTTCGGTGGCACTGTGGGCTGTCGAAGACTTCCCCTGGAGCAAGTCTTCCAGAGACTTGCTTCTGTCTGTCGACGTCTTTTGAGAGTTGCTTGAACTCTTCTGCATAGTATCCCTGACCGGTTGATGCCGTGCTACTATTTATAGCTCAATTTGGGTAGTGGTGCCGGTTGGTGCCGGTTCCGGGATCTAGCTGGTTGCTATGGTGAGTGGTGCCGGCTGGTGCCGATTTGGAGCTATTTTTAGGTCTTGCTCAAAGTGGTGCCTGTTGGAGCCGGTTTTGTGCTTAGCAGTTGTGGACTATGGTGCCGGTCAGTGCCAGTTCTGTGCTATTTTTAGCAATTAGGGGGATGTGGTGCCGGTTGGTACCAGTTTGGGGCTGTTGACGGCACGGGGTTCAGGTGGCTAGGTTGCCGGTGTTTATTGGTCAGTGGCGATGTTTGATCTTGAGAGCTAGTCAACTATCCAAATTGAACTATAATCGAGGCGTGGGGGCAGTGTAGTTTGCCCGTCACAAGAAAAACAGACAAATAAATATAGATTTAAAGTTATTTAATATACTTATATTTACATAAGGCAATACAAGCTAGTGTGAGTACCTTCATGTGGTTGTATAAGTTCGTCACTTCTGCTGGAGACTCAAACTGTTTGTGGATTTGTATATCCTTATCTATAGAAAGCCCGTCTGTGGGGTTGATGTATCTCGTTGAATCCTCCAGATCCTCGAGCCATTTGTCCAATTCTAATTGTTGGATTGAATCTGTTGTTCCGTTTGATTCTTGCTCTGGTGCTGCCAGAGTGATTGTGATTTCCATATTGTTGTTGCACTTCTTTTCATGCTTAACAGCATCTTCTAGGCGTTTGTAGGATTTATTGCAGTGGGCGCAGATGAACCTGCGCTGTAGATGTGCTGTTTTTACGTGTCTGTGGAAGGACCCTCTGTGGGCGTATTTCTTTTCACAGAATTGCCATTCATGCATGATGTTAAGCTGTGTATAGCAACGTTTTTTGACGTTGGTGATGTCGTCAACATTGATGACTTCATTGACGTCAGTGATGTCGTGAGAGTGACGTTTGTTTCTAGCTTGTGCCTTGATCGCCTAAAGTTGGGTGTTGCAAAGTCGTGTTTGTCAATATCAGTTTTAACATTACATTTCTCAGTAGTCAGAAAATGAGAGTATAAGATAGGCTAGGTTTTGGCTGAAAAGAATTTTCTGACTAACCAGAAATGTTGATCCCTACCGGATGGAGGGTATGGAGTTGATAGATCCAGTATGATTCTCTTTTGCGTCTGTTGACGGTGCTTATTGTGGATTCTGGGTCCGAACGGAGGATTTCGATAATTTGATATGTAACATCCTCAAAGTTGTGAGAATCGTGATAAAAGTGATTGGCTACTGGTGTTTCCTTATTTAGGTGTATGTTCCTAAGGTGTTCCTTGATTCTCAGGTTTGTCTTATTCCTGCGTTTTTGGATGACTGAGTTTGACTAGCTTGTTGAAGCTCTCAATGCAATCACTGCTGATTGGGGGTTGCCACGTGCTTTTGTTTTTAAAGCGTTTAGCTAGATGCTCCTTGAAAGAAGGGGTATATATTTCAACATTTTGGTCATGCTGGAACTTGGAAACTATATTCGCTAATAGAATCGGACTTAAAGTTCAAGATACGATCACCTGTGCAAGATTCAGTTACCACAACCCAGCCATTTCCGGCTCCCCGCTAGAAACTTTGTGGAAGACTGCACAACACCAAACTGCACGTTCTGTAACAAAATGCAGAAGAGCAAAAAATTCAAAAGCTCCTTCACCGAACTTCAATATTTTTGCAAACTGAGAGGGCACTGCACAACCAAAAATGTTGTCTACCTTCTCACTTGTAAAAAATGTCGTAAGCAATATGTAGGTGAAACCAAACGCGAAATTCAAATAAGAATCAAGGAATACCTTAGGGACATACGCCTAAATAAGGAAACACCAGTAGCCAATCACTTTAATCACGGACGCAAAAGAGAATCATACTGGATCTATCAACTCGATACCCTCCATCCGGTAGGGATCAACATTTCTGGGTAGTCAGAAAATTCTTTTCAGCCAAAACCTAGCCAAAAATTTAAAAGTAACCAACCTACATGGTAGAAAATATTGTGGAAAAGAAGAAATTGCTTAAAACAACCAATTTCTTCATTTCCTGCAATTATTTCTACCAAGAATGATAAAAAAATTTCGATTCTATACTCTTGAAATTATTGTCTGCAATTTCTTTGAATTTGTATCTTTCTAAAATTTTGTAATCTAGTAATGGGTCAATGAAAATCATACCTTATTTTCTTCAAACAGTTGATGGTGGCTTCACGACTTGGACGTCCTGGACAACATGCTCCATTTCATGTAAAGATGGAAACACTGGTGGGACCAAGACTCGCACCCGATCTTGTACCAACCCTGAGCCCAAATATGACGGCAAGCAGTGTTCAGGAGTTTCTGCTCAAACCGTCTCATGTACACCAACCATTGACTGTCCTAGTAAGTTTAACCCTTTCCCGTTTTCTGAAAATTTAGACTGGTCCAAATTGAAAGAGGTTTCAGAGGACAATGAAAATATGATGGAATTTGAAAATAAACCAACCTACAGATGAGAAAATATTGTGGAAAAAGAAGAAAGTGCTTGTCACAAGCAATTTCATCATTTCCACAATGTTTCTCAAGTATAAAATCACAGTTATGTAAAATCCGGGGTTTGTCCAGGAAAGGGTTAACACAATTTTCAAGATACAAACAGTTAGTGTAGACTAAGATCACACTGCACATCTGTGAGTAGGCGGATGCAATTCTGGAATAGAAAAGAAATTTTATGGTATCATTGTCAAGTGTACGGTGTAGGGCCTTTTCATCATTAATCCTTTCCAAAACAAGCCCTCCTTTTTATGCCCCTCATGAAAAAAAATTTTGGAAAAAGTTGGAAAATGATGAAATTGCTTGTATCAAGTAATTTCCTTATTATCCACGATGTTTTCTATCCAAAAAGACAACAAAAAAAATCAAAATTACATAAACTTGAAATGTTGTCTGCAGCCTCTTTCAATTTTGATCAGTCTATAATTTTGTCGTTTGGGAATGAGTTAAGGTATAATAATGTTCGAATTAGCTCGGCTGTTTTTGGAGATTGTGGTATTGTGATCACCTTTGCCTCGTTTGTGTTGGCATGACAAACTTTAACCTTTGTCATATCTCTGTTGTTATTGAAGATATCCTCATAAAACTTGGTATGTGTATTGACCATCACAAGAGCTATCTAGACTATCAAGGGGGATAACTCTAAAAGCGTTTTGTAAGAGTTATACTCCTTTTCGACTTAGAATTTTTGCATTATCCAGCACCTGCAGCCAAGCTTTGGCACCTGTGGGTGGTGCTCTTGTTATGCTATATTGTACCAGTCTAAAATTTTGTTGTCCACATTTGTTAAAATCAGTTCTTTTATTGTCAATTCATTTATTTATTCTTCTGTTTAATTTTTCAGTCCATGGTAACTGGGGAGGATGGGGAAGCTGGGGTTCATGCTCAGTAACATGCGCTACAGGAACAAAGGCAAGATCCAGGTAAAAAAAACGTACAGCATACAGAGTTACTGATAGAGGGTGTTACTCGTGTTTTAGATTTAAATATTTCACCAATACTGCCATGAACCCTATGTTTGAATCGTTGAATTCAGAAAAGCAGGTTGCCCGTTTTTCTGGAGTGGAGTAAATAGGGGTTTTACTGCACTTCCATGGACAGTTTTAATGTGGTATTGGACAATAATGAGGCCATATGACTGTTTCTTGAGTTATTGTTATGTATCGTCTTGGTGTCACAATTGTCTTAACCCTTTCCTGTTTGTCAAATTTTTAGACCTGTCCAAACTCAAAGGCTTTGCTGACAAAAATTCATAGTGGATTTAATTTGAAAAATGACCATTTGGTAGGGTAGAAAACATTGTAGATAAGGAAGAAATTGCTTGTTACAAGCAATTCCTTCTTTTTCTACAATGTTTTCTCAAGTGTAAATTCACAGGGACGTAAAAACCAGGGATTGAACAGGAAAGGGTTAAAGCATCATTATTGTGCAAAAACTTGACAGTTTGAATTATTTATGGTATTACTAAATGCATTCAAAATTCTAATAAGGGAGATAACTTACAATTTTTTTGTGAGAAAGATGCCTCTGTTTTATCATCTCATGACTAGATGATAAAATTTTAGATTGGTCCATATTGAAAGAAGTTGCAGACATCATTTCAAATATCACTAAAGTGGGAAATAAGTGCCAAATGGGGTAGAAGAAATTGTGAGAAAAGGAGCAAGCAATTTTTCCTTTTCTGACAAAGTTGTCCATGATTGTATAGCTCCAGGGCGTCAGACAGCAACATTCTGTGGTAAAAGTGGTAATCAAGCAGCTCACAGCTGAGTTTGAAGCCTTGTGTAAAGCTCTCTTATCTCTCGCCAATTTTTCTCTGTAATTTTTACTCTAGATCTTGTGATAACCCTCCCCCACAACACAATGGAAACAATTGTGCTGGATCAGGATCAGACTCTGCCAGCTGTAGTCCAGGAATAGCTTGTCCAGGTGATTATATTTCTGTAATGCTTTTGATTGGTATCATCTTCTCCATCTGCCAGTCTGTCCATTCATCCGACAGTCCCGTTTGTGTGTACGTGCACATCTTGTTAACACATCTCCTGCATCCATCCATCCATCATTCCATCCATCACATACCATCCATTCATCCATCCCATACCATCCATCCATCAATCCATCCATCCATCCAACCATCCATCCATCCATCCATCCATCCATCCATCCATCCATCCATCTTATTTCTTTATGCCTCAGCATTGGTAATATTACTGGCATATTTTTTTACCAGATAAAACCAGGAGCATATTTTTTTTCCAATGTACATCCGTCTGTCTGTCTATTGGTTGTAAGATCAGGGTCATCCATGAAGGTCAAGGTCACCAGTAACCATAACATTTTATTCACTGTGTAGATACACTGCTCATATCTGGGATGTATTCCTATACAATCCCTTCTTGTAATGCCCCAAAAGAAAAAAAATGTTTAGTAAATACTGTTGAAATAGAAGTCATTGCTTGTTACAAGCAAATTCTGCATTATCCTCAATATTTTCTTCCTATAAAGAAACAAAGGATATTTTTGAATTTCCCAAACTTCAAATTGTCGTCTGCAACTTCTTTGAATTTGCACCAGTCTAAAATTTATCATCTACAAATAAGAACCTTTAGAATCATTCTCTATGATGACTGCAACTCAGGCTTCTTATGAATTTCTTACACAGATAATCAATAATAATTGAGCTAATTGATCTTCTTAACCCATTCCCACCCAGCAAAATTTTAGACTGGTCCAAATTGAACATAGCTGCTGACAACAATTAAAATTGGATGCTATTTGAAATGAATCCATCCTTTGTGGTAGAAAATATTGTGGAAAAAGCAGAAATTGCTTGTAACAAGCAATTTCTGCTTTTTTCCTCATTGTTTTCTCAAGTATGAAGTCGCTGCAATGTAAAAAGCCGGGTTTGTACAGGAAAGGGTTAATATATTCTCCACAGTTGATGGTGGTTACACAAACTGGGGCAGCTGGGGTGGATGCACTGTAACCTGTGGCGGAGGTACCAATACTCGAACACGATCTTGTACCAACCCACCTCCGTCCAACAACGGAGCCCCATGTTCTGGTAGTGCTTCTGATAGCGTTTCCTGCAACGCAAACAACTGTCCAAGTAAGTAGAGTGGAACCTGTTGAATCTCTTATACAAATATATTTGAGATAAGTAATCTCTCTTTTCAAAATAAAATAGATATAGACCCTTGTCCCGCTAAATATTTTTCCTTTCTTAACAATATTTTGTGAAATTTAGATCTACTTTGTTTACAAATATTCCTCAACACTAAAAGAACAAGCAGGTGGTGTGGACTAAGATTAGACTGTACGTCTGTACAGGCTGATCTTAGTCTTTAAATCTGTCACCACTATTGTCAAAGCAAGATTATTCCGGGATCAGCATGAGAAGGGCTAAAAAAGTTTGTGCACGGTTGATTTGGAATGAACAATTGATAAAACTGATTAACCCTTTCACACACAATGACGCCCCTCAGGAGAAAAGCTCTGGAAAACATTGTGGTAAATGAAAAATTGCTTGTAACAAGTAATTTTTTCATTATCCACAATAAGTTCTACAAAAAAATCAGAGTCTTATATTCCATCAACTAAAAACTATCGTCTGCAACATCTTTCAATTTGGACGAGTCTTAAATTTTGTTGTTTGGTTATGGTTTAAAGGACAAGTAGTCAAGCAGACAAGACCTCATGGAAAGAAAATAGTACTGATGCTGGTTTGACTGCACATTCAGACTACAAACTCCAAATTGTTGTCTACAACGTGCTTCGATCTGGACCAGTCTAAAAAGCTATAATGAGTTAATTATCCAATTAACCCCATTCACACACAATGATGCTACTGACGCATCTAAAGAAAAATAGTATGGAAAACATTGTGTAAATTGAAGAATTTACTTGCCATTTCTTTATGTTACACAATGTTTTCTGTACAGAAGTTAAACAAATCCAAAATTTCATTAACTTCAAATTGTGGTTTGCAGTTCCTTTCAGTTTGGACCTGTCTAAAATTTTGCCGTCTGGTAATGAATTAATCTTTATCCAAAGATTTAACACTTTCTTTTCATCAATAATACAAATTTCACAGTTGATGGAGGTTTTACAACATGGACTGCCTGGACTGCTTGTCCAGTAACGTGTGGATCTGGACGAGTGTACCGCTCTAGAACATGTACAAACCCAGAACCAGCGTATGGTGGAGCCAACTGTACCGGGTATTATACCAGCTCCACCTCATGTGTCCTACCAAACTGTCCAAGTAAGTTATATGTATGATGCTCCTCATAGCCATATAAATGAAAATAATGTTGAAAATTTTGGCAATTGACCAATCATTGTTGTCAATCAAAGAATCAATTGACCAATCAAAAAATTAATTTAGATCGGAAGTGAACTTTGAACTCCGACATTTATGTGAAGCAGTTTTGTCGGTTTTATGACTTAAACAATTTTTTGGTCAACAAGCAACATAACTTGCCATGATTTTGCATAAAAACACCATTTAATACGGAACTGGAATTTCCTGTCGGAAGCAATGGGCAGGGCAAGTTTTCTCAGTCGACAGAGCCAGTGATCCATCATCATTCCATATAAAATTACTGTTGACAGAGGTTTCACTTCCAGAACCTTGTGGAGTTCTTGTACAGACACTTGTTTTAGAAGTTTTAATGAAGGAAGCTTTGTAGTTGTAACTTTTAGCTCACTAAGATTAATCATGGGATTTAGTGTACTGAACTTTGTGGAGTTTTGGTGAAGACATTTGAGCGCATGCCTGACATTTCCAACCATTACACATGTGCGCTAAGTAAAGACTCAGATCAGCCTGTGCATACGCACAGTCTGATCAGAGTCTTAACTCTGCGCCATGTAGATAGATACTGACTCAAAGCTTTTTTAAACAATCAGCGAATGTTCTAATTGCCCCCGAATGGCTGTCCAGGGTGCTCAATGTGTGCAAGTCACGCACATGCAAATTATTGGAATTGTCACGCATAGGCTCATTTGTTCTGGAAGTATCAATGAAGGAAGCTTTGAACTTTTAGCTGCACTAACAATACATCATGCTGCATAAATTTTGCATTTTTTGCATTTTATGAAGGTTGTATGGACCAGACCTTGTGGAGTTCTTGTACTGACACTTGTGCTGGAGATATAAATGAAGGAACCTTTGGCGTTTTAACTTTTGTCTAACTAACAATATCTCATGCTGTATAATTTTGCAGTTGATGGAGGTTTTACGGACTGGACCTTGTGGAGTTCTTGTACAGTCAGTTGTGCTGGGGGTATTAATGAGAGAACACGAACATGTACAGATCCTGTACCACAACATGGTGGCGCTGACTGTGTTGGGGACCCAAGAGAGGAGAGATCTTGTAACACATTCAACTGTCCAAGTAAGCAGCCTTAACATTCAAATTGGTTAACCCTTTCACTTACACGTTTTACACCCCTCAAGAAAAAAGCTTTTGAAAACATTGTGGAAAATGAAGAATTTGCTTGTTTCAAGAAATTTCCTCATTATCCAAAGTGATTTCTAACCAAAGAGACACACACACACAAAAATTTCATCAACTTAGAATTGTTTTCTGTAGCTTCTATTTTTGACTCGTCTAAAAGAAATTTGTGTGGGAATTGTTTAACCCATTCACACACAAGCGCTAGGAAATATTTATACAATAGCTATACAACATCTTGTATTTGCTTTGAGCTGCAGATGACAATTTTGATATTTCACAAGACCAAAGGTGGAGTGGAATATCAAAATTTTTCACTGTAGCCAAAAGCCATAAACAAGGTGTTGTATAGGTATTGTTACTCAGTATTCCATTTATTATATACCTACATTTTTATTAAATAATGAAAAGAATTTGTATATCTATGAAATAATGAAAAGAATTTGTATTTCTACAAGTGTTTCCCTTCTGGTTTTAACCACCAGTAGTTATAGGTATATAATAATTCTTTTTACTGACCCTCAATAATTTTTTTTTAAAAAACATAGTGCCAAAAAAAATGTTTGAAATAAGAAATTTTGCATTTCCTACTATGTTTTCTTCAAAGAAAGACGAAAACAGATAAGATTTCATGAAATTGTTGTTATCTGGTACTTGGTTAATTTAGCTACAAGTTATTAATGATGTTCTATACTTATTATATCTGAACTATCCTAACTATACCTTTTGACACAGGTTTGGTTAAAGCAATTTCAAATAATGTTTTTATGCCCCTAAAGGGAGGCATATAGTAATCAAACTGTCGGTCTGTCTTTCAGTCAGTCTGTCTGTCTGTCCTGCTTTTTGTGTCCGCTCTGTAACTTCTACATGCAATAGTGGATTTCAATATAACTTTGCACAAATGTTCACCGCTATAAGACGACATTACGCAAAAAAAACCCAGGTTCCTATCTCAAATGTTAAGGTCACAATCTGGGGTCAAAGGTAAAAAATCAGCACCTTTTGCCGTGTCCACTCTGTAACTTCTATAATCATGCACACAGGTACAAATTTCTTTCATACAAATGTTAACCACCTTCAGACGACGTGTCGCGAAAAAGACCCAGGTTCCTATCTCAAAGGTCAAGGTCACAATCTGGGGTCAAAGGTAAAAATTCGGCGCCTTTTGCCGTGTCCACTCTGTAACTTCTATAATCATGCACTCAGGTACAAATTTCTTTCTTACAAATGTTAACCACCTTCAGACAACATGTCTCGAAAAAGACCCAGGTTCTTATCTCAAAGGTCAAAGTCACAATCTGGGAGTCAAAGGTCAAAAATTGGCACTTTTTGCCGTGTCCGCTCTGTAACTTCTATAATCATGCACTCAGGTACAAATTTCTTTCATACAAATGTTAACCACCTTCAGACGAGGTGTCCCATAAAAGACCCAGGTTCCTATCTCAAAGGTCAAGGTCACAATCTGGGGTCAAAGGTAAAAAATCGGTACTTTTTGGATTTTCCGCTCTATAACTTCTGTAATCATGCATGCAGGTACAAATTTCTTTCATACAAATGTTAACAACCTTCAGACGACGTGTCGCGAAAAAGACCCAGGTTCCAATCTCAAAGGTCAAGGTCCCATATGGGGTCAAAGGGGCGTCCAGAATGGTTAAATTGCGTCCGGAATGGTTTAATTGTATTTTCTCTCATATTCTTCAATGGATTGCTTCAATATTTGGACAGATGCTAAATTTGGTGGACCACTTTACAATACCTTGACCTTGACCTACTTTTGACCTCAGGAAAAATCCGTCCATAATGCATTTTTCGATTTCATTCTGTTTTTATAGAAATTAATATATGTATAAAAATTTCATTTATTAAAAGCCTAGACGTATAGATCACAAAGGCATGTGGTTGTGTTTACAAAACAAATCAAAGTGACACATGCCACCCTGTCCTTTGGGGGCATTTGTCACATGACTGTGACCAGTCTTGTTGGTATGAGATATTAAGCTTAGGTAAACTGGGTAATATCTGGTGCTCATAATAGTACACCTTAATGTCTCTTTTCCTTTTTCTAAAAAAAAATCAGCTGAAAATAACTTCAATTGCATTAAGTTTCATGATCAATTCTTATTGGCAACTCTTAGAAGGGATGTTTTTTTGTTTTTGTAGAGCAGGCTTGTGGAGATTGACACACAGTTTTCACAATAAGAAATTGGTGAGTGTGCATGCTTTAGTGCATTCGCCTGTACCAGAACTCTTACATTTATGGATGAACATTAACCCATTACTAGACTGCAAAATTTTAGACAGGTCCAAATTAATAGAAGTTGCAAACGGCATTTTAGATTTATGAAATGTTAGATTTTTCATCTTTCTGGGTAGAAAACATTGTGGAAAATGAAGAAATTTCTTGTAACAAGCAATTTCTTTATTCTCCACAATGTTTTCCTAATTATTTTTCTTTAAGGGTGTCAAAGGCAACACTGTGCGGGAATGGGTTAACCCATTCCAACTCAATCCCTCCTTCTTAGGCCCATCAAGAAAAAAGTTTTGGAAAACATTGTGGAAAATGAAGAATATGCTTGAATCAAGCAATTTCTTCATTATCCACAATGTTTTCTATCCAAAACGACAAAAAAAAATTCAAAATTCCATCAACTTGAAATTACCGTCTGCAGCTTCTTTCAATTTGGACCAGTCTAAAATTTTTCTGTGTGGGAATGGGTTAAACACTTTACAAATCTATTATAGTTGACGGAGGATTTTCTGCCTGGACAGCCTGGTCTAACTGTGGTGTGACATGCGGATATACAACTCAGTTTAGGTCCCGAGCATGCGACAATCCCTACCCACAATACAATGGGGCCCAGTGTTCCGGAGATGATTATCAAACGCAGCAGTGTTACGCTGGAATCATGTGTCCAAGTAAGATTTACTTCAGTACCAAGTAAACTTAAAATTCAAACACAGCAGTGTTACCTTGAATTGTGAATCCTATTAACCCTTTCCTGTTTTTGGAAATTTTAGACCTGTCCAAATTCAAAGGTTTTGCATACGATATTTTAAAGTGGATTTAATTTGAATAATAACCATTCAATAGGGTAGAAAACATTGTGGAAAAAGAAGAAATTGCTTGTTACAAGCAATTTCTTCTTTTACCACAATGTTTTTCAAGTATAAAATCACAGGAACGTAAAATCCCGTATTTGAACGGGAAAGGGCTAAGATTTACTTCAGTAACCAGTTAGTTTGGAATCCAAACACAACATTGTAATGCTGGAATCATGTGTTCAAGTTAGATTTGCTCTATTACTGAGCATCATATTCCGACACTGACCTCCTTTAATGATGCATGTAAGAAGCTTTAAAAACATTTTGAAAATGAAGAAATTACTTGTGACACCTTCAAAGCTGTAAAAACATGTTGAATAGTTTCCTTCTTTAGCATCCGTTTCACTCGAAATTTAAACCCAATTTGAAATCATCAATAAATATTGCTCTAAAAAGTGTTTCAGGCTAGATATGAACTATCTGGCATCTTATATTATGTCAGAGTACAAGACTTGGTGACATTAAACAATGTCATGGATCGAGCAACAAAATTCTTTTGGGTATTTACAGAACAGATTAGGATCCTATAAAAATCTTAACACCTGAGATTCATTAATTATAATTATGTGAACCCTTTCCTGTACAATCACTGGTTTTTACGTCCTTGTGATTTTATACATGAGAAAACATTGTGGAAAAAGAAGAAATTGCTTGTAACAAGCAATTTCTCCTTTTTCCACAATATTTTCTAACCTACTGAATGGTTATTTTTCAAATCAAATTCACTGCATTTTTTCGTCTGCAAAACCTTTGAATTAAGTCAGGTCTAAAAAAAAATTAAAACAGGAAAGGGTTAATTTACTCCTTAAGTTGATGGAGGTCTTAGTCTATGGTCTACATGGAGAATATGTGTAGTACCTTGTGCTTTGGTTATACAGAACAGGAATGTCCTTCATGAACCAAACACCTGAATATAACAGAAAATAGTTAGTAATGATCTATTTATGCATTCCAACAGTTGATGGAAGTCTGATCCTGCAGTCTACATGGAACACCTGTACAGTCACTTGAACATAATCAGACAAACACCTGATGAATAATAATAATAATGTTTATATTTACTCCCACAGTTAATGGAAGTCTGATCCTGCAGTCTACATGGAACACCTGTACAGTCACTTGAACATAATCAGTCCAACAGCTAACGAATAATAATGAATAATGGTTATATTTACTCCCACAGTTGATGGTGGTCTAAACCTGTGGTCTACACAGAACACCTGTACAGTCACTTGAACATAATCAGTCCAACGGCTAATGAATAATAATTGTAATGGTTATATTTACTCCCACAGTTGATGGTGGTCTAACCCTGTGGTCTACATGGAGCACCTGTACAGTGACTTGTGCTGGGGGTATACAGAACAGAACAAGATCCTGTACAAACCCAACACCCGAATATAATGGAGCACCTTGTACTGGGGATACAGAGCAATCACAGATATGTAATACACTCAATTGCCCAAGTGAGTTGTCTCCTCAGTGTTCCTATTCCCTCTTCAAATGGTTGATTGATTGAATGGGGTTTAACGCCGCTTTTAACAGTATTTCAGTCATATAGCGGCGGCTGGAGCACCTAACAATGGATTCCTGGTATTTCTCACACCAGTACTACCACTACATTCTTTCCTAGCCTCCAGCTGCTATCTCACTTAGGTTTACGATTATCCACCCGTTGGTGAGAGACAATTGTCGGAAAGAATATTTGCCGCCGCCGGGGATCGAACCCATGACACCCATGATTGAAGATTAGGAGTCTGGCGCGCTACCGACTGCGCTATGGCGGCGGCCCTCTTCAAATGGAGGTATTATTTCAACAACTTTTGTAGTCAGGGACACCAGGCATAGCAAACATGAAATATATCAATGTTTCCTCTTTATGTTTTTCGCCCAATGGTCATTATATCAACAACTTTATTGCTCTCTCTGTATGTCACTCTTAACCCATTCTTACACAATCCATCTTGTTACAACACTCATGAAAAAAAGTTTGGAAATCATTGTGGAAAATGAAGAAATTACTGAACCCATCCCCACACAATAGAATGTTAGACCAGTCCAAATTCGAAGAAGTTGCAGACGACAATTAGAATTTTATGAAATGTTTATATGTTTTGTCTTTTTGGATGGAAATCATTCTGGATAACGAAAAAATTGCTTATAACAATCAATTTCTTCATTTTTCATAATGTTTTACAAAGTTCTATAATGAGGGGGTGTTTGAAAGCGTCACTGAATGGGAATGGGTTTAGGGTATAAAAAGAGGGAAAGTGTGGGTTAAAAGTTAACATATTTTAGTGTATGCTTAACCCATTCCAACACAGCAAAATTTTAGACTGGTCCAAATTGAAAGAAGCTGCATACGACAATTTCAAGTTGATGGAATTTTGAATTTTTTCTTCTTTTTGGATAGAAAACATTGTGGATAATGAAGAAATTGCTTGATCCAAGCAATTTCTTCATTTTCCACAATGTTTTCCAAAGCTTTTTCGTTGCGGGGCGTAAAAAGGAGGGATTGAGTGGGAATGGGTTAATCTATGACACTCAAGAAAAGCATGAAAAGGAAATAGAAAATGAAAAAAATCAAGTTCTAAGCAAAGTCTTATTTTTTTTATATAGTTATTGATATCCATATATAAAATTCTATCAACTTAAAATTGTTTGAAAATTCTTTCAAATTGAATAAATGGAAATTTTTACTGTATGTTGATTTGATAGTTTTTTTTCAATATGTAAAAAGTCATCAACTTGAAATGTCTGAAACTTGTATTGAATTGAATCAATATAATTTTTGACCATCCGTTGATTTGTTAGTTTTTTATCCATATTTGAAATTTCTTCAACTTGAAACTGTCCAAAACTTCTTTCAATTCAATTCAGTCTAAATTTTCACCATTCTGTTATTTGTTAGGTTTTTTTATCCATATTCAAAATTTCATCTACTTTAAATTGTCTAAAACTTCCATCAAATTCAATCCATGTAAATTTTCACACTGTCTGTTGATGTGTTAGTATTTTATCCATATTCAAGATTTCATCAACTTTAAGTTGTATTAATCTTCTTCCTATTTGATTCAGTCCAAATTTTTGCCTTCTGTAACTCCTTATCCCATTCCCCACGATCCCCACAATCCCCCTTTTTGACGCCCCTCAAGAAGTACAATTTTGGAAATGTCGTTTAAAATGAAGAAATTGTCAGCTGATCCTGCACTCTAATGTTGCCATCAAATCTTCTAGTTGATGGAGGATGGACCCTATGGACTGACTGGAGTGGATGCTCAAGCACATGCGGGCCAGGATTGATTACACGAGATCGTACCTGTACAAACCCACTACCTCAGTATAACGGAACCGGTTGTATTGGAAGTGCTCAGGAGGGGATAGATTGTAATGGAACTTGCATTGGTAAGTTTAGATGCTCCCAACAGGATTAGCAAAGTCTTATTTGACTGTTCTAGGCTGTCAATCAAAAATTTGTTTGACCATGAATGTTGAACTCTAACGTTTAACCCTTTCCTGGTTTTCCACATTTTAGACTGGTCCAAATTGAAAGACGTTGCAGACGATAATGAAAATTGGATGCAATTAAAAATAAAACCATCCTATGTGGTAGAAAATGATGTGGGAAAAGGAGAAATTGCTTGTAACAAGCAATTTCTCCTTTTTCCACAATAATTTCTTAAGTGTAAAATCACAGCAACGTAAAATCCCGGGTTTGAACAGGAAAGGGTTAAGTAGAGCAATTTTGTTAGTATGCAACTTAAATTTTTTAACAAGGAGTTTCAATGTTTAGGTGACTAATTCATGATTTGCTGTTAATTGCATGAAATTATTTTTGGCCATATATTTTGCAAACCAATGTCTAGGGTGTGAAATTCCCATACTTTTCAGACATAGTCTTTTACCTTTGCAGACAAGTATATTTTTCCAGGCAACTTGTCTAGGGACAAGTAAAAGCCAGGGCAAATCTTAGAATGGTTCAAAACAGATCTCAAAGATAACTCATTATGTATTGGAAAATTATCATAAAAATTGTAAAGAAGGGTAGAAAAATATTGGGGTTAACCCATTCCCACTCAATCCCTCCTTTTTACGCCCCTCAACAAAAAAGCTTTGGAAAACATTGTGGAAAATGAAGAAATTGCTTGGATCAAGCAATTTCTTCATTATCCACAATGTTTTCTATCCGAAAAGACGAAAAAATTTAAAATTCCATCAACTTGAAATTGTCGTCTGCAGCTCCTTTCAATTTTGACCGGTCTAAAATTCCACTGTGTTGGAATGGGTTAATAGAGAAAATGCTGGGTTCTATTCATTTTTCCATCTTTTTTCGAAATGAATCTCTTACATATTTGCAGACAAGTTCATTTTAATTGTAGACTAGTATAAAATCACGTCTTATTTGTTCTTGGACAAGTGGGAAAAATCTGTATTTCCACACCCCTGCCAATGTTGTTTTATATCTCAGTTGAACTAACGTGTCAGGGGTCAGTGGGCATAGCCAGCAATTGAGACATAGTTCTTTAACCCCTTCATGAAACTTTGTATGTCCCCGCATCATAGATCGGGGGCATGTTTTTTTACTGGTGTCTGTCTGTCTGTCTGTCTGCAAAACTTAACCTGCCAACTAAACATTTTCCTATAACTTCAACCCTGATTATGTTACAATACTAATATTTGGTATATAGATAGGTCTCAACAAGGCGCAACTGGGGAAGGTCATTTCATCAAGGTCAAGGTCAAAATTTTAACCCTTTTCCCTAAAACAAAGAACAAAACCCAATAAAAATCACCGTTACTAAAGAATTCCTGTTTCAGGGGCATAGTGTTTCACAAACAAATCTTGTTGAAATTTGAAAAAGTACAAACTCTGAAAAGAAAAACTTCAACTGTGGACATTCTAATTACATTCAGTTTAAAAATTGGAATACCCTACTTCTTGACCTTTGCATAATATTTTCATTATAGCTCACATGAGCACGACATGCTCATGGTGAGCTTTTGTGATACTTAAATATCTGTAGCCTGTCGTCCAGTGTCAACAACTTCTTTGTTTTAACTTTAGGGACCTCAATTTAGGCCCAATCTTGATAAAACTTGGACAGGATGATTACTAGGTCATAAGAATAAACCCTATTGAAATGGAAACCTTCTATAAAAAAAAGCCACACAGGAAAATAGGCCTTTTCTTTGTTTCCACTCTAGGGGCCATAATTTTGCCCAATCTTAATGAAGCAAGGTCAGAATAATTGTTAGGTCATAAGGATGAACACTATTGAAAATGTAAAGTTTGAAAATATGGAAGAAAAAGGCCTAACTGTCATTTTCTTTGTTTACCCTCTTTGGGTCAAAATTTTGCCCAAACATGATGAAACTTAGTCAAAGTGATTGTTAGGTCATAATGAAGAACCTTATTGAAATCTAGAAGGTTCGATTGGAAAACACCCTTAAATGGGGCCTTAATGACAAATTCTTTGCTCAAACCCTAGGGGCCAAATTTTAGGCTCAATTTTGATTTTGATGAAACTTCGTCAAATAATTCTTAGGTTATAAGGATGGACCCTATTGAAGATGGGAAAGTTCCTGTAAGAAAAACAAATGAAATAAAGCCTTAGGGGTGATTCTTTTGGTTACACTCCAGTTATCACATGTTTGGCCAAATCCTGATGAATCTTGGCTAGGCTAGAATGATTGTTAATCATAAGGATGAATCTTCGTAAAATATTCCACATGGAAAACATGGGAAAGGGGTCTTAATGGTAAATTGATCAATATTAACCCATTCCAAAGCAGTGACACATTTTGATGCCCCCTCAAGTAAAACGATATGAAAACATGGTGTAAAATGAAGAAATTGATTGTAACAAGCAATTTCTTCATTATCCACAATGTTTTCTACCAAAAGACAATGATTTTCAAAATTTCATCAACTAAAATAAGTCATCTGCAAGCTCTTTCAATTCGGACAAGTCTAAAATTTTGCTGTTTATAGATGGGTTAACAAGTTCTATAAGCCTTATGTATTGCTTCTCTCTTCTTAAATAAAACTGGCTTTAATGTTTCAGTTCAACGTAAAGAACTTGGTTGAAAGATCCAGGCTATCTTAGCTCTTTTCTTTTAAATACTGTTACTATTTACGTTTTTCCTGAATGGCCCCTTTATGAATAACAATTAACTTTGTTAATTTCAGTACACGGAAGCTGGGGCTCATGGGGAGCATGGACTGACTGTACAAAGACATGTGACATCGGGCGCATGGGACGTATACGCGAGTGCGATGATCCTGCACCACTAAATGGCGGAGATCCGTGTCTTGGGGAAGGTTTCCAGCTTGACTTCTGTAATGCAGTTGACTGCAACAACAACACCTTGCTGAACGGAAATACCCTTGAAGATCAATACATCAACGTGAGTAATATCTTATATTTTTCTTTAAACCTTTCCTGTTATTCAAATTTGAGACTTATCCAATTTGAAAGATCTTGCAGACGACATTTTATATCTGATGGAATTCAAAAAATATTTGTCTTTATTGGTAGAAAACTTTGTGTATAATGAAGAAATTGCTTGTATCAAGCAATTTCTTCATTTTCCACAATATTTGCTTAAATTTATTCAAATCAGGATTGTGTGGGAATAGGTTAAACAATGGCAATGATTCTCATTTCAAACATCCTTTAAGTACATAAAGTAAACCCTATGTTTAACCCTTGTCATGCTGAACCCGAAATATTTCGGTTTTGGTAGGAGGTGTAGACCGAGATCAGCCAGCACATAAGTGCAGTCCGCTCTTGGTCTACACCTCCTGCCTGTACTTTTCCTGTCAGAGCTGTTTATAAAATCCATTTTTAAACGAAAAATTGATTTTTGAACAAGTTCTATCAGTGCTTTCAGCCCTTTGATTTTACAGCGTTTCATTAAGGTAATTTATACAGCATGACAAGGGTTAATAATATCGATTAACTCTTTCCCTTTCAATTGCACTTTTTCATGCAATTAAAAACAATTGGGAAACTTTGTGTAAAACAAAGAAATTGCTAGCATCAAGCACTTTCCTCATTTTACAGGATGTCTTCTCACCAGAAGTTTGAAAAATCTAAAATTTCAAAGCTTTAAGTTGTTGTCTTCAACTAAATTTGGACTAGACTAAAATTTCACTGTAAAGGAATGGTTTAACCCTTTCCCGTTTTTGGAAATTATAGACTTGTCCAAATTGAAAGAGGTTGCAGACGTCAATGAAAACTGGATGCCATTTGAAAAGAAACAAGCCTATGTGGTAGAAAATATTGTGGAAAATATTTCCACAATGTTTTCTTGAGTGTAAAATCACAGGAACGTAAAATCCCGTATTTGAACAGGAAAGGGTTAATACAATACACCATTTGTAGCAATGTAAATTTCATGGTTAAAAAAGAATTATTTGTTAAAATAGTCTGTTATAAATTACTCATATGTAAGGTTATATTTCTTATTTCCCCCAAAGATTCATTCTTGTACAAATGTCTTATAAATTACTCATATGTAAGGTTATATTTCTTATTTCCCCCAAAGATTCATTCTAACCTGTGTTTAACCCTTTCTCACACAACTCTGCTTTTTTCCAACCCTCGAAACATTTGGAAAAATATTGTTGAAAATGAAAAAAATAAGCTCAAGAAAATCAGCTAAAGAAAACATTGAGGAAAAAATGAAAAAATTCTTGTAACATGTAATTCTTCATATCTGTTACGATCAATCACAATTCTTTTGCTTGCTTCACTTATCAAACCAGCTCTCAGATTTGTATAACCGTTGACATGGGATTTGACCACAATAGGATTGCAAGGACTTGACTAATGAATAGTATGTAAATAATACCAACTACACTTGTTTCTCAGAGATGCCCGATAGGTCATTTCACTTGTCAAGGCGGCTCTCCAACATGTATATCAAATGACATGGTGTGTGATTGTACTGGGGATTGTGAGGACTCGAGCGATGAATCCACTGGCTGGGCTTCTTGTTCTCAGTATTGCAAAGACTCTGCACCAGGTAACATATTCTAAGTTTAACCCATTCCCACACAATCCCTCCTCTTAACACCCCTCAATTAAAGAGCTTTAGAAAACATTGTGGAAAATGAAGAAATTGCTTGTATCAATTTCTTCATTATCCACAATGATTTCTATCCAAAAAGACAACAAAATAAAAATTTCCATCAATTTGAATTTGTCGTATGCAACTTCTCTCAATTTGGAACAGTCTAAAATTTTGTTATGTGGGAAGGGGTTAATGCTTATTCATTCTGAATATTATCATTTCAGAATTACATTAAAAAGAAGTTATGCAAATCCTGAAAGCACCTGCTGAGGGACAAAATTTATATTTAAAATTAATTTCATGAATAATTTAGCTTGAACTCTTCATAGTATTCAGTAGAGAATTTACTCAAACTTCAAATTTGAATAAATATCTTGTTTTAAATATTAAGAATAATGAGGAACAACCTACAAATATTCTGATTTATTTTCATGCAATTACCGTAGGATCTAAGCAGAAGTATACCTCAAATCCCAAATTGAAGTTTAAGTAAATTCTCAACTGACTGAAAAAAAGTTTTATAACCTCAGGCCCAAACTGTATCATGTATAGTCTGATCTTTATCTTTACCTCCTGCCTATACAGAAATATTCTTGGTTCAGCATAAGGGCTAAATAATCCAACATTAAGGAACCTCAACCCTAAATGGATCGAATTTGTCTACACAAGTAACTAGTCATAGTTACTTGTGTCTCTGGAGGTTTCCCAATTTGCATTCCACTACAAATTACCTCCCCTGAAATCGTCACATTACTCACCCCTGAAAGACAACTTGTCCAGAGCTTTGACCTGGGTGATGTGTGGGTAAAGCAACTCCAGTCTGGCAGTTGTGGTCATCCTGCCGCTACCACCAAATGTAACATACAGAGCTCACAGATAAAGCCTATCCATACAGAGAAAAGGAGTTTCCTAATTTGCATACCACTACAAATTATCTCCCCTGAAAACCGTCACAATATTTTATAGTTTACCTTCTACTTTTATAATTTCAGTAATCGGAAGTGGATTGGTTCTTCTGGTTGCTGTCCTACAGTCACTGCTGTGGTTTGGAATGTGATTCTAAAATCTAATCCTTTCCTGACAATGAAATCTTAGTCTCATCCAAATTGAAAGGGTTGTAGACACCAGTTTAAACATTGTTTAATCATGAGAAAATGAATAGAAGCTTATAGATTGTTTCAGATAAACTACAAATTGGGTTCAAAGTAAAATTTGTTGCCTGGTAATAGGTAATTGGCCAATCATGGCTGTCCATTAAATTTATCAGTCGACCATTGAATTCATTCATTTAAACTGGAAGTTTGGTGAATAAAACCTCGTAACTACAGCTTATTTAAACTGTAGTCATGATGTTTAGATTACCAGTCAACCATTCTACATTTTTTGTTACATGCTTTTGGACATAAATTTTGAAAATATCATTTGTTTGTTTGAATTGGGTTTTACACCGCTTTAAACAATCTTTTAGTTATATTGCGCGGCTCGAGCACCTAACAATGGATTCCTGGTATTTCTCACACCAGTGCCACCATCACATCTTTTCCTAGCCTCCAGCTGCTATCCCACATAGGTCTACGATTATCAACCCACTGGTGGGAGACAAATAGTCGGAAAGGATGAGTGCCGCTGTTGGGGATCGAACCCGGGACCTCTAGACTGATAGTCCGATGCGCTACCAACTGCGGCTTTTGAAAATATTAGAACTCACTTTCAGAGTCAGAGGGTGGGGTCTAAGGAGTAATTGGGTGGGACCAGTGATTGGTTAGTTGTTCAATAAAGTTGAAAAATAGTAATATTTTCCTCATAAATGGACCATCAAAATAATACCAACATGTCCATTCAGCGATCCCTGTTCTTTTTTCTAAATCAATCATATGTTCAGAACACATGGAACTCCATGGTTGCCAAATTTGTCCTAAAAAAATCCGTTTCAAGGTTATTTCAAACTTAAATATTTGAGAGTACAAGTAATTTGAATGTCACATGCATAATTCATTATAAAATGCATAAAGAGTTATACCCTTTGTTGGTATAGATTGCTCTTCTAATGGAGAACATGTATTCTGAGTTTCATCAATTAAAATGTCATCTGCAACTTCTTTGACTTTGGACAAGTCCAAAATTTTGTTGTCTGGCAATCGATCCAATAAATTGCTTAAATTGCGTGGAGAATGCAAATACCTCAAGTAATAATAAACCATACACATCTGATCCCCAGCCATGATGGTACTTTTTCTATATATCTTTAACCCATTACCAGACTACAAAGTTTTAGACAGGTCTAAATTGAAAGAAATTGCAGACGACCTTTCAAATTGAGCTCAAATTGGAAAATAAGTGCTAATAGGATAGAAAACATTGTGAAAACATTTACCCACAGTGTTTTCCATGATTGTATTTCTTCAGGGCATCAGAAAGCGTTTGGATAATCGGTTTGAATAAAACTTTCTTGAGAAAGTTTTAACATATTTTTAAAATAAATGGTCTAGATCTAGTCTCTTTTGCCTTAAAGGATTCTTTTTCTGTTTATTGTTTTCTATTTCAAATGGTAAATGCAGTAGATATTTGTTATCATTTTACATAGTTTGTTTTTGTTAAATCATTCAAGTGTGTTATGAAATAAATACTGTCATAAAAAAGGTGGTTTGTTTGAATGGGGTTTAACCCACTCCCACTCAATCCCTCCTTTTTACACCCCTCAACAAAAAACTTTGGAAAACATTGTGGAAAATTAAGAAATTGCTTGGATCAAGCAATTTCTTAATTATCCACAATGTTTTTTATCCAAAAAGATAAAGAAAATTTAAATTCCACCATCTTGAAAATATCGTCTGCAGCTTCTTTCAATTTGGACCAGTCAAAAATTTTGTTGAGTTGGAATGGGTTAACACTACTTTAGCAGAATTTCAGTCATATCGTGGTCGTTGGAGCACCTAACAGTGGATTCCTGGTATTTCTCAAACCAGTGCTTTAACTACATCCTTTCTGAGCCTCAAGCTGCTCATCCCACTTAGGTTTTACGATTATCCACCCATTGGTGGGAGGCAAATGTTGTAAAAGATATTTGTGATGACCTTGGATCAAACTCTCAACCTCACAATTGAGAGTCTAACACGCCACCAACTGCAATATGACCATGGCTTGACAAAAACATTTTATTTATTGGTCTAATCTATATTACTATTGGAAGACAGTTTTCAGGGCAAGGTTTTCATCGCACTCAAGCATGGCTCATTCTGAGTTTTTGTGATTCGTGAATGTCTGTTGTCTTGTTGTCCATGAATAATTTAGTGTAACACTGTACAGGTCAGAATATTGAGTCAATCTTTCTCAAACTTATTGAAAATGTTTGTATGGTCATGAGAAAGATCTCTTTTGAATATTTCAACATTCCATCCAACATCACAGGAAAAGGAACATTAATAACAATTCCTTTGAAATCACTCTCTAGATCACAATTTCGGCTCAATTGCTCTCGAATTCATTGGATATGACTGTACGATCATTAACCAAATACAAAACAACAAAAATTTAGACTGGTCCAAATTTAAAGTGTATGAAATTTTAGATTCATCGTGGAAAATCAGGAAATTGCTTCTTAAAAGCAATTTCTTCGTTTACACAATGTCTTCCCAATTTTTAGCTTGGCTATTTTGAGAGAAAACCTGAGGTATTGCTATAGCCTTGGTGTCATTGTCATTGTTGTTGTGGTCGTTGTGCGAAAACTTTGACATTTTGTGATATCTCTGGTTCTATTAAAGGCATTCACTTGAAACATGGCACACTGTTTCACTATCAGAAGAGGAACCTATACTATCAAGGGGGATAACTCTACATGCATTTTGTGCAAATTATGCCCCTTTTTCGACTTAGATTTTTTATCCACTATCCAGCACCCAACAGCCGAGCATAGACACCTAGGGCGGTGCTCTTCTTTCAACTTTCTGGGTAAAAAACATTGTGGAAAATGAGGAAATTGCTTGTTAAAAGCAATTTTTTGGTTTTACACAATGTTTTTCCCAATTTTTTTCTTTCTCAGGGTGTTGAAAGCGTCATTGTGTGGGAATGGGTTAAGATGTTCCCATCTAATAATCAATACAATGTCGTGGGAAAAGGAGACCTTAATGACCATTTCCTCATTACTGCTTTATAGATCATTATTTTGGCTCAATCTTTCTCAAATTCACTGTAATTGTATTTATGGTTATCAAGATGGTGATCAAGGGAGCTGACGCAGCTATTTCAGGTTGAATTTCTGTAGTTGACATGCATGTCTCATGATTGAAGTGTACATACTTAAACATATCGTCCCCAGGATTTATAGCAAAAATTTGAGACAATATTTCATGCATCAGGTAAGCTCGATTCTAAATCTGCAGATGATACGGGAAGTTTGCTTCAATGACAGATGTGGTACTTTTCTAAGAATCTGTCGTAATTTTTCGCTGTAGTATCATATTTATTGCCATTATTTCCTCAACATTTTAATTCCTAAATAATATTTTGCAACCTTAATACACATTTATTAATCAATTATCAATCGAATGTCACGTTTCTTGCAATTTATTTTGATTTTTGAAACACCTTACGGCATCAATAAAATGGCAAATATCTTGTATAGACATTAATGAATTAGATCAACGTTTCTGCCGGTAACACTTCCGACTGAAGTTTTAATGACTTTTTTACCGTATTATGATCATTTTCGGATGTTTCTTTTCATGATTTCCTGATTGTTTCAAACATTAAACGATAATTTACACAACCAACTCATTCTATTCTTTCTTTTCGTTTTTATTTCGTACCTAAGCTTCAGCAATGCTCGAAGGAAGGTGAAAGGCCTGTCTCTAAATTTGAAACACATGGTTTGCTCAATGGGCGCTTATCCGAGGGTCCAAGATGTCCCATTATCACACATAAAATGGTAGATTTTGACCTCTGAAGAGGGGGATAGCTGTTTATTAGAGCATAGGCATTTATTAGAATTTTACAGTGATAAAAACTAGAACTGTCGCCTGTAAGGGCTGACGAACACCTCCCACTGCCGCCTCTTTTCAATTGAGACCAAATTGTAACCATTGAAATGTTGGCCATTCATGATTTATCAAGTGGACAATTTTTTTTTTACAAATTATAAGTCAATGAGGGGCAATGACTGTGTAAAAAATAGGGATTTTGTTCAACATTGAAGATGGAAATCATGGATTTAGTGCAATGTCGAACATGGCGTTTATGTTCTGGAATAAACATGTGAACCACTTTTATTTTTCTAATCTTTCAACTTGTTCAGGAGTTATGATTTATTCTCTATATATTGTATATAAGAAAATAAATCAAAGGGGCATAACTCCTGAACCAGTTGATTAATCATTAAGAAAATTGTAGGTGCACAAGTTCCCATTGCAAGGAAGATTTTGGTAAAGTTTCAACAAAATTGGTCTGGAAATGTGGGAGGAGATGAGGATACAAAATTATGTCCATAGACAGACGGACAGCCTGATTCCAGTATAACCCCCCTCCCCCCCCAACTTCGTTGTAGGGGGGATGATTACAAATTTTAGTTATTAATCAAAAGCTCAAGACCCTGCCCTATTTTCAACCCATTTAAACAAAATTGTGTCATGGGAAAAGGAGGCTTAATAAATTGTAGCCTTGCTTCATGATGAATTGAAATCTTATCTTGTATCTTCAAAATCAATGGCAAAATTTATTCACCAAAAGCTTCTGACAATATACTTTTTATAGTATATTTATGAGTAGAAATGTGTCGCAGATACAGAGTCCCCCCTTGGGTATTTGTCACATGACTTTCAGTTATAACCTTGAACTTGGAAGTACCCTACAGAACATGCATGACACTAGTACAACTACAAGGGGAACAACTGTGCCAAGTTACTTTCAAATCAATCCATTAATGTAGAAGATATGCTGTGGCAACAACTGGATACACACATATCTCCCCCCAACCCCTATGTGCCCCTGGCAATTACATGGAGGGGGCATTAAAAAAACAGTGTTATGGGAAAATGGGACCAAATATACATAGTAATACATTTGCAAAGCTTCAGACTTTTTGTGATAAGCACTTGTTTGGGGAGCATAACACTTCTCTAACAGCTCTTGTTAAATCTTTCCCGTAAAAACCTATTTTTAAGTTCCTGTAATATCATACCTAAACTTTGTGCAAAAAGAAGAAATAACTTGTTGCACGCAATTTTCCCCCTCAATATTTTCTATCTAGTTACTTTTTGAATTTTACTTGCTTTATAGCGTACTCTACTACTAGTTTGAATTTGGAAAAGTCTAAATCTTTTATTAGGGCAAATTTGAAAGACGGAATTAACCTTTTCCTACCTCTAGATCCATGGGCTATAATTTCAGAAGTAAGAAAGAAGTCTGTGAACTGACGCTTTATGCCTTTAACCCCCTACCAGGGCTACGCCCCCAAGGACCCGAGGATCATGATTTTCCGAGGATCATGATTTTAGCTATTTTGTAAGAGGTCAAAGTACTGATCCTTCATGCAAAATATTAAGGCTCTACACCTTCTGGTTCAGGATGAGAACATTTTACAGATTATTTTAAAATTTCACTTTTGTTGCCATGGAAACCAGAGTTTTAATGGATTTTAATTCTTTTAGCTATTTTCAAAGGGGACAACCTAAGGACCATTTCTGCTAAATTTGGTTCAAATTGGCCCAGTGGTTTGGGAGTTGTCGTTTAAAATTCGTTCTTGATTTATTTATAAACCCCACCCCCCTGGGGACCCGAGGATCATAATTTTAGCTTTTTTGAAAGAAGGTAATATACCGATGCTTCATGCAAAATATCAAGGCTCTTCACCTTCTAGGACAGGACAAATTGGCCCATTGGTTTGGGAGGAGATATTGTTTAAAAATCGTTCTTTATTTATTTCTTTATAAACCCCACCCCCTTGGGCTCCGCCCCTGGGGACCAGATCATGATTTTAGCTATTTTTAAAGAGCTCAATATACTGATGCTTCATGCAAAATATCAAGGTCCAAATCGGAGATGTCATTTAAAGAAATAGTTTACAGACACCAGCCGGACGCCGGACAAATGGTGATCACAATAGCTCACTTGAGCACTTCGTGCTCAGGTTTGCTAAAAAGTAAACACTTTCAATCCATTCAAATAAAGTCCTGTGTTGCTACAATCCATAAGAAAAAACTTGAGGAAAGCATTTTGAAAAGATGAAGAAATTGCTTTTTACAAGTTTGTAACAAGCAAATTCCTCATTCCTGCAATACCTAAGACAAAGTCTTTACAAATATAATCAATTATTAACCCATTACCTCACAAGAAAAATTTAGACAGGTCCAAATTGAAAGGAGATGCAGACGACATTTCCAAGTTTGTGAAATTATAAACTTTTTCAACTTTCTTAGTAGAAAACATTGTGTTAAATGAAGAAATTGCTTGTGACAAGCAATTTTTTTCATTTCACACAATGTTTTCTCATTTATTTTCTTGAGGAACATCCAAAGCATCACCATGTGGGAATGGGTTATCTATTGTCTGCAACTTCTTTCAATTTGGACCAGTCTAAATTTTTGTTCTCCGGTAATGGGACCAAGCCACTAAGCACAAGGAATGATATGATGGACAACTGTCTATCATAATAGCTCAGTTTATCCCTTGTTATGCTGAACCCAGAATATTCCTGGTTTGGCAGGAGGTATAGACAAAGATGCACATATTTGCAGTCTGATCTTGATCCACACAAAAAACAAACAGACAGATGGAAAACCAGGGTCTCACGTTATACGACTCTATGGGCAAAAAGTACACCAAAACTTCAAGCTCATGTACACATTTACTAATTATCCGAATAATTACAAATATTTACATTCCGAAATGAAAAAAAAAACTATTTTGTTTTTGGGGAGAAAAAACTCATCATGCTTTTCATTCCTGTTTTGTCCACTTTGTCTAACTTCTTCTGTGCGGTTGTTTGTTTTCCCTGAAACAGATTAAAGGTTTAGGTTCTAACCCATTACCACATGGCAAAATTTTAAACCAGTCTCAATTGAAATGGAGAATATTCTACAAGTATTTGCACTGTTTATTGGGCAAGTGACCGAACCAAGATCAATAGCCACTCCTGGGAATCAAATAAGACCTCTCGATCAGGACAATAACGTTCAACCTCTCAACCATAGCCCAACATAAAAGATAATTGTTTGATCATGATAAATGGATCTACCTTTAACCCTTGTCATGCTGAACCTGGAATATTCTGGTTTTGGCAAGAGGTTTAGACTAAGATCAGACTGCACGTATGTGCAGACTGATCTTAGTCTACACCTCTTGCTTGTACTTTTCCTGCTCGAGTTGTTTATGAACTTGATTTCTAAAGTAAAAATTGATTTTTGAATAACAAGTTCTATCAGTGCTTTCAGCCCTTTGATTTGCCAGCAATTCAGAAAGGTGATTTATACAGCAAGACAAGGGTTAAGTGAATAAGTAAAGTTTATTTCACTGCTATATTGCAGAAGAAAGGGACAGGCTGTAAACAATTCAAGCAAATCTCTAAAACCATATAATTTCGATTGTGAAATAAAAGGCAAATAATTTAATTTTTAGTTTCCTCTAACCAAAAACCGGGCGTTCTGATAGGTAAACAAAAAAATGTTCATAACTCCATGGACAAACTTTTGAGCATGCAGCGCTTTTGTATGCTTCCGCACAAAATAGTCCCACACAAAAAAGTATCAAAATTTGTAAAATATTTGCTTTTTAAATGCTATTAAATTAGTCAAACTTCAGTGGCTCAAACTGGCTCATTTGCTCGAGATTTTGGAAGTTCCACTGATCCGAAAATCAGATAGGCACTATCATTTGTTCGAGGTAGGTAGTGTCCAAAAATACGTTCACTTACTTGCTTGACCAGTTTTGAGTTTCATAGAATCCTACATATTTATAAATGTTTTCAAACCTCAATGTGAGAAATTTATCAACGTTTTTTTAGAAATCATAAAATTTGACAAAATTCCTTGCACTAAATACGCTTATTTATATGTTCGCTATGTCATTCTATAAATCGTGGTTATGTACGAGGCCTCACTTGAAAATTATGTTTTTTAACATAAAGCATTAAAAATTCTACACCTATTTTGTCAACAGGTTATTTCATCTTGTCTGAAAAAGGAAAGATTGCATTTCAAGCTCAAAAAGTGCCATAAAGCTTCTTTTCAAGAGTTTCGGCAGTCGTCCACAGTTGCAGTCCTCGGCGTAGAATAACTGAAGGTTTTATCAACAGGTTCCAAAGGTGTTTGGAATTGGTACGAAAATTCTCCAATAAAAATAACCCTCTTAGATATTTTTGTTGATGTATGTGCAAACAATCAATTACCAGGTATAATTATTCCTAAATGATAGAAAAAATGTATTTTTCCCAGAACAGGTTATTATTACACACAATGCATCGTTCGACAATTAGGTGTCATAAACAGAGTCGAATGAGTGAAAATTCATTAAACATTTCATGAAACAAGTTTGAAATTCAACTTTAACGATGTTCGAGTTTTCCAAGGTTGAACACTATGAATCATAAATAATTTTTGCGTGGACCAAGTGTCTTGTTGAAATTTCTGTTGTGTAAGAGAATTCCCTTGTTTGAGTAAATAAAGTTTGACTGTATAAGAAATGAAAAGAATATTTTTTGTTTTCATGGAGGTATGGACCGAAAAACCTCATCACACTTATGTATGAATCCGCTACACATATTTATATAGTGTGATTAGTTTTCTCAGTTCATAGCTCCATGAAAACAAAAAATATTCTCTTCATCTCTTAACCTTTTCCCGTACAAACCGGGGGTATAACGTCCCTGTGGTTTTATACTTGAGAAAACAATGTGGGGAAAAGATGAAATTGCTTGTTACAAGCAATTGCTCCTTTTCCCACAATATTTTCTACAACATAGAATGGTTTCAATTCAAATCGCATCCAATTTTCATTCTTGTCTGCAACCTCTTTCAATTATGACCAGTCTAAAATTTCAAAAAACAGGAAAGGGTCAACATGATAAGTCATCAAGATCATTGATCTAGCTGAGCTGTGCTACAAAATGGGCAAATGCAAGCTTAACCCATTCCGACTTGACAAAATTTTAGACTGGTCCAAATTGAAAGAAGATGCAGACGACAATTTCAAGTTGATGGAATTTTAATTGTTTTCACCTTTTTGGATAGAAAACATTGTGGATAATGAAGAAATTGCTTGATACAAGCAATTTCTTCATTTTCCACAATGTTTTTCAAAGCTTTTTTCTTGAAGGGCGTAAAAAGGAGGGATTGAGTTGGAATGGGTTAAAAGGTCTGTCAGCCTGATTAGCTCAGTTGGTAGACCACTTGACTTCAAGCCTCAAGATCACGGGTTCGAGCCCGGGCTGACCACATCAACTAACAAACTAACTGTCTTTCAGATGAGACGTTAAACCAAGGCCCCATGTGACGGTGCTATCCACCGAGCACGGTAATGAACCAAGTGGGGGCTCTCAGCAGTTTTGTCCTGTATCCTTGCACTGTCCCCCGTAACAACTAACCGTCTTCTGGGGGCATCGCTCATACGGGCATGTGCTACCGGAGGTATGATAAATAAACGGAAATACACACACTAATTGTATGTATGTAAGAACAACTTGTATACCTCTTAAAGCTTGTATAAAAGAAAAGTAAATTTTACTCGAAATTTAATAAATGGTATCATTCAAGATAATTCTAGGGAGTATCCACAACACAGGAGTTAGTGTAAATAGTGTAAATTAGTGTAAATACATCATAATGCAACATCAAGTTGCCATAAATACGTTTGACTCATCATTAACTGAAGAAACGTTTGCATTTTCAACATTGTTTTTAATCGAGAATGATATATATTTGAAATTATATTAATTTGAAATTGTTGTGTTCAAATTTTTTCCATTGGACCAGTCTAAATTTTATCTAGTAATAGGTTAAGGGCAGTATTATTACAATATTTAAATCTGAAATCCAAACTGCCTCCTGAACCTGTAGCTTTCAATGAAAATTCAATGTTTCTGATGACAATTTCGAGTCTAATTTCAAAAAAAAAAAAAAAAAAAAATCCCCATACTTTAACTCATTACAAAACAATATTAATAAGATCTAGACGGCAATTTTAAGTTGACAGAGTTTTAAATACCTGTCTAACAGGTAAGAAAACAAAGTGAAGAATGCAGAAATTGCTTGTAACAAGCAATTTCTTCATTCTCCACTTTGTAATCTTGCGGTTTATATAATAAAGCAGGGTTGTTTTGTGATGGGTTAAAAAGGTTTTCTCGTACTTACAACAGGTTTTGTTTCAGGTGTGACGTTTTTACTGTAATCCTCTAATGGGGTTATGTCACCAAGTTTTGCTCTCTATGAAATAAAGACATCTATTTGTCAACCCCATAACATCCCGCTTTTTTCACCCTTCTAAAATATTGTGGAAATGAAAAAAAATTGCTTAATAACAAGCAATTTCTTCATTTCAAACAATGTTTTCTATGCAATGAGACAAAGATTTTTAAAATTTCATTAACTTTACCTTATTCTAATAAGATAGTCATGATTTTGACAACAGTTGATATGTATTTATATGAAGTACCATCATACTAAATATGGAACCTGCTACTATGTGCTTTGAATGAATGAGAGGGGTTTTACAGAGTATCCACTGCTAAGGTCATTCAGCACGCTAAAAATGAATAACAAATTGTCAATTCATGTCATTTCAGAAAGACTCAAAAAGATATATGCAAATATTTGTCAGAGATAAAAGGAATCAGTAAAAAGACTGTGCAGCATTGTTTACCTTTGACCTAAGTTACCCCAAAACAATAGGGCACCTCCTTGGGTCAGGGATAACATTTGTATGTAGTTTCAAGGTCCTAGGTCAAATGGCTTATGAGTAGAGCATGTAAAGGGTCTTTAATACTAGATGGTTGTCCCAGGACAACTGCTGTCGAACCTGCAAAGTTTTATAGGCATCATGCTCCAGACAAGCACATTTTAGTGTTTGACCTTGAGCTTTGACCTTGAAGCTAACCAAAACAAGAGCCGTCGGAGACAGATTACGCTCCTCAAATAAGGCTTTTGTCACAAAACTGTATGCCATTATTGGACAAAAAACTTCTTAATGAATGCAACTATAGCAACTATAGTTTGAGACTTCAGTTCACAAGAAATTTGGCAGTTTGACAAACATTGAAGGAATCTGTTAGGCTTCACAGGCCTGAATCTAGTAAAATTCAACATCATTATATGGTAAAGGGTTAAATTTTTTACCTTGACTATCAAAGTTATCAATGAAAAATTTCGCCATACAAAAAACAAAGACTCTAACTTGTGTAGTCTTGCAGAAAGAATAGACTGATTTATTATAGAGTAGGAAATATACGAAATGTAAAGCTACATGGCATTAAGCATGGTAAGGTTCATTGGGTCAAAAATTGAAATAAACATTAACTAGGGCCTTTAATAAACAACATTTATGTAAAGTAACAAGAAATTTTGGCAATTTGTAAAGGAGGTATATTTGAAAATTAATGAGCTTGACAATTTGACCTTGACCAATGACCTTGAACTTAGTACCAACAGAAAGTCCATGTCATAAGCAATGCACGTGTGAAATATGAAGGCTATATCACTTTACATTGTAAACTTATGAGCAATGTTAAAGTAAGATTTTTTAAATTTTTGACCTTGAAAAATGACCTTGACCTTGACAGATGACCTTGAACCTAATGTCAACAGAAAGGTCATGTCTTAAGCAATGCACATGTGAAATATGAAGGCTATATCACTTACCATTGTAAACTTATAGACAATGTTAAAGTTAAGATTTTTGAGCTTTTGACCTTGAGAAATGACCTTGATCTTGACAGATGACCTTGAACTTGGTATCAACATAAAGGTACTGTCATAAGCAATGCACATGTGAAATATGAAGGTTATATCACTTACCATTGTTTATTTATGAGTAATGTAAAAGGTAATTTTTTAAAATTTTTGACCTTGAGAAATGACCTTGACCTTAACAGATGACAATGAACTAAAAACCAACAAAAAGGTTCTGTCCTAAGCAATGCAAATGTGAAATATGAAGGTTATATCACTTACCATTGTTAACTTATAGACAAAGTTAAAGTTAAGATTTTCGAAATTCTAACCTTGACACATGACCTTGACTGATGACCTTGAACTTAGTACCAACAAAATGGGTTTGTCACAAGCAATGCACATGTGAAATATGAAGACTATATCTGTTACTAATCAAAAGTTATGGCCAATATAAGTTTATGCAGGACAAAAAGAGAGCTTATGCTAAGCTAATAAAATAAAGGCCCCTTTTCCGATGACATGTTTTTTTAATGTAAATTTTCGATAGCTTGATGACACTGATGATGGCAAGGCTATAGTAATTCCTAGAAATTTATCTAAATAAAGCTAAGCTAAAATTGTAAAATAGCCAGATGAATGATTTACCTTTGCGGGAGGGTTAGGCGTGTCTGAGGGTCTTTTTTCTGAAACTGTGGGTATACTGGAGGATAAATATAAGATATATTAAAACACTTTCCCTCCCATGGAGGAATTTCAATTTACCCCTTTACAGATTACTAAATTATAAACTGACCGAACTGAAATAATTTAATATTCTTTAGCCTTTTTCAGTGGCAATTTCTTGTGACAAGCAATTTCTTCATTTTCCACATTGTTTTCAGAAGCTTTTTTGCTTTTTTCTTTGGGGGGGGGGGATTGGAGGTTTGGGGCGTAAAAAAGTGGGATTGTGTGAGAAAGGATAGTTTGAATTTTGAATATTTAACCCATTCTCAACAATGACATTTTTTAACTCCCCTGAAGACAATGTCTTTTTTTTCCACAGTGTTTATTCCCAGAAAAGTGAAAAAATATTGAACTCAATAAACTTTAAATTGCTGCCTACAAGAGCTTTTAATTTGGACCAGTCTAAAATTTAGTTGTCTGGTAATGGGTTAATGCATTGCCTATATAAACCGGTCTGTGACATTATTCATAATTGACGGTTTCCTGCTATTGATAAAAAAATGGATTATTTCATGCTTTTTGTGGGCAACATAAAGAGCTACAGCTCATTCAAGCTGTAGTTATGACTTTTAGGGTGCCAAACACTGATTTGTTTTCTTTTTATTGTCCAAAGCTATATACTTTGCAAAATAAAGTTGTTTTATGAATCAGACAGACTTTCTTGCTAAGATCAGTGTTCTGTTAACCCTTTCCTGGATAAACAATTTCTTCTTTTCCCACAATATTTTCTACCACATAGGATGGTTTCATTTTAAATTGCATCCAATTTTCATTGTCGTCTGCAACTTCCTTCTATTTGGACCAGTCTAAAATTTTAAAAAAACAGGAAAGGGTTAGACTGCTGACATATAAACCCAGCAGTGCATAAAAACTAAGGATAAAAAGCCCAAATAAAATACTGATAACAGCCATTGTGTTTATGAGGAGTTTTTAAAAAATAAAACCCAAGAATGGTCTTCATTCACAGATTAAACCATTACCAGACAAAAACAAGAGGCCCATGAGGGCCTGAGATGCCTACTGGTTATCAAGTTTTCCGTTAAAGAAATCTGATAATTAAGGAAGTTAATAGCTCAAAGAAGAATGCATAAAGAAAAAAAAGGGGCTTTATCCCCTTTATCATTTTAAGCAACAATCCTCATGGCCCCTTTTCCCATGTTTCATGACGGATCCACTCCATTTCCAAAAGAAAGTTACCTTATGACCCTACAATAATTCTGTGAATATTTCATCAGAATCTGACAATAATTGTGGACTTAATCGACAATAATTGTGGACTTAATCACATAAACAGGATTGTTTTGAATGAAAATCAATTAGGCCCCTTTTCCTGTGTTTTCTGATGGATCAATTTCATACCAAAAGGAACTTTCCTTACAACCCGACAATTGTCCTGTGAAATTTAAAAGACAACTTGATAATGATTGTGATCTTCATCACATACACAAGAATGTTTTGAATGATAATCTGTAAGGCCCCTTTTCCTGTGTTTCGAATGCCACAATTATTCCATGCATCTTTGAAGAGAATCCAATAAAACTGTTGACTTTATTGTGTTAACAAAGATATTAAATTCAAGTTCTCATAAGGCCCCTTTTCCCGTGATATTTTACTGTTGGTTTTATCATTCTATGAAAGTTAAAAGTGAATCCGATGAAATACTGGGAATTCATTATGTTTACTAGAATATTTAAAAAAAATCATATGTCCCCTTTTTACATGATACTTCATGGATTGTACCCAGTTCTGAAAAGAACCATCTAAGTATTTGTACAATCATTCTGTGAAATTACGAAGTGAATCCGGTGAAATCAAGGGACATCATTGTGTTAACCAGAATATTTAAGAGAGTTTTTCATAAGGCCCCTTTTTATGTGACCCTTGCTATAGTCAGATCCACTGTCAAAATCAACAATTGGAATGATGGTACAATCAATCTGTTTAATCTGTGGAATTTATTGTGTTAATGAGTTTATAGTGAAATATTCATAGGGCCCCTTTTCTCATGATACTTTACAGAACAAACTAAATTTCAAAAGGAACAATTCTAATGAAGGTAGAATTATTCTTTAAAAGTTAAAGAGAATCAATGAAAACAGTGGACTGAATTGTGTCAAGAATTTTTGTAACTAAATTTTCATAAGGCCCCTTTTTCAGTGAAACTTAACAAATCAGACCCAATGTACAAAGGAACAATCCTAATGATAGTTTGAAGAAAATGATAAAGACTGAGGACTTTATTGTAATCATGATGTTTTATAATAAAATTTTTATAAGGTCCCTTTTCTTGTGTCACTTAACCAATCAGACCTAATTTACAAAGGAACAATCCAAATGATGGTACAATCATTCTATTAAAGTTTGACGAGATTCTAATAAAGACTGAGGGCATTGTTGTGTTTATGAGGGTTTGGTAATAATTTGTCATACAGCCCCTTTTCCTATGATACTAGACAGATCAGGCCCAATTTGGAAAGAAACAATCCTTATGATGGTACAAACATTATGTGAAAGTTTCAACAGAATCTGATGAAAACTGCAGACTTTATCTTGGTGTCAAATTTTTAAAATAAAAGGCTCCTTTTCCTGTGATACTTGAAGGATCAGGTCTCATGTCAGCCTCAACAATCGTGATTATTGTACAATGATTCTGTGAAGGTTTGAATAAAATCCAATGAAAGCTCTGGACTTGGTTACAAGGATTATAGATAAAATCCTCTAAAGGCCCCTTTTCCCATGATACTAGACAGATCACGCCTAATTTGAAAAGAAAGAATCCTCATGATGGAATAATCATTCTGTGAAAGTTTTAACAGAATCTGATGAAAACTGTTGACTTTATTGTGGTACAATGATTTTAAAATTAAATTTCATAATGCTCCTTTTCCTGTGATACTTGACGGATCAGGTCTAATACAAACATCAACAATCATTATTATTGTACAATTATTCTGTGAATGTTTGAAGAAAATCCGATGAAAGCTCTGGACTTTGTAACAAGGATTTATAAATGAAATTTTCATAAGGCCCCTTTTCCTGTGCTTCTTGACAGTTCAAACCCTGTTATGAAAAGAATGATAGTTATGACCTTCCAATCATTCTGTGAAAGTTTCAACAAAATCTGATCAAAGCTGTGGGCTTTATTGTGTTAACAGGGTTTTATTAACTGAATTTTCATATAGCCCCTTTTCCCATGTTACTTGATGGATCTGAACCAATTCCAAAGGAAACTCTTCTTACAAAAGTATAATTATTCTGTTTGAGTATAAAGACAACCCCATCTCATCTGTGGACTTAGAAGCATTAATTAAGATTTTTTTAATTGAATTTTCCTAAGGCCCCTTTCTATGTTTCTCAATGGATCAGACCCAATTGGAAAGGAACAATCCTTATGATGGTACAATCATTCTGTGAAAGTTTGAAGGGAATCCAATGAAAACTATTGACTCCAGAGTGTTAAAGAGTATTTCTTAAAAGATTTTTCGATTAAATTTTCATAAGGCCCCTTTTCCCGTGTTTCCAGATGGATCTGACCGAATTCCCAAAGGAACAATCCTTATGATGGTACAATCATTCTGTGAAAGTTTAAATACAATCTGATGAAAACTATGGACTCTAGAGTGTTAACAAGAATTTTTTAATTAAATTTTCATAAGGCCCCTTTTCCCCTGTTTCATGACAGATCAGACCCATTTTTGAAAGGAACGATCCTTATGATTGTACAATCATTCTGAGAAAGTTTGAAGAGAAATCGATGAAAACTGTGGACTCTATTGCGTAAACGAGGATTTTTAATTGAATTTTCATAAGGCCCCTTTTCCCATGTTTCTTGACGGATCATACCCAATTTCGAAAGGAACGATCCTTATATTGGTACAATCATTCTGTGAAAGTTTGAAGAGCTTCCAATGAAAACTGTGGACTCTATTGCTTAAACGAGGATTTTTAATGGAATTTTCATAAGGCCCCTATTCCCCTGTTTCTTGACAGATCATACCCATTTTCGAAAGGAACGATCCTTATGTTGGTACAATCATGCTGAGAAAGTTTGAAGAGAATCCAATGAAAACTTTGGACTCTATTGCGTAAACGAGGATTTTAAATGGAATTTTTAATGAATTTTCATAAGGCCCCTTTTCCTGTGTTTCTTGACAGATCACACCCATTTTCAAAAGGAACAATCCTTATGTTGGTACAATCATTCTGTGAAAGTTTGAAGAGAATCCGATGAGAACTGTGGACTCTATCGCATAAACGAGGATTTTTTAATTAAATTTTCATAAGGCCCCTTTTCCTATGTTTCTTGACGGATCATACCCATTTTCAAAAGGAACGATCCTTATGATGGTACAATCATTCTGAGAAAGTTTGATGAGAATCAGATGAAAACTGTGGACTTTATCGCGTAAACGAGGATTTCTAATTGAATTTTTAAATTTTCATAAGGCCCCTTTTCCCGTGTTTCTTGAGGGATCATACCCATTTTCGAAAGGAAAGATCCTTATGATGGTACAATCATTCTGTGAAAGTATGAAGAGAATCCGATGAGAACTGTGGACTCTATCGCGTAAACGAAGATTTTTTAATTAAGTATTAATTAGGCCCCTTTTCCCGTGTTTCTTGACGGATCTGACCCAATTTCGAAAGGAACGAACCTTATGATGGTACAATCATTCTGTCAAAGTTTGAAGAGAATCCGATGAGAACCGAGGACTCTATCGCTTAAACAAGGAAAAGTTTAACAGACGGACGACGGACGGACGCACAGACGCCGGCCGGGAAAAAGCTATCGCTATAGCTCTAGTGGCCTTCGGCCAGTAGAGCTAAAAATCAGACTTGTCTAAATTCAAAGATATTGTAGACAATTTTTGGTGATGAACTTTATTTTTTTTATTTTGCCTTTTGAGGTAAAACAAAGATTGTGAAATATGAAACAAGGGCACTTCCTACCGGTGCCTATGCTCGGCTGTTGGGTGCTGAATAGTGGACAAAATGCATTAGAGTTATCCCCCCTTGATAGTATAGGTTGCTCTTTTGATAGTGAACCAGTGTGCCATGTTTCAAGTGAATGCCTTTAGTAGAACCAGAGAATTCACAAAATGTCAACAACAACGACACCAAGGATATCGCAATACCTCTGGTTTTCTCCGAAAACAGCCAAGCTAAAAAATGATTAAAACAAGCAATTTTTTCATTTTCCACAAAGTTCCCACAGCATTTTTTTTTAGGGGCATAACAAACGTGATTGTGTGGAATGGAATAAGTTAATTCCTCATTTTACTTAAGAAAACTTTTGTCCATGACTTTGATCAACTTTAGTGATTATACATATCATCAAACAATTTATTTTGATTAGCATACATCTTTATGTCCTATTACAGTGCCAAACAGAACCCTATTCAAAACAAAACCCATTCCAACATGGCAAAATTTTAGACTGGTCTTAATTGTAAGAAGATACAGACGACAATTTTAGGTTGATGAAATTCTAAAATTCTTTGTCTTCAGGGGTAGATGACATTGTTGACATTAACCCATTCCCACACAATCCCTCCTTTTTACGCCCCTCTTGAAAAAAGCTTTGTAAAACGTTGTGGAAAATGAAGAAATTGCTTGTATCAAGCAATTTCTTCATTATCCACATTGTTTTCTATCCCAAAAGACGAAAAAATTCAAAATTCCATCAACTTGAAATTGTCGTCTGCAGCTCCTTTCAATTTTGACCAGTCTAAAATTTTGCTGTGTTGGAATGGGTTAAAGAAACTGCTTGAAACAAGCAATGTCTTCTATCTCCACAATGTTTTCCAAATCTTTTTCCATGAGGCATGTAAAAAGGAAGGATCATGTGGGAATGGATTAAATGAGTAATAAGAAATACAACTTTACCATAAATACTCTTGTAGACTTGTAGAAAGCTGTAATGGTATATAATCAGACACTATCCCAAAGGCATATTTTAAATATTCATCTGAAATATACAATATCGTCTTGAAACTAGAAATTGTTGCTAATAAAAACATGTATGTCTTCACCGAAGTATAGTCACAAGAAGTGAGAAATCATAGTACTAGATTATTTCCTATCCGTAAAAATGTCATTTTGAATTTTGACCCATTCCCACACAATGATATTTTAGACCAGTACAAATTCAAAGAAGTTGCAGATGATAATTTGAAGTTGGTAAAATCTTTAAATTTTTTGTTTTTGGGGTAAAAAACATTGTGATTAATGAAGAAATTGCTTGTCACAAGCAATTTCTTTATTTTCAACAATGATTTCCAAAGATTTCAGGGTGTTTAAAAGCGTCATTGTGTGAGAATGGGTTAAATGAGATTTTACAATTTTGGCCTAGCATGTTGAAGAAATTAATTCATTTTTACCCTACACATTTTTAACCCTTGTCATGCTATATAAATTACCTTACTGAATTGCTGTCAAATCAAAGGGCTGAAAGCACTGATAGAACTTGTTGTTTAAAAATCAATATTTTTGTTAGAAATCAACTTCATAAGCAACTCTGACAGGAAAAGTACAAGCAGGAGGTGTAGACTAAGATCAGCCTGCACATAAGTGCAGTCTGATCTTAATCTACACCTCCTGCCAAAACTGGAATATTCCGGGTTCAGCATGACAAGGGTTAACTGATATTGGATAGTGTAAAATTACATAAAATATCTGCCATGTAGTTTTGGAGATATTTTCCCACCAAGTAAGAGAAGGTTGAATTTTGATCATTGACCTTGAAATGTAACCTTGAACTAAATGCAATAAATTTTTCATTTTGGTCATTGCTCAGTAAGGGCCAATACTGAGATTATATCAAAAGCAACACCATTAATTTCAAGAAGTCAAATGATTGACCCATCACCAAACAAAGTTTTGTTAGACTGGTCCAAATTGAAAGATGCTGCAGACGGCAATTAAACGTTGTTGAAATGTTATAAATCTCTGTCTTTTGGGGTAGAAAACAATATGAAAATGAAGAAACTGCTTGTAATCAGCAAATTTCTTCTTTTTCATCTTGTATTCTCAAACTCTTTTCTTCAAGGAGACGTAAAAAAGTGGGATTGTGAGGAAATGGATTAAGTTTTAGACTGGTCAAAACTGAAAGAAGCTGCGGACAACAATTTTAAGTCAGCGAAATTTAAAAACTATTTTATATCTTAAAAACAAGCAATTTCTTCATTTTCCAAACTGTTTTCCTAATTTCCTTATTTCTTGAGGATTGTAAAAGTCCTAGATTGTGACGAAATGGGTTAACCCTTTAATAATTAATAACATCTTTTGACATCCCTTTAAAATGATATTAAGTAAAACATTGTGGGAAAAAGATTAATCAATTACCAGACGACAAAATTTTAGACTTCTGAAGTCAAAGATTACTGCAGATGACAAGTTCAAGCTGATCAAATTTCAAAATCTTTGCCTTTAGGGGTAGAAAACATTGTGGATAATGAGGAAAGTGCTTGTAACAAGTGTCATTATGGGGTAATGGGTTAACCTATTAGCACATAATCCTGCATTTCTTGAGTCAAAGAAAATAAGAATTGGAAAGAAATTGTGAGAAGAAAAGCATCTAAATATTATTATCTTCTTTCACACAATGTTTTCTACATAATTTTTATTTCAAACACACTTTGAAATGTCGTCTGCAACATTTAAATTTGGACCAGTCTAACATTTCTGTTGTTGGTAATGGGTTTAAAATAGTTTGGAATAATTTCTATTACCATCATCCCCTATATCTTTAGTACTTTTTATGAGATCAGAACTCCTTGACCCTGATGGTACAATGTTTGCTCTTCTTAATGCAGATACCACCTGCTCTGTCTGAAAAATTAATGGACAAGTTTCATTAAACTGCTTGAATGGGGTTTTGCCCCGCTTTCAACAATCTTTCAGTTATATCACGGCGGCTTGAGCACCTAACAATGGCTTCCTGGTATTTCTCACACCAGTACCGCCATCACATCCTTTCCTAGCCTCCAGCTACTATCCCACATAGGTCTACGGTTATAGACCCATTGATGGGAGACAAATAGTCGGAAAGGATGAGTGCTGCCGTCAGGGATCGAACTCGGGACCTCTAGATTGACTATCCGACGCACCACCAACTGCGCTATGACGGCGGCTAAGTTTCATTAAACAATAACAAGACCATGTGACAATCAAAATTTAGACCTGTCCAAATCCAAAGAGGTTGTAGATGACATATTAACCCTGGTCATGCTTAATATTTATCTTTTCTTCACAAAATTTTAATTTTTTGTCAAATTTAGATCAGCTGAGTGTACAAATATTTCCTAAATCTTAAAAGAACAAGCAGGTAGTGCAGACTAAGATCAGACTGCATGTCTGTGCAGGCTGATCTTAGTCTATACACTTGCCACAACTATTGTCAAGACAGGAATATTCTGTGATCAGCATGATAAGCATTAAAAAGCATTAGAATTAAAAAGTGTGTGCTTATTAGGGTATAAAACATTGTGCAAAAAGAGAATTTCTTGTAGCAAGCAATTTCTCCTTTTTTGGGGGGCATTGGTTAATCTTCTACAAGGTGATAAATTTACACGGTTTCAAGTTAAATATTTTGTAGAAATCTACATATATTTGGTTAAATCTTGTCACAAAGGGTTGAAAATATCATGAAAAAGCACAAAGCACTGGTTACAAGCATTTACATCTTTTCCAACAATATTTTCTGTTACTTCTATTCAAGCTTTCAAAATGTAACAATGATGGTTTAAACCTCTTGGCTGACTATTTTAACTTCCAAGTAGTATAACATAACCTTGTAGCCAAATGGTTTTCAATCAAAATTTTACAATTCAATTGCAGTCGGGTGCAGAATGATTTGATTGGTCGCTTGATTCCTTGATTGAAAGCCGTGTTTGGCCAAATGAAGATAAGTGAATTAATTTAACAGTGAACTTTTCAGCAAATGATAAAAAAACTGGTCATACAATAGACAACCAACAACAAACAAGAAATGGGTTGTCCAGGAACAACATGTCAAGCCTAGTGATTAGTACAGAGAATGTATATAGAATGTTTTTTTATATTTAGACATTGACCTTGGACGTATTACAATAAACTTTTCACATGACACTAGCACTTACCAAGAAGCACAACTGTGCAAAGTTATTTTCAAAGCCATCCATAAAAATAGAAGTCATGCTCTGGACAAGGTCGTTGACCTTCAACAGTGACCTTGACATCTTTTTCTCGCTCAACGCATGCTGGCTTGAAAAATTTACTTATGATTCCTTGAGAAGAGCAGAAAAAATAACACATGTGTCTATTTTTCCTATAATGTTTTCCTTGCAAAATATAACGCCGAAATCTGTTGATTCTTACTGTAGAATATTTCTTTTCACTTACCTTTAATTTTAGCCATGATAATGTCTTTTCTGGATTATATTTGTAAGCCTTAAAATCTTCATCACCTGAAAAAGCAACAAACCTTTAGGAACTGATGAATTATATTTTTTGTACCCCTCTTTTCAATTTTAACCCTTGCAGTATTGCATCTAAGATTGTTTGCATGTGTGAGCTTCCCCATTGAATTACTGAAATGGGGGAAGGGGTGACAAATGCTAAAGGGGTGGGTGTGCAAAAACACTGTGCATTATGTTACTTCATTTATAAATCTCTCTTAACCATTTTCCTGTTAAATACCTGGTTTTTACTTCCCAGTGTTTTTATACATGAGGAAAAAAATGTGGAAAAGAAGAAATTGCTTGCAAAAAGCAATTTCGTCTTTTTCCATAACAATTTTTTTCTCTATTTAATGATTATTTTTCCAATAAAATCAACTTTAAATTATCAACTGCAAACTTTTGAATTTGGGCAGATCTAAAATTTTGCACAATAAGAAAGGTTTAAGATATGAAATAAACAACAAATTTATTTAGTTTTCATTATTACATTAGATGCATAGCCGAAAAGCAAAAGGTCACAAAATGACCATTGATGAATACATGTATATAGCATTTTAACCTAATTTCAAATCCTTCATGTCTAACTCATTCTCTTCTTGAAAGGCCAACATACTTGAAAAATTTCAACTGGCAATATCTGTCTTAACCAAATAATATTCAGTTCTCATAGCGCAAATAAGAAAATTTTCTTTTGACAGAAATTTATAATGAAGGTTATCTCAGCTTTGACAAACTCAGACCAAATGTGGTATTTTGACTCTAAATGTAAACAAAAGGACCATGATGGTCCTAAATCGCTCCCCTGAGTATGATGGTTCATGGCTTTATGATATAAACAAAATGGCAAAGCCCTCTGTCTAATTATTTTGGAGAAGATGTTTACAGATTTCTCTTTTAATCCTAGGTATATTGATGATCCCACCATATAGCGCTAATTTCCTGAATATGGTAATGCTATGAAGTATAGACATCAATACATACCAAGTATAAAAGCTGTAAGCCTAATGGTTTAGGAGAAGAAGGTTTTCAAAGATATCATTATCTATTCCTAACTAAAATTAGGGATTGCACAGAAAAGGGCTAATTTTTTAAGTAATTTGGTAGAGGGTCAATGGCTGATGATATGTACCAAATATCGAAGCTCTATTCTTTATGGTTTGGGAGAAGAAGATTTTCAAAGATTTCCTTCTTTATTCCTTTTTAAAATCAGGTATCGCACAGGAAAGTGCTAATTTTCAGAGTATGATATTGCTCCGAAGTATTTTGGTAGACGGTCAATATATTATGATATGCGCAAAATATAAAAGCTCTAGGCCTTATGGTTTGGGAGAAGAAGATTTTTTAAGTTTTCCTTCTTTAATTCTATGTAAAATCAGGGATCGCCCAGAAAAGGGCTAATTTTCAGAATAGGGTGATTCTTTGAAGTATTTTGGTAGAGGGTCAATAGATGATGATTTGTACTAAATATCAAAGCTCTTGGCCTTATGGTTTGGGAGAAGAAGATTCTAAAAGATTTTCTTCTTGATTACTATGTTAAATCAGGGATTGCCAAGAAGCGGGCTAATTTTCAGAAAATAGTTATTCTTTGAAGAATTTTGGAAGAGGGTCAATAGATGATGATTTGTACCAAATACCAAAGCTCTTGGCCTTATGGTTTGGGAGAAGAAGATTTTTAAAGATTACCTTCTTTATTTCTATGTAAAATCAGGGATCATTAAGAAAAGGGCTGATTTTCAGAATACGTTAATTCTTTGAAGTATTTTAGAAGAGGGTCGATAGATGATGATATATACCAAATATCAAAGTTCTAGGCCTTATGGTTTGGGAGAAGAAGATTTTTAAAGATTACCTTCTTTATTTCTATGTAAAATCAGGGATCACAAAGAAAAGGGCTAATTTTCAGAATAGGGTTATTCTTTGAAGTATTTTGGTAGAGGGTCAATAGATGATGATGTATACCAAATATCAAAGCTCTAGGCCTTATGGTTTGGGTGAAGAAGATTTTTAAAGATTTCCTTCTTTATTTCTATGTAAAATCAGGGATCATTAAGAAAAGGGCTAATTTTCAGAATACGTTAATTCTTTGAAGTATTTTGGTAGAGGGTCAATAGATGATGATGTATACCAATAATCAAAGCTCTAGGCCTTATGGTTTGGGAGGAGAAGATTTTTTTTGTTTTTTCACTCCGTTGCCATGGCAACCAGAGTTCTGTATGGATTTCAATTCTTTGAAGTATTTTGAAAGAGCATGACCTAAGGATCATTTCTGTGAAGTTTTGTTGAAATTCCATGGTTAGTTTAGGAGAAGAAGATTTTTTTGTAATTGTGAACGGACGGTGGGACGGACAGACGGACGGACGACGGATGATGACCGATCACAATAGCTCCTCCAGAGCACTTCATGCTCAGGGGAGCTAAAAAGTCAATATTTATGTATCCAACAGTAAATTGATAACTCATACCAGACAAGACACATAACATACCAGTTTTTTCCTCATGTTTCAACCACTTATAATTTTCAACCATGATTTCTGAAATTTTGTGTCAACGCGACTCTTTTTTTGGCGAATCAGACTGATATCAAACTAGTGTTAATTTGCAACATTTATGGCCAGTAACATGTAAAGAAAATTAGTGAAATTATTGGTTGGTGATCTAAAGTTTGTAACTACAGCTTGAATAAGTATAAGTTGTAGTGATGATGTTTAATCTGTTCCAACACAATTCCTCATCTTTACGCCCCTCAAGAAAAAACCTTTGGAAAACATTTTGGAAAATGAAGAAATTGCTTGTTACAAGCAATTTTTCATTATCCACAATGTTTTCAATCCAAAAAGACAAACAAATTCGATGTTCCATCATCTTGAAATTGTTTTCTGCAGCTTCTTTCAATTTGAAACAGTCTAAAATATTATTGTGTCGGAGTGGGTCAAGTCACCAAAGCAACAGAAATGCTTCAAATAAATGTTGGCAAGTGTCAGAGTGGACTTCCGGTCTCAGGGCCTTCCATGGACTGATTTTTCTTTTTGCCATCACTTTCGCCAAATAGCAAAAAAACTGGAGCCAAATCTGCTGCCAAGAAGCCAAGTGAGAAGCCAATTTTTTTGCCTAGTTTTATACCAATGAAATCTGCTGAGCTCAGAGACTAATGACCGCTAAAAACTAAAAAAAAAAAAATCCAACGCACACACACAAAAAAACTTAATACATGTAACTGAATTTGTAATCTATCTTGTGCATTTGAATTCAATTAGACAAGCCATAATATTTCAAGCAATTTCTTGATATTTCACTAAAATTTCGTATCCCACCGACAGTACCCCACCCACCCACAGAGAAACACAAACAAGTTTTTCAATTACTGTTTTAACCCTATCTAGCGTCCAATCAATCAATTTTATAAAGTGAAATGGAGATCAAATGACGTTAGTTTTGTTGTATCTTTTTTTCCTAAACTTTTTACCATAGTATTTTAAGTCCGGTGATTTACTTTAACCGAGATCAAATTTATTGCGTTTTTCTGTCAACCAGTTAACCTAAAATATTCCTCTGTTGATGCAAAAACACTGCTGACGTCATAAAAATGTTGGGTCTGACCATTCTACTCTACGGGAGCATAGGGTTGTGATGTACATCAAAGAGACCAAAGAGACAGCCTTGAGAGGGTTTCCCACATTGCGCAATTTCCACTGAGTAGAATTTGGACTCAGATTTGTGCACGAGAATTGGTCATTTGTATATTTTAGTCAATTTACGATTTTTTTGTAGGACATGTATTCTGATTTATTTTTAACCCACTGAAGTAAGATTTTCTTATTTTGATTTTGTTGAATTTATGTAACGCACACTGTCATTAAAGAAGTCTTTTCGATCATGGTCAGAAATTGTCACCTGAATCGTAGGTTATACATTAGATTAGTGTTTGTCACACTTTGTTTATTGAAATTCGACACGATTATCACGATCATCATGATTTAACACAAAGTCTACAATAACCTGCTTTGATTGTAGTCTGATCGAGACTTTTAGTACACAGGTGGTACCTTATATGAAAATGAATAATGCTTCCACAGACTTTTTTATAGCCAGCATTTTGCCTGATTTGATTTTTATCGCTACTTAGCTTTAATTTTCACATTTGGCGACATTGGCGATCGCCAGCGAAGGCCCTACGGTCTGAACGAATTATTTGTTTGGACAATTGGCACTTTGATTGACAGCCAAAATCTGTCAATTACAGCTTATTCACAAACCTTTTGTATTGGAGGTTTCTGACCATATATTTTGCATATCTCATTCTGTCATAGTGGAGATCAACTTGCCTAGCCGGTGATCTATCAAGTATCCTTTATATCTTTACCTTTACAATCTGTGACTAGATGTAAATCTGTTAGTGAGGTATTGAGTAATCTGTGACAATCACTGAATTCTTCATCGATGACAATCTGGTCTAGAGTCATGTACTTTCCTGTCTGAGATCAAATATGGTTCATTAATCCAATACCAGACAACAAACATTTTAGGCAGGTCTAAATTGAAAGATGTAGACAACAATTTTTCTTCATGAAATTTTACCTATACATGACTTTTTGGGAAGAGAACATTGTGGATAAAAAAGAAATTGCTTGCAACAAGCAATTTCTTCATTTTTGAAAATGCTTTTGAAAGCTTTTTTTTAGGGGGGGCGTGAAAAAGCAGGATTTTGTTGGAATGGGCAAAAATTTGCAATACAATGTGCTTCTTATGTTAACAAAATTAGGTTTTTCTTAAATAAATTCTGTTTCTAGGAGACAAACATTTAAAAATGGGCAAAATTAATAGAGGTTGAAAATGACAACCTTTCGAAATTCAAAACAGAAGTGGAAAGAATGCACAATTTGTTTATTTGAATGGGGTTTAACACCACTTTTAACTGTATTCCAATCATATTGCAGCAGCTGGAGCACCTAACCAGTGTTATTTCTCACAACAGTTCTACCACTACATCCTTTCAGCTGCTCATCTCACATTTGCTGTGACCCGAGATTGAACCCTGGACCTTATAATTAAGAGTCCAATTCACTATCACTGCACCATAGCCGCCACCGAAAGAATATACAATCACACCAAAGTGTAACATTTTACTTTATGTTTCTTCCCCACTTTTAACATCTTCAAGAAAATAGCTTCAAAAACATTATGAAAAGTGAAGATATTGCTTGTAACAATTTCTTCATTTCTCATTTTCTACTCTACAAGACAAAACTTTGTAAGATTCTACCAACTTGAAATCGTCATTTGTTAACAAAAGTATGATTACAGTCAAATCCATCTTCACCCATTACCTGACGGAAAACTTTAGACGGAATCAAATTGAAAGGAATTGCAGAGTCTTTGAGATCTTTTTAAAGCTTTTGGGAAGAAAAAAATTGGAAAATTAAGAAATTGTTCGTTCATTTCACACAATGTTATAGCAATTGTTTTTTCTTGTGGGATGTCACAAAGTGTCATTGTGTGGGAATGGGTTAATGAGCAGTAAAGGAATGAGCAGAAACCGCTTATGGCAGTTGGAGGCTTAATGCAGAAAATCAATTCGAGACCCATTTTCCATATCAAATATGTGGGTTGAGACCATTATCAAAGTAATTTTAACCCATTCCTACAGAATGACGCTTTTGGAGATCAAATGAAAGATGAAGACAGAGTATTGAAACACAAACAAGATCACAAACATATGCATCTAGGGTTACCACAGTTCATAGTGAAGGCTTCTCCTTTCTGATTCACTGAAAAAAGTATTTTAACCCATTCCCACTCAATCCCTCCTTTTTACGCCCTTCAATAAAACAGCTTTAGAAAACATCGTGGGTAATGAAGAAATTGCTTGTAACAAGCAATTTCTTCATTACCCACAATGTTTTCTACCCTGAAAGACAAGTATTTTTTAAAATTTCAACAACTTTAAGTTGTCGTCTGCAGCTTCTTTCAATTTGGACCAGTCTAAAACTTTGCCATGTGGGAATGGGTTAATATTGTAAGCAAAGTTATATGTTTACTGCTAATACGCTATTTTTCTTTTATCACATTTTCATTTACTTTATTTCATCAATGCATACAACTTTGGGTTTACTAGTAGTGGGTTGTTAATGTTATAATTGAAACTAACCTAAGATTCTTTTGCAATAAGCATTTCATTATAATTACACATAAAGTGCTATATATTCACATTCCAAAGATATCATTCATATTCAAAGGGAGAAAGGTTGTTTTATTTTGTGGAGTTTATGTGCTTAAACCACGAATATAGAGGATAATCAACTGGTTATTCCAGATATGAAATAATATTTCACGAGGATGCGTTGTTCGGCGAAAAAGCGAGTTTTTTTAAAGCATCCGAGTGAAATATTTTTCATATCTGGAATAACCAGATGATTATTCTATGAATTATATGACTTTTTATTATTTGTTTTATTAAAATATCAAAACCAATCTTTTTGATAGAGAGAAGGTCTATTGAAAAAAGTGTGGATGAATACATGATTAAAGATTTATTACAGAGAGTGAAACTAAGAAGTGTTATCATCACTCCAGTGACGATATCGAAATTTATTACACTGGGAAATCCAAAGATTTCACAACAAGGTACATAATAAATAAAGGTTCTGTATATATGCTGTAGCACAGGAAGATTTATTACCACTTGTTAGCTTAGTTTGTTTACATGTATTCACTTGAATCCACTGATCAATGACCTAGATTCTATCTTAAAATACGAATTAACCCGTTATCACACAACGAAATTTTAGACTGGCCCGAATCTTAAGGAGAGGTAGACAGCAAATTAAAAGTTGGTGGAATTAAGAAAATCTTGGTCTTTTAGGGTAAAAAACAATCTTGACATTGAAGAAATTGCTTGTTACAAGCAATTTCTTCATTGTCCACAATTTTTTTTTTTCAAAGCTTTTTTCTAGAGGGGCGTCAAAAAGTGTCATTGAAAGGGAATGGGTTAATTATTTCTCTCATTTAGACAGTTCATAAGACAATTCATCATGAATATCTGAATAAACAAGCTTATTGAAGTTTTAACCCACTGTCCATGTTATTTACAACATTCAGCAAGTAAGTTATTTTCTAAATTAGCCTTGACACAAGATGCGGGCAATCACGTAGATTTTCACAAAAAGTTTATGAGCATGCATAGATATGCATTAAATTAACATCCATTATTTCAATCGATTTTAAATAGCGGCTTTGTATTAACATTGAAGAAATTGCTTGACATGGGTCCATAATGTTGAATAACCTTAAAGACCAAGGTTTATAAAATGTCATCAACTATAAATTGTCTTCTGCAACTTCATTAAATTTGGACCAGTCTAAAATTTTGTTACATGGTAACAAACAGATAGTTCAATTCAGACAATTAAAGGTGACTGCTGGCGACATTTCACTGATTATTGCCATATAAAGTACAGTATTTTCAAAGAGCAAAATGGCATAAGCCTATCTGAACTAGCTAAAATATGCAGATTGCCCACTAAACTCAGTTGACCATAAACTCAGATTCCACTGTATGTTGATTCAGATTGTTTAACCCATTACCAAGTGACAAAATAATAGACTAGTCCAAATTCAAAGAAGTTGCAGACGTCAACTTTTAGTTAATGAATTCTTAAAAATTTTGTCTTTTGGGAAGAAAACATTGTGGATAATGAAGAAATTGCTTATTACAAGCAATTTCTTCATTGTCCATAATGTTTTCCAAAGCTTTTTTCCTGAGAGGTGTAAAAAAGGGAGGATTGTGTTAGAATGGTTAAATACGGATCCTGAATTAACAAAGAAATAATAGCCAAATTTACTATTCTTTTCCCAGAAAGGTATTTTGATAATCAAACTTTACCTTCTCAGATTCCCTTAAGTATGGTAACACTAAAAACACTGGGTCTATACTTGTCGTTATATACAAGCTTCCATCTGTAATTAGAAAGAACAAGTATATTTGAATTTGACACTTCGCATAAAAGTAGGTTGCCCACCCTTCATCTAAAATAATAGTTCACTCTTTTTTCAAAGATTTTATGGTTCATTTTCACTGAACCTTTTTCCGTGCTTAATGGCTTCCTACTCCCCTCCTTTTCCTGCCAATGTATTAACCCTTTCTCGTTTTCAAAATATTAGACTGGTAGAGGACATTGAAAAGTGGGTGTAATTTGAAAACAAACCATTCTATGTTGTAGAAAATATTATGAAACAAGGAGAAATTGCTTGCAATAAGCAATTTCTTCTATTTCAACAATATTTTTTCAAGTATAGATTCAAAGGGATTGTAGAGAAAAGGGTTAAAATAATTCCGGCAATAACAAATCAGTGGAGTTTTTTTTGTAATGATTTCTTTCATAGAAATTATTGATATGTGAATCTTTTTATTGGTAGATGAAAAGAACAACATTTTAATCCATTCCCACATGGCAAAGTTTGGCTCAAATTGAAAGAAGCTGCAGAAAATTGTTGAAATTTTAAAGATCTTTCTCTTTTGAGGTAGAAAATATTGTGGAAAATGAGGAAATTGCTTGTGACAGGCAATTTCTTCATTTTCCTCAATGTTTTCAAAAGCTGAAAAGCACAAGTAGGAGGGATTGGGTAGGGATGGGTTAAATAAATATAGCTGAAGTCTAACATTACCCTAGAAACAACAAAGTTCATTTCTAATTTCTCTGACCATTTTTTTCCCAAAATTCCCTATCTTTTCCCTGACCTTTACTAATTACTTGCAGACAAAAATTTAAAGTTTATGAAATTTTAGATTTTTTCAACTCTTCTGGATAGAAAACATTGTGTTAAAGGAAGAAATTGCTTGTTACAAGCAATTTCTTCATTTTACAGAATGTTTCTCAACTTTTTTTTCTTGAAGGGTGTCCAAAAGCCTCACTGTGTGGAAATGGGTTAAAGAACAAGAGTGAAATAGTCTTAATAAACACTGCCAACTAGCCAAAACAGTAAATTTTGCATTTAGCCCTCTGTTCCTGTGACAGCCGCCGTCATAGCGCAGTTGGTAGCATGTCAGACTACTAATCTTCAATCATGGGATGTCATTGGTTCGATCCCCAGTGTCAGCACATATCCTTTCCGACATTTGTATCTCACCATTGGTGAATAATCAATAACCTAAGTTAGATAGCGGCAGGAGGCTAGGAAAGGATGTAGTGGTACTACTGATGTGAGAGATACCATGAATTCATTGTTACTTGCTCCAGCCGCCACGATAAGACTGAGATACTGTTAAAAGTGGCGTTAAACCCCATTCAATCAATCAACCTGTTCCTGTGACATAGTCTAAAATGGCAACACCCTTTCAATAAGCACATGGTTAGTTCACTAGGAACATTTCTGTAAAAGTTTCATTTAAATCTGTCCTTAGAGGAGATATGTTTACAAGACATTGGTCCAAATGAACTTTGAACTCCAACATTGTCTGACATTATTTTGAAGTATTTCTGTTTGTTTGGTGATTTCACCCATTACAAGATGCCAAAATTTTAGACTGGTCCAAATTGAAAAAAACGTTGCAGACAACAATTTAAAGTTTATGAAATTTTCAATGTTTTCAACTTTCTGGGTTGAAAACATTATGGAAAATAAAGATATTGCTTGGTCCAAGCAATTTCTTGATTTTAAATAATGTTTTCTCATTTGTTTTTCTTCATTATCCACAATGTTTTCTATTCAAAAAGACGAAAAAATTTAAAATTCCATCAACTTGAAATTGTCGTCTGCAGCTCCTTTCAATTCGGACCGGTCTAAAATTCCACTGTGTTGGAATGGGTTAAAAGCCTTAACTTCAGCTTATTAAAGAAGTAGTTACGAAATTTAGGTCGCCAACCAACAATTTTGCTATTCTGTTACATGTTACTGGCCATAAATTTTGCAAATTAACCCATTCCTGTTTTATGAAATTTTAGACTGGTCCAATTTGAAAGTGGTTGCAAATGACAATGAAAAATGCATGCAATTTGAAATCTGACCATCCTTTTTGTGGTAGAAAAAATTGAGGGAAAAGGAGAAATTGCTTGTTACAAGTAATTTCTCTTTTTTCCATAATGTTTTCTCAAGTATAAAATCACAGTGGCGTCAAATCCCGGGTTTTTCCTGGAAAGGGTTAATGTCAACAAACATCAAAGTGAACTCCCTGTACTGTCTGGGGGGAAGCAGAGTCAGTGGATATAGAAAAGATGTGCACTTACCATTTTGCACTTGATCCCCGATGAACCAAGACCTGTATTCTTCTTTAAATTGTTTTATTTCATACACTTCTGTATCATTGTGGGCAAACAGATACAAGGTTTTCTGACCTTAAACAGAAAAAAATATGACAAATTTTATGAGAATTTCAACATATTTTTTTTTTTAACTTGGTCTTCGTGCTATCAGCTTTAGAAATAGATCATAGTACCTTTACCCTTTCCTGTACACGGGATTTTACGTTGCTGCTATTTTCTACTTGAGAAAACATTGTGGAGAAAGGAGAAATTGCTTGTAACAAGCAATTTCTCCTTTTTCCACAATATATTCTACCACATATGATGGTATCATTTCAAATTACATCCAGTTTTCATTGTGGTCTGAAACTTCTTTTAATTTGGACCAGTCTAAAATTTCAAGAAACCAGAAAGGTTAATAGTTTTCAAAGAGCATTGTCATGAGATTGTTTATCTTAACATTTTCCAGTTCAATCCCTGTTTTTTATGTCCCAGTGATTTTATAATTGAGAAAACAAGCAATGTCTTCTTTTTCTACAATAATTTTTACCCTACTATATGAATATTTTTCAAATCAATTATACTTTAAATTTTTGAATTCGGACAGGTCTTAAATTTTGTAAAACAGAAAGAGTTTAGGTTTTAATATGAGATCAATCTTTAGTTACAAATAAGGTCCTTGCACAAAGTTTGACCACAAAATTGCAGTGATGACTATAAAAAGAAAAAGTAAATTAAAATTTCAATACAGTGGACTCCTGTTAATTGTTACTCCAGTGTAGAAAACATTGTATGCAGGCAATTTCTTCATTTTACATGATGTTTTCCAGATTGTTTTTCTTCATGGTATCAGAAAGCGTCATTGAATGGGAATGGATCATGAAAAGGAGGTATTTGTATGTGAACAAACAGGTTCAGTGAAATTAAGCTTAATGAATAGCTCAATGTCAAGGGTTAAAAAAGCTGTAATAGTTATTATACTGTAGTGATAGACAGATGGAGAATGGAGTGGAAATCTGATGTCCACATTCACCTCTGCTTGTAGCAAACTAACAAGCATAAAACTAGGGGGAATATATTAACACTGTCTAAAGGAAGTACAAACCAGATTTTGGATGTTTTAATGCACAAATTGTGGGTCTGTTTTCCATATTACCATCTTCTTGTAGAATATTATCTGAAAGAAAGAATTTGATTAATCCATAATCAGACAACACAATTTTTAAAACACGTTTGTCATTTCGGGGTAAAAAGCAATGGAAAATGTAACTGCTTAAAACAAGGAACCAAAGACATGGTAATGCGCTGTTCATGAAAAAAGTCATAAATGGAATTAAAATTATATGAAAACAAGATATGTTTGTGAAACACAAAGCCCCTGCAAGAGGATTAAACATCTGAACTTGATATGTGACCTTGACCTTATCACATGACATTGACATAAGGAGATGCGTTTTATGGAGATGTATCATCATGGCAAATATGAGCATTTTATCTTGAATAGGCTGGTAGTAATTGGCAATGCTAAGGTTTTTTAGTTAAGTTTTGCTGATAGACAGACGGAAAGACTGAATGACAGACAGACAGACAACAGTAAAACAGGGGCATAAAAATATTATCAAAGATAATGGATTAGGTATTAAAAATTCATGGCAAAAGATCATGGAAAACTTCCCATTTATTACCAATAACATCATTGACCTTATATCTGATTTTACAACATCATGACATAACAGTTCATTTTGGTGAAATCCTACAAACGGGTAGATTCAGAAAGACAACAGACTCACTGAACAGTCTTTCAATGTTCAGCTACATGAAAATAAAAAGATTATTGAAGAAACACATTTCTGTGTTAAAAGTGCATATTAGGTATGAAGAAACTATGACATGTATTTAGTTCAGTTCAGTAAAAATTAAGGATAGTGGTGGTTCTTTTTACCTCATGATAATAATATTGTGTCAATGTAATAACTAACCCTTGTCATGCTGAACCCGGAATATTCCTATTTGTGCAGGAGGTATAGACAAAGATAAGCCTGCACATATGTGCAGTCTGATCTAGTCTACACCGCCTGCTTGTTCCTTTCAAGCCAGAATTGTTTATAGATTCAGCTTTTAAAAGAAATATTGACCTGCAACCAGTGCTTCCAGTGATTTCAGTCCTTTGATTTTGGTGCAATTCTAAACAGAATTTTTATACAGCATGATGAATTATATTGTTTACACATTTGATTTTACATGTTTGTAACATATTGTAGTAATATTTTTAGCTAAAGTAAATACGTGTATTGTTGTTGTATAATAATTATTTTAGCATGACAAATTTGCAGCCAATAAGGAATAAAGTATTGGTGATTCACAAATATTAAACTACTTTAACCCAATAACACACAATGACGCTTTTAAACACCCCTCAATATAAAAACTTTGTAAAACATTGTGGAAAATGGATAAATTGCTTGTAACAAGCAATTTCTTCATTATCCACAATGTTTTCTACCCCAAAAGACAATAAAATTGAAGATTTCACAAGCTTACAATTGCCGTCTGCAACTTTTTTGAATTAGGACTGGTCTTAAATTTAATCATGTGGGAATGCGTTAAAGAAAATCCCAATTACAAGAAAAGGATAACATGGCTGAGCAAAGGTGGTCTGGAAAGTCCTTGTGCTCACATGGAGTTCTTTTTCCAACAATATTTTCTATGAAATAGGGTGGTAACTTGAACTGTACTTACTTTATAATGTGGTCTGCTACCCCTTTGAATTTGGAAAAGTCTAAAATTTTAAAAAACAGCCGTCTTATCCAGTTGATTTTTGCATATACAGGCTCAATAAAATCTGCACTCCTGTATTTCCTTGATTCAAAGATATAGATTGGACACCTCTATAATATTTAATCTGGTTGAGATAACATTGTTTTTGATTACGCAGATTCTATGAAATCCAGTATTTCCTTTGATTGGCAACGTTAACATGAAAGTCAAAGTGAATTTCAAATTCAGACTAAGTTACATACAGTCATTATTCAATGTTTAAGTGTTCTGTTTTTATATAATGATTAGAATGACTAGTAAGTGAAAAATATCAGTCAGAGAAAAACAAAGTCGAAAGTTTTCACCCATACACAGACTACACATATTAAGTAAACTGAGCAAGACTGATTTCCCCCACATTTAGTGAATACTCCATGATACCACATCTAATGAATACTCCATGATATTGACCAATGAGATGTTATCGAATTACAGTTAGTGACCATTACCAAATTATTGGTATTACCACCCTTTTTCCGACTTCACCATAACTAGGCCTACTCACAGAACAGCCAACTGGATCATCCATTACGAAAATCATGAACAATAGGTATATTGAGCATAAATGATTTCATTTGACTTACTAAAAGTCGATTAACCCATTCCAACACAGTGGAATTTTACACCGGTCCAAATTTAAAGGAGCTGCAGACGATAATTTCAAGTTGATGGAATTTTAATTTTTTTTGTCTTTTAGGATAGAAAACATTGTGGATAATGAAGAAATTGCTTGAACCAAGCAATTTCTTCATTCTCCACAATGTTTTCCAAAGCCTTTACCGTTGAGGGGCGTAAAAAGGAGGGATGGAGTGGGAATGGGTTAAGAGTCCAACGCGCTACCAACTGCGCCATGGCCATGTCCCCCTGTATGTGTAATTCGGTAATTTTGTGTGTTAATATCATTTGAGCGTGTATATGACATCCTTTAATCCTGTCAAGATTATAACGATTTTTCTATGCTTATAAATGTTCAAGTCTATGTAGCTATTATTCAATACCGGTAGGTTGCATACAACACTCTTTAAATCAGTTGATATTACATTGGTTTTTGCATAGGCAACCTGCATCTGGTATTTCCATGATTTTAACATAAATGTTCAAGTCTGCCCCAGGGAAAAGCTGTTAACCTTTTCCTGAACAATTCCTAATTTTTTCCTGTGATATTATGCTTTAAAACATTGTCGAAAAAGATTAAATTGGCTAATAACAGGCAATTTCATCTTTTTCCACATTGTTTTTTATCATAAATGTGGGCAACTTGTTGAATTGACGTCTACTACTCCTTATTATTTTGGACAAGTCTAGGATTTCGAAAAAAGTAAAGGGTAGATCTAAATTTACTTAAATTTACTTTATTTTTTGGAGATTAGTATTTCTCATCTAAAGCAATTCACACTGTACCAATTTAATATGGTGATTCACCATGTTAAATGAAAGGGTAATAAATGACATAAATAATTTTTTTGGTGAATGTAAAAAAATGGGTCAATTATCACATAAATTATAAAATACTTCCTTTACTTTTTGAAATTTTTTTTTCACTATAACAATAATAATTGTATAATTTGGTATTAAGTTGGTTATGCAGGAATAATTTGGTATTTCAAATTCCGTGCAATGATAATTATCAAACAATTCTGGAGCAAAACTCAAGCATCTGTCAAATCAAAGCTAGGAAAGTGATGTCATACTTGAAAACAACTTGGAAATTTCCGATAATTGAGAATCTTCCATATTACCAGAACTGACATGTTGAGGTCCATAACCTGATAACCAATTGTCAATGAAGCCCACCGTCTGAAGGCTTTCATTTCTCTACCCTTGGTAATCTAATAACCCCCATTTGTTTATTATTATATGTTTTTTAGAATAGGTAAGTGTGAAAAGTAGTGGTAAGTTTATCAAAAGGATGAGCGTGTCTAATTTGTTCATTTACATTGAAGTTGGTGTTACGACCGTTTACGTGCACGAATCTATTGCTTACTATTCATCATAAATATCCATTGATCTGCAACTTTAACTTTAAATTCTTTCGGTTTTACTTGCTCTTCATCTCCGTCTGTAGTTTCAGACTCTGTGATTTTGTCTGATTTACGAGTTTGCGGCATTCTTGTAGATTTTTATAAATATCAGGGTGTGAAAATGTTAGGGTGCGAATCCACGGCGCCAAATGGGTGAACCGAAAGTTCTTATATGAAACAAAGGGAAAATGTTTTTTTAGGTCGAACTTCAAAGTAGACCGGTACCGCCGTCGACTTTAACAAAGCCCGCTTTTTTTTAAAGTCGACAGTGGTACCAGTCTAACTTCAAAGACGCTTAATTTAGTAATAACGATGATAATAATAATTATGATAGAACGGGTCACAACATAGAAAGTATAGGAAAAATAAAAAGTTTAAATAACCGTCTTTTTTCATAGCCAATCAATAACGTTAGATTCTGAATAGTAGAATTAAAAGATTAGGCGTTCTTTCTAGAGATATTTTAAGCCCACAAAAAGAATCTTAAGTATTCTTATTGAGGGAAGTAACCTTAACCAGCAATAAGTGGCTTAAAAACTGACTTTAGCATTGACGACGCCTCGTGGAAGCTATAAACCGAGGGACCCCTGTTTCGAATAAATCAGTCTAAATTCTTATTTGGTTGGATTTGTCACAAGCTCAACGCAGCTCAAGTTATGCCTACATGTATATGTAAGGGATTGAATGTGGGATTAAATGAATAAAATAGGGCCTAGTTTAGGGGAAAAATGAAAAGTGAATGAAATGCTTGTTAGATCTACAATTTAAGTAATTTCTTCATTTTCAAGTTCACTGTGATTGTTTTATAGCAACGGAAAGACCGTCGCGGTGAGATATTAAAATTTGTAGGCTATGTCTGAAAGTGAGCTGTTTTGTGTCCTGTGTTGCCATGTTTTTTTGTTTTTTTTTGTTTGGTTTTTTTTTTGTCTTCAAATCATGTTCATTTTAACAGCGCCCCGCAGGGCCTCAAGTTCAATTACCGCCTCTTATGGTCTCGTTTCTTTTTAGCTATCAAAGCACCAGCTGTGATAACTTAAGTAAACAGACAAAATTTAAGGTCTTCTCAGTGTTCAACGAGTGCAAACTGCCTCTGTAGGCTTAACCACTAAATCCATTGAATGCCTACACCATAACTTGAAAAGTAGTTTTTATTCCAGGAATATTGGAAGCTCTGTAGTTGCTTTTTATGGCCTCATGAATAACTTTATACAAACTGTGACAACTCCTTCCAAAGCATGCTATCTAACCCAATCCCATAATTCGTGCTTTTGAAGCATCTCAAGAAATTAGGCTTTGAAAACATTTTGACTGGCGAGAGAACAGCGTAGATGTGACAGGTTCACCAGTCTAGAAAACATTGTGGATAATGAAGAAATTGCTTGTAACAAGCAATTTCTTCATTGCCCACACTGTTTATCTACCATACCAAGCAAACATTAAAGAAGACTACTTATTAAAACCATGCTTTGCTAGTTTACAGTACTTTTATTACTTTGCATTTTGTTCGTCTTCGGATCATGTAGACCGGTACCGCCGTCGACTTTAATTAAATGTCGACAGTGGTACCAGTCTACGGATCATGTTCATTTTAACCCATTCCCACTCAAGCCCTCCTTTTTACGCCCCTCAAGAAAAAAGCTTTAGAAAACATTTTGGAAAATGAAGAAATTGCTTGTATCAAGCAATTTCTTCATTATCCACAATGTTTTCTACACTAAAAGACGAAAAATTTCAAAATTCCATCAACTTGAAATTGTCGTCTGCAGCTTCTTTCAATTTGGACCAGTCTAAAATTTTCTTGTGTGGGAATGGGTTAACATCGCCTCGCCAGGTCTCATTCAATCACCCTCATATGGTCTCGTTTCTTTTTAGCTACTAAAGCGTCATGTAGGAGCCATATGGGCGGGGGCAAACAATCCGTGTATCATATTTTACAATTTGATGTTATGTTTCAGTTATAAGTGAAATACGAGAAAACTGAGTCCTGTTTTTTATATTTCATATCAGTGGCCGACAAATATATCTTTAACCCATTCCCACACAACAGAATTTTAGACTGGTCCAAATTAAAAGCAGCTGCAGAGGACATTTTAAGTTGATGGAAATTTATTTTTGTTGTTGTTTCCTATTTTTGTAAGCAATTTCTTCATTTCCCGCAATGTTTTCAAGAACTGTTTTCTTGAGGGGCGTAGAAGGAGGGCTTGTGTGGAAATGGGTTAAGACCAGTTGACGTGAATTATGCTTAAATCATACATACACTAAAGTCTTTTTATGGTCATGCCATCGAATGTCGCATAGAGGGACCAACGTGTGTGTTTCCCGGCGTTTACTAGGATTTATCATCGCTTCCATATAGCGCATGCCCTTATATGAGCGACCATGGCTTCTAGAAGAACGTAGCGGTAACGGTTGTAACAGCTGTTACAGGAGGAAGCCGGCGCAAGAAAGTTCCATACGGTTCTTTAACTCTTTCCTGTTCAATCCTTGGTTTTACGTCCCAGTGATTTTATACACGATAAAACATTGTTGGAAAAGAAGAAATTGCTTGTAACAAGCAATTTCTTCTTTTCCTATGATATTTCTACCCTGTAGGTTGGATACTTTTCCAATTGCATTCACTTTTAGTGGTAGCTTTAAACTACTTTCAAATTGGACAAGTCTAAAATAACATAGCAAGCTTTTAATTTTTCGGAAAACAAACATCTCTGCACCATTATCATGCTGAATCCGACATTTTCCTGTTTTTGACAGGAGGTAAAGACAAAGATCTGCCTGTATACAAATAATAAGCATCCCTATCTTAGTATAAACATTTTTTTAAACCCAATTGCTTAATTGATTGAATGAGATTTAACGCCACTTTATAGAGTATTTCAGTCATAACGCGGAGGCTGGAGCACCTAACAATGGATTCCTGGTATTTCTCACACCATTACTACCACTACATTCTTTCCTAGCCTTCAGCTGCTATCCCACTCAGGTTTAAGATTGATCAGCCACTGGTGATAGACAAATGTCGGAAAGGATATGTGCCGCCCCTGGGGATCGAACCCATGACATCTCATGATTGAAGGTTAGGAGTCTGATGTGCTTCCAACTACGCTATGATGGCGGCACAATCCATGACAAATAAACGGTAAGCACACTCCAGGATCAGTATAATGTTAGAAGGAAGTCGCTGAAAAGTTCGGAACCCAATGACGTTTGTTTTAAAGTTATGCGGTCATTAAAAAGTAAAAGTACTTATAGTCTAGTAAACGCTACTCTTCGAGATACAAAACATTGTCAGAAAAGGAGAAATTGCTTGTTACAAGCAATTTTTCCTTTTCTTGCAATGTTTTCCTAGAATATTTTTCTTGGCACGTAAAAACGCGATTGTGTGGGAATTGGTTGAACTCATATGAAAAAAAAAAAAAAAAAAACGGTTAGAGGGCGACTTGTCACGGGAATCTAGATGGTGGGGGGGGGTGGGGGGGTGGGAAGAAATGTCCCCCTCTCCTCCTGGAATTTAGGCAAAATTGTGGTTATCAAATTCGGAGGAATCTGAAAAACAAAATCCATGTATCTTGTATCGTCAATGGACAGCCGAAACTGTTGTGACTACAAATTTCTCGGGCTGTGGTTGCGACATTTCGCTCACCAACTGACGAATGCTATAAAACAAGTATATATTCGCCACCCCCCGGACATTTTAGTCGCCCACCGACAACGATTTGCTTTATCTTCATATTTTTTCCTCTAGCTTTGTCACCGACCATTGCATTCTTTTGTCGTCTGATATTCGAAACAAACGGCCCTGTTGAAAGGATTCCTAAGTCATTTTTAGCATGGCAAGCTACCGGATCGCTTGCCCCGCCCATAGACCTCCAACATTTCTGTTTGACTGAGGTTATTAACGATATTATTTTGTTATCATGGACATAAAACAGAATTCAAATCGTTGGTTGTCGACCTAAACTAGGTCGCAGACGAGTAATTTGCTTCTTGTTTTTATTTCCCAACTGCCATGTACTAGGCTTTATCGATTGATAATTTCATTAGCCCGCAGTCGGAGGCGAGTGGGCGTGGCTAGCGATCCGCCAACTTACCGGCCGCTGGTCCTGACTAGTAACTCGTCTGGCTATGTCTGATGAGCTCCAACAGGAAGTTGCTTCGATATCAAACAGCTTCATTTGCAAAATCCACAGGGTGATTGTTGGGTTCTGTGTGTGCTTCCTTTCAAATCTTCATGGTGGACGTTTCTTTGTATTGCATTCGTTTCATTTTTCACGATTCAAATGAGAGCTATCGTGTGTAAGAAGAGGAACCCTACCCAAATCAAGGTGATTGTATCACAGGCTTCCTAAATAATTCTTAGATCAAAGAACTGAAGGTCCCGATTGTCGCCACGATCCAGATTGGATTAGGATTTTAATTCGCAGTTATTGAGAATGAATCTTAAATTCCTGAGTAACATTCTCAATTTCAAGGGAACTTTATCATGTTAATCTAGCCTGAATTGAAGTTTAACACCACAAAATCGTAGATTTTTAGATGTTATAATCTACATATATGTTTAATCCTATTCTGTTTCGCAACTTTATTCAGGCTGTGATTTCATGCCCAACAAAGGTACATATTAAATCTATTTTAAAAGCATTCTAGACTCGGATAGCCCTTTCCTGCTTTGCTAAATGTTAGGTCAGTCCAAATTGAATATTTTTGCAGACGAAAATTTACAGTGAATAAGATTAAACAAACGTTTAGTAAGGTAGAAAACATTGTGGAATGCATTTCATTCTACAATGCTATCTCAATTACAAAATCACAGGGACGTAAAAACCAGGGATTGATCAGGAAAGGTTTAAGACCATGGCAGTCCTAAATCTTGTCTCAAAGAAACCATCTCGACAGATCTGTCAAGATTAACGTCTACTCCATGTTAACAAAATCCACGATCTATCTTTTCATGTAATCTTCTATACATGCGAACCCTAAACTTACTTCCAGTGTCACTTATATTTATCAGTAAGATGAGTAGATAAGTACTACTTTATTTATAATGCTTCTTTTCTCTAGACGTAATCTCTCTGCTTTGCTGATCAGTTTGTGTAACGTCAGGAAGGTAATTTCAAGGAATGAAAAGTTTTTTCAAGTTGACGTACCTTAGTTACTTTCAAACCAACACTACTGATAGTCTGGGAGACAGGCTATGTGAACCGTTACCTGGGTATCAAGATGACCCTCTGGGAATTACGAAAATATTGACCTGTACAGACTTGCTCATATTGTGCTCTATGAGATCTTATAGAATCTAGATTGGCTTTTCTATCTTACTCTGTATTTATTCCAGAAAGGAATTGACCTTTCCTGGAACCCATCTCGTTTTCAAATACACTCAATAAAACTTATAAACCGACAGAACACTCTTTCATGAACGTTGTAGCTGAAATAAAATTTGAATTAAAATGCTCGGTAATTAAACTCTGTAGGCATGTTTTTGAAACACCCCTTATTTAAAAAATAGTCCTAACATTGGTGTGCGGGTGATATTTGCTAATTTGGCATATGTGAAAAGTAAAGAGACATTTTCCTTTTTCGTCTTCGATCTAATTAATGTACTCAAGCGAGATTTCAAAACCAAGTCATAAAGACATGGGTTTTCGCTGTTAAGTGATCCTGAAATTTTGAAAAATGGTCCATTTATCATTAGCTGTACGGTTTCTTGCCGGGTTAGACGGGTCTTAAAAAACGATGTCACCCGAGACGCAGGTAAGGATTGACATTTTTGTCTTATCTGTCTGGAATGAACCGTCATATACACCGACAGAAACCATTTGGCGATTTTTTAAAACATTATACGGCACAAAATTCATCATGTAGACACTTAGTCCTACCCTAGATATCAATATGAACGCGAATAACTATTCCCCAAACGGCGCCGAAAATCAAAGGATGTGACGTTACGCCATGTTTTCTGGCAATATTTTGACAGTTCGTGAATAAAAAAACCCCAAAAACCCGCGGACTTATTATAGATTTATATAAAAAAAAAAGACGAAAGGTAATCTCTTGTGTTGTAAGGTTTGTCTAACAGGTCATTTAAGTAATATTTAGAACTAGTGAAGAATTAATACGGAAATCGGGCAAACTGCCTTTTCAGGCCCACCCAGTTCAAGACAAATACACGGGCCCAAAGCACAGACAAAAAAGAAGATTTAACCCTTGATAAACTTCAGCTCGATAGTGTTATCAACAAAAAGCATCGGAACAATAAATTACCATCAATGGAACCGTTCTAATCTACTAGTTCAATCCATGACCCGGGAAGCTGCATGTCGTAATAATCCACGTTCCTTCAACAAAGCGGGGCTTCCTTGAAGGCGCAGAGGGAGGTTTCACTTCAACACTCACTTACCTAAAGACCTGGTATATATTTGGATATCCGTACAGTTTGACAAACAAACCTGGAATGAATGGATTTTATTCTTGCTTGACGCCGATTTTAACACTTTTCAGTCATATCGCGGCGGCTGTAGCACCTTACAATGGATTCCTGGTATTTCTCGCACCAGTACTACCCTTACATCATTTCCTAGCCTCCAGCTGCTATCCGATTTAGGTTAACGATTATTCACCCTTTGAAGAAATATCAGGAATCCATTGTTAGGTGCTCCAGCCACCGCGATATGACTGAAATACTGTTAAAAGTGGCTTTGAACCCCATTCAACCAATCAATCATTTCTCATTTACTGAGGCTGAAAAGAAACCTCACTTAACCTAATTCTGTATTTTCGCAGGAACATTCCTTTTCAAAATTATCACATATCTCCCCTGACTATATTTGCTTTTGCATATTTTTAGTGTATCGCAGTGAATGACCCGGAAACCGTTTAACCTACCACAATTTACTTTATACAAAACATCAGTAAGTTTGTCTATGATTTCGTAAGGTCCCCCCGGTGAAAGATGAATTTTGCAGAGCAACTTATTTTCTTAACAGTGAAAGACATACAACCTATCGCCTACTTACATACAACCTATCGCCTACTTCGAATCTATCATAAGATAACCTACTGTCGTCATATCGTTTTTGCCGTTTCATTGATTGTCCGGTATTTTGCCTAACTGCTCGACGAGATACATGTACTTCCAGTCTGTCTTGTAACTCCATAACCCACTGATTGAGGTGAAGTGAGGTGTTTAATTGAAGAGGGCATTTCACACGTGAGGTCTAATGGACAAGTAAAAACTTGACCTAGCATGCAATGAGTGTGTGTGAATCCAGTTGTCTCGTGCTCCAATAAACTGCAAGCCATCATAGCCAATTGCAAGTGCTTGACCCAGTCTGTGTGATTCGGGCTGACGACAGCTCTTAACATGACAATAAGCTTTCTACCATACTACATGAAATCGCACGGTATGGGTAATTCTTGTCCTCTCGATTTGCAGACGGGCTTTCAAATTGGCGACCATAGTCAGAATTGATTAGCCAGGGAACCCCAAGCGAGATATAACTTGGTTCACCAGGATTGAAGCAACGGTTTTGGTAACCATATTAGGCATCGCGTGGCATTCCGTCCATTTTGTGAATAATCATCTATAACATGGATGAATCTGTCTCACTTTTCAGTTTCAGGGAGTTAATCGAGTATGTCTATTGCAATCCTTTCCATGGGGCACCCACTTCTTACTACATGTGTATTTCCATATGGGCTCTTTTGGTTTTTGTTGGGTCCTTGCGCTAGGAACAACCTTCCGAGGCACTGACATAGGTCTTTCCATCATTTTTCAATTCCAGGCCAATAATAGTTTTAAATATTTCAGCTAAATGCTATTTTGACTCAAAGATTGCCCGAGGCCCATATATAAAGAGAATATTTTAGAACTTCTCATCTTCTAAGGTGTGCAATTTTATTTGACCGGTTTCCTTTATCACCAGAAATCCCATTATCAGACCGTCTCTATTATGAAGCCGTTCATATTGTTAAAATTAGGCTTTCTTGATTTGTCTTTCTGTTTTAGACCCTTTCTCAATCAAACCCCTTAATTTATTCAGGTAAGTATCCTGTTTTTGTGGTTGCCTCAAAGCAATGGCCTCGGACTCTTCTTTACTTCAAATGGTACTCATTTGACTATCCACGGAACTGTACTCGTTTAAGCCACACTGTTTTCATGGGGATCGACTCTACCCGTTAGGGTTTCCAATTTCCCCTTCCGGTGTTTAATCTTCACGTTATGAGATGACAATACCTCCAACCATCTAGCCACCTGCCCTTCCGGATTTTTGAAATGCACACACAATTATAGAGAGCTGTGGTCTGTTCTGTAGAACTAGGTGAGATAGAAGCTGGAGGCTAGGAAGGGATGTAATGGTAGTACTGGTGTTATAAATACCGGGATTCCATTGTTAGGTGCTCCAGCCGCCGCGATATAACTGAAAGATTGTTGAAGGCGGCGTAAAACCCCATTCAAACAAACAAAATCTAAAAATTTTCCATACAGGTAGTGGCGAAAATGTGCGAAACGCAGGATGGCAAACAATTCCTTCCTAGTCGCATAGTACGTACTTTCTGCCTTTGACTGGCCACTGATTTTTTTCGACAATACTGCCCGTTACCAAAATCAATGGCATCCGTATTAAGGATGAATTCTTTGGTGAAAACCGAATTTGCCCAAACTGGATCTTCACAGAGACTTGGTTTTATCCTCAAAAACGATTGCTGCCATTCTTGTGACCAGTTGAATTTAATCCTTTTTTGGTCAACCTTTGCAGTGGCCTTGCTGTTTGCGAGAATACCTCGACGAATCTTCGATAGTAGCTACAAAGTCCCGAGAAACACTTGACATCAGTGACGTTTCAAGGCGGCGTTTATTCGTGGATGGTACTTGTCTTTGTCAGGTCAGTCTTTATATTTTTTGCTGAGAGCACGCGGCCTCAAAAGAGTACGGAAAAGTAGACATTTTCTGGGTTTCAAATGTATACCTGCTCTTTGCAAAGACTTGAAAAACTCAGAAGATTTAGAAGATTTAGAAGATTTTATTATCGACTCTCGCCCCTAACTGGAGCACAAGTCAAAAAATACATGAACATCATAACTGAGGAAAGTTACAAACAATGCATATCAAAAACTAACATCTTGCCATAATTGTGAGGAAGATAATCTCTTGGTTCACTATGAAACTCGATATAAAAGGCGCTTGATAATCTTACAAACTCTATTACCAAATAGCCTGTTGTTTGACAACTAAATCCCTCTGACTGTTCCAACCTTAAAGTTTGAATTTGTACGTAAGCAAGGAAAAACTGGTACTTGAAAATGTTAGAGCTAAACAGCAAGAGTAGGACTAGTCTTTAAGTTTAACTTGATTAACTACTAAACAGATAACAAAATCTTGAACTGATCCTGTAGAGATGTACGTACGTGTATATGGTCTAAGACTCAATCATTAGAAAAAAAGGGGATTGATAATCCCAGTACAGGCCCAGGACCAGTTATGTAAAGAATATGCACACCCACAAAGGTCCCACACCATCCACATGTTTAGGTTAACCCTTTCCTGTTTTTGGAAAGTATAGACTTGTCCAAATTGAAAGAGGCTGTAGACGACAATGAAAATGGAATGCAATTTGATATCAAACAATCCTATGTGGTAGAAAATATTGTGGGAAAAGAAGAAATTGCCTGCTACAAGCAATTTCTTCCTTTTCCACAACTCCCTCTACAGTATAAAATCACAGCCACGTAAAATCAGGGTTTGACCAGGAAAGGGTTAAAAAGGCTGAAGCTTTCAGCCAAATACCCGAATCAATACAATATACTCAAGTGTTAAAAAGTGTTCTACATATATCACTTAATTCAAATCACTGACTAGAGAGCCAAAGTCTGATCAACTAAAACTACGATCCTTTCCAAGAAGGTTAAATGTTATTATATATTTCAAGAAAAGTTTTAAGCACAACCTTACAATATTTTGAGATCTTGAAAAGAAGATGACAATCACATGTACCCATAATATTTTCAAATTTAATAATATTCGTAGGCTTTTTGTACAGATCTCTTGGCAAATACTTCTTTCTTAAATCTTCAAAATATGTACATTCCATAAGATAGTGGTACTCATCACCAAGTTTGTTCAAAAAACAAAGCTCACATATTCGGTCATCACGTGCAGTACCTAGAAATCTACCCCATTCAATGGGGAATCTATGATTCATAGATCGAAAATGAAAAAATGAAAGAGCTAGATCAATTGGCAAAATATTAAAATGCTTTTCGCATCCCAAAGAATGTTCGTAGATTCTGTAGTTAAGACATTTAGACGATTCATAAACAGAGCTTTCCCATAGTTCCTCATAATAAGTGCTAATTTGACAGCTTTTGAAATACCTTTAGGGATACATAAATTTTGATTAAGCCAGAATTGAAACTTGTCTGTTTCTTGCAAAATATTTTTGATACTTAACAGCCATTTAGAATGAAAATAGTTCTCCTCGTGCATCTTAAGTAAAATCTCATAAAGTTTATGGGAAATCTTGTCATGCTTACCATTTATAATTCTTTGCCAAAAACCAATCATTCTAGATTTAACAAAAATTTCAATTGGGTAACGTCCAAGTTCACCATATAATATAATGTTTGGTGTAGATTTCTTGGCTTTAAGTATTATTTTATAAAACTCAAGACATAGTTTTTCAAGGATTGCACAGTTCTCAAACCCAGTTACTTCTGAGCCATAGAGTAACACTGGTGAAACTAAAGAATCAAATACATGTAGTTGAAGTTGAAGGTCTATAGGTAAATTGAGGTTCCTACATTTACGAAGGACAGCAAACATGGATTTACGAGCACGGTCAACTAGTCTTCTGTTATGAGAAAGAAAGCGACCATTGTAAGAAAATTGTACTCCAAGATAAACAAAACTATCATCCATTTCAAGTTCATGACCATTGTAAGTAAAGATAGGCTGTTGTTGCAGTTCTTTATTAGAGAAAATAGTGACTTTAGTCTTTGTGGGATTAACTTCCAAATCCCAAGACTTACAATATAAAAACATCGCGTTCAAACCAGCTTGTAGTTCTCTGTCAGATTCAGCAAAAATAACAGTATCGTCGGCATATAGTAAAATGTATAATTTGAAATAGACTTCAACCTCTTCATTGCTTAACAGGAATTTCGCAATATCATTGACATATGTGAGACCATCATAAGCGTGGGAGATGAATTCTGACAAATCATTCAGAAATAACGAGAACAATACTGGGGATAATTTTTCTCCCTGACGGACACCTATATTACTCATCCAAGTTAAAAGTAATTTAAATGTCTTACCGTAAACAACAATGTCATCGACGTATATTAAACAAATGTCCTAGCACACACCAGCCAGTATGAGTTCCATTAGCCTCTCGTGGAGGGAACGTTGCAGAGCCCAAATGGAATGAATCTGAATTCGAACAGGCCGTAGATGGAATTATATTGCGGTCTATGGTCTACTGGCTTCGACCAGTTTTACTTGCTACTAACAAAGATTTAGATTTTGGCATGAAAACAATTGTGCCCCAGGTAATTTCCCCAATGAGTCATCAACCCGGATAAGGGGATAGGAGTCTTTTTCGTTACAACGTTTAACGTTCTGTTACCAACACCAAATCGCTTGAATCCACCCTTTTTGGTTACAAGAATAATGCTACTACTCCATAGACTTAATGAGGGTTTGATTACAATCATGTGAAGCATGTCATCAATTTGCTTGTTATTTTATGCGTTCCTAGGTTTCCTTTATTGGATGAGCATTTCTGGTTTCAATATTGTTTCGGACTTTTCTGGTTGTTTCCAAGGTTTACATCAGACTCTGAGAAGACATCTGCATACTTCGTAAGAAGTCTTTGGACACCCAAGAATAGGGCTGAATTAATTCCCGCAGTTGTTTATTCAACTACAGTCAAACCCCGTTATAACGACATACTTTGTCCCCACTCAATTACTGTCGGTAACTGAGTCAGTCGTTGTAATGGAGCAGGAGATTTTGGGTACCGGGAGATTTTTCGGGATGTCGGTGAGAAATGACGGACTAGACAGGAAGTGAAAGTTGTAAACAGGAACAGGCTAAAAACTGGGAAGTTTACGTATTACGTTACTGATTGGGACAATGATAATAAAAACTACGAAGAAAATAATTTCTCACATTTATTAAGGACACTTCTCAAAATTCTCAGATTTCTCAAACTTCTCAAATTGCTCAAACATCTCAAATAAAGACAACCGAATTCAATAAAACATTCAACACCGGTATTTTAAGTGTGAAAAACTTGCCAAAGGCATTTTATTAACATTAAACACTATTAATCAGAAGGTGTAAAAAATCGATAATCGAGTCTATTGTGTAACCTATATTGTTTACGAAAACTGCGGATAAAGGGTTTTACGACACCCTTTACGGCATGTCAACAACCGTAAAACATGGGCTGAGAAAATTCCGATAAACTGAAGCAAAATTCATTAAATTTCGAAGATTTGTTCCGACAAATGTCCGTCGGTGTCGGTACTTGAATATGCCGTTCAAACGGGTCAAAATTACGTTAGGTGAGGTTTGTTCCCAGTGTTTTTTGTCGTTAACTGAGATTGCCAATATAACGATGGTCGGTGTATCACGGCCTGACTGTAACTCTCTGAGATTCTCAGGGATTTGGTCCTCAGCATGGCTCTGTGAGGCAACGGCTACCAAGCTAACCGTCTGTAGGGTTCCTATGAAGGCACGTCTGCAGACCTTTCTTCTGCAGACGACATGTTTAGAATTCGTATCGTTCCTGTGACGGGGTCTTAGCTAAAAGCCCTTTTCCTGATTCTAACTATCGCTCTGAGGCTCCACTAAGAAAACGTCCCTTAAGGTTTTAGGGATACCGTTAGTCTTCCCATTTATTAGCATTTTGGACTGTAGGGAATAGTTATATCATCTACAGTGAGAATTCTATATCAAACAATTGACCCCAGGTAGTTAAGTTGACAGACTCCCCGCGTGGTTCAATACTAATCGTACTAATATTTACACTGCATTACTGGTCCTTCATGAAGTCAAGATCCAATAAGAGGTCATATTTCTACATCTGCCACGATAACGACAGTTTCATTATTCTGCCAATTAAAAGAAAGTGTTACAAAAACTTTTTCTTTAACACCGAATGGGCTCTCTGAAGCTACGATTAACGTCTTATCGTATGGCTGAATCCGGTTTTTATTTGAATTGTTTAAAAATCCACATACACATGAAGACAAGACAGTCAAGGTAGCTCCGGTGTCTACCAAACTTTTCAGCGTCATGTTATTGATAGTTACAGGAATGAATAAGCTGGAACCCACAAAATTTGTATTTCACACTTTTTCAGAAGAAAGACCCAGCAAAATAATGAATGGGTGCGCCTGTTCTGCTTTTATAAAATGTCACCTTCTATCAAAAGGGGACTAACTTTTGAACTTTCTTTTTAAATAATTTCTTCTTTCGTGATATCATTTATGAATTGCGGAGTATCTGTGCTAGGAAGCAGACAAATGAAAATGTTGTAAAACTTGTTTTTCTGCCAAAAGTTGCGTTATCATACAGATATCATAAAGTCAAAGGGTTATAGTCTGATTCAAATAAACCTTGCACAGACTAATCGTAAGAACTATTCCTTTAGAGATTTGGTAAATTTGCCAATAACAAGGGAAAAGTGGTTGTAAGGAATTCCTTTCGCCTTTCCCGTTTTTCAGAATTTTAGACCTGTCCAAATTCAAATGTTTTTCAGAAGCAAATCTACAGTGGGCTTAATTTGAAAAATAACCATTAAGTAGGATTGAAAATATTGTGGAAAAAGAAGAAATTGCTTGTAAAAAGCAATTTCTTCTTTTCCCACAATATTTTCTCAAGTATAAAATCACAGGGACGTAAAAGCAAGTGATTTTACAGGAAAAAGTTAAGACATATTCGTTGTTAAACTAGTTTTTTGGTTGTATCATCATACGAGAGGCAATGTTGGAGCTCCCAAAATATGAAAACAGCTTGTATGACGTCATCACCAGTGCAAAAATGCGGCTGCTATGTCCTTTTTCCATCTTTGGCAGTAGGTAGTATTAACGTGCTTACTCAAGTTTAACGGTAGATTCTCAACCATATTGAAACCAAATACTTGAGTAGCAGCAATTACAAAAATGGAGTTGTGCTGGGGCATTGTCCTGGTGGAAGTATATCTAAGCTTCTCTCCTAGATATTTTCACGAATCTGCTTTATTAGGCCACATGAGTTGTTGTGTGACCCTTTTCTGTATAATCAGGACAACTTTTGTAACTTAGAAAATTGTGGCCATCACCTTACCAGCGTTTTTTGTATCTTTTTCTGGACCGGTGATCCTGGGTGTTTCCAAGGTTTTGTCTCAGGTTTGAAGTGGTGAACCTGTATTTTTTCTCTATCGTTCCAAGCCGCTTGAAAAATTTCTCCCGATTCCACTGAAATATGGAAAGGTTTTTCCTTAAACATGTTGTACCGCCGACGTCGTATTGCGTAAACACTCAGAAACTTAGGGACCTGTCTGACAAAACCTTTGTCATTTTCAAATAAATAAGTATAATTGTATTAGTGCCTTTGAGATACTTTTCTGTAAAGCAATTTACCACTGTGTACTTTGCTGATCTGCCATAATCATATTACGAATTTTATTGATGGTGTCTTTTGAGGAGTCAGTTGGAAGGGTTAATCCGAAAGACTGTCTTCTGCTTTCAAACACAGAGGCCCATTTCCTCACTATACACTAACTCCCCTAAAGTTGCAACCATGTCCACCTAAATTTCCTTAGGCGATAAACCTTTAAAGCTAAGGTATTGAATAACAGTACGATAGCCAACATTGTCCATTTGTTTAAAATTACTCATGGTGGGTAGGTTTGTAATCAAATTCTGTCAAACAAAAGAGAGAAAAATCCAACTATAACTTCAAAGTGATAATTATACTTTATTCATATGGTCCCTTCTAAAAACAAACTAGTGCAACTAGTATATTCGCCCTAACCTTAGCCAACCAAGCGAAATTGCTTTTAGTTTAACAAGCATATGATCATTTGCCACACAGACTCCCTCATGTCACAGGCTTTAACATAGTGTTCTTGCCTTTGACTTCTTAAAGAAATTGCTTAATTTCCTATGACTTCCTATATTTCTTGGTTTCATTTCATACAGAACTCCATTCGTCTTACATGGCCTTTCTACCCCTTTTCCATTTAACTTTAATTTATGGCGATCACCGTATTTCGATAGCCACTGATACTTGTTCAGAAGTTTTGTTTGAATGGGGTTTTACGCCGCTTTCAACAATCTTTCAGTTATATCGCGGCGGCTGAAGCACCTAACAATGGATTCCTGGTTTTTCTCACACCAGTACTGCCATCACATCCTTTCCTAGCCTCCAGCTGCTATCCCACATAGGTCTACGATTATCGACCCATTGGTGGGAGACAAATAGTCGGAAAGGATGAGTGCCGCCGTCGGGGATCGAACCCGGGACCTCTAGATTGACAGTCCGACGCGCTACCAACTGCGCTATGACGGCGGCTTGTTCAGGAGAGTAGACTGGTGGTTTCTGGTCAGATCGCTAATTAAATTTGTTCAATGGAGTGAACTGTTGATGTTATGGCTAGACCATTACTTTTCTTTGTGCAGGGAAGTAATTTGGCGATGCTCTGGTTAGATCGTGACTGATCTTTGTGAAAGGGAGTGAACTGGTGATCTTCAGGTTAGATCGTCAGTTCTTTGTTTAGGGGAGTGAACTGGTGATGATCTGGTTAGATCCTCACCAATCTGTATGAAGGGGAGTAGACTGATTGCGATCTCGCTAAACTGTTAACTAAAGACGCTTGCGCGCATGTATCGCTCCACAGGCTTGATTGTACTGATTTAGTAAATTGTATTTTCAGGAATTCAATATAAAACAAATCATATTCACCAAATGTAATAAATGAATATTGCAAATGAAATATTTCAATTTTTCAAAATTTTAATTGTTTTAAAAAAGTCTGTTTATTTAGAATGTCAGTTTGAAAAGGTAGTAACAGTTTTCACTGTGCGCCAAATATGAACATAAGTCATAACCATAAAAGCAATGAATTCTACAAATAAAAAAAATATTGATGGAATCTGAAAGAGAGTCACCAGAGGATCATTCCAGTGAAATAGTGTTGAAATCCATCGATAGGTTTCTATGAAAAAGATTTATAAAGCTTTCGCCATATATGGAAATTAGCCCCACCAATTTAAGCCACCTTTTTTATCCGATCAGAAGTCTTTGAAGAATCTGATAAAGGGTAACACAAGGATAATCCCTGTGAAATCAAATACATCAACTGGTTTCTGATAAAAAACGATTTTCAAAGCTCTCACCATGTATAGAAATAAGCCCCGCCTATTTAAGCCATGCTTTCAATCTGACCAAAATTCTGTGAAATATCTGGATCACCAAATAGCAATTCCTGAACTGAAATCTATCACATGATTTGTAAGAAGAAGATTTCATCGTATATTGAAATTAGTCCCGCCTGTTTGAAGGAATCTGATGAAAAATTACCCAAGTATAATTCTTACACAAATTTGTTAAAATCCATTGAGTGGTTTGTGCAAAAAAGATTTGTTAAAGGTTTCACCATATATAATAAATTAGCCCCGTCAATTACATAATATTTTTCATCCGATCAAAATCTTAAAGGGTCACCCAAGGATCATTTCTGTGAAATTTGATTGAAATCCATCAATTGGTTCCTGACAATAAAATTCTTAAAGGTTTCACTATTTATGGAATAAGCCTCGCCCATAGAAGCCATATTTTTCATCCAATCAAAATTCTTTGAATGAATCTGATAAAGGGTTTGTTAAATTTGTTTTTTAAAGTAAAGAATTACGGTTGGCCGACCGCACGACGAACAAAACGCCAGTAGAATTAAACTAAAGGCGCTTGAGCGCCTGTATCTTTCCACAGGCCTAATTGTACTGATTAAGCAAATGTTGTGTTATGGAATCATATTTCACATGTATGGCAAATATATCTTGTCGATGAAATATTTTAATATTTTAACATTTTCATTGTGTTACAAAAGTCTTTTTTTTTCCAGATCAGATGAAAAAGGTATTCACATTTAAAAACAAAAACAAACAAACAAAAAAAAAACAACAACAACAACAACAACCCCACCGGATACCATAATTATATGGACATAAACCACGACGATAAAACCATATTTGCAACGAATCAAAATGAATCAATAGAATCTAAAAAGAAGATACCAAATGACAATTCCAGTGAAATTTAGTTTGAAACCATCAACTGTTTTTCGAGAAGATTATCAAAGCTTTCACTTTCACCATTTATTGAAATTTGCCCTGTCCATTAAAGCCATGATTTTCATTTGATCAAAGTTCTTTGAAGGAATCTGATGAAGGGTAACCAAATGATCATTATGTAAAATTTGGTTGAATTCCATCTTCTGGTTTCTGACACCATATTTGGAAACTAGCCCCGCCTATTTAAGCCATGTTTTTCACCCGATCAGAATTCATTGAAGGAATTTGATTAAGGGTCACCAAAGGATTATTCCTGTAAAATTTGGTTGAAATCCATCGACCAGTTCCTGAGAAGATCTATTAAGCTTTCACAATAAATAGAAGTTAGCCCCGCCCATTTAAGCCATGTTTTTCATCCAATCAAATTCTTTTAAGGAATCTGATAAAGTGTCACCTACGGACCATTTCTGTGAAATTTTGTTTATTCTGTTCCGTTCTTACTGAGAAAATTTTTAACGTAAAAGTTTACGGACGGACGCACGACGGACACAACGCCATGACAATAAATCACTGGCTTTAAGTCAGTGGAGCTTAAAATGAGATTGTGCTTTTGGCGCTCTTCATGGCAACTTGGAGAACTTTCTCTAGTGGATATTAATATGTCACCTTGCCCTAAGATTTTTGTTTAAACGGTTTTCGTCACAAGCAGCTGTAGAAAAATCTTTGGGAGGAAGTAGCGTCAATCATGCCATTACGTATTCATAAGTGCAAGGTGATGAAGGGATTTGAAAAAAATATCGAAGGACAAATAGGTTTTTTTAAATATAAACAAAACGTCCATATGAATAATGTCAACAACTTTTAATTAATAAAAAATACAATCTATTGTGAAAGATGCATAGGGAAAAATCTGACATGGAGTTAAACACATAATCAGTGACTGGTAAAACATGCAGAGAGCACACACAGAGTCATACTAGTATCAAAAAGGGAATACACAATGTAGTACAAAAACTTTACAGAATTTAACCAATCAGCAGATGACTAAATTTTAGACTGGTCCAAATTCAAAAAGCTTCCAGTTGAACATTTTTAGTAGGAGAAATATTCAATATTCTATCTTTCAGGTTGAAAACATTGTGGATAATGAAGACGTTGCTTTTAACAAGTAATTCAGGGGTGTGGAATTCCTATGCCCGACTTGGGCTTTTCTACCTGCGGGCAAGTACATTTTTTCGAGGCTACTTGTCCGTGGACAAGTAAATATCAGGAAAATCTTGGAATGGAACTAAATAGATAGAAGAGATTTATGAGTGTAATGTTTGTCTCTATGGCTAGAAAAGATTGTTTTTAATTAAGAAAATGCTGAGTTCTAGCATTTTCTTCTTTAAAAATAATGTTTTCTCAAGATTTATCTGTTATTCATCTTTTCACAGGCAAGTCCAATTTGATCCTGGACAAGTAGAAAATCACATTTTACTTGTCAATGGTCAAATAGTGAAAATCTGTATTTCCACATCCCTGAGTAATATCTTTGTTGTCCACAATCGGTTAAAGGTGAGCTTAGTGTAGTCACTAGAAATGATTGACACATTCTGGCTGTAAAGCAATTTTAGTTTTTGAACCATGTATTATTTCTCATTTAAAATCTAAATAATAGGGATTGAATGTGATAGTGCCAATTTGGAAATGATCCAAATTATTTATTCTTACCCGACAGAAGGTAGAATATAACCATAAGGTATTGCATTCAAAAGCATATTATTCAGATACATTTCCTAATGTAAATGGCTGGCCAGAACACAAATACTAAAGCTGCGAGGGCCAAAATGACTCCAGTTCTAGGAGGGTAAGTGCTTTTCTCTAATCTTCAATAATAGTATATAGTAAGGTAGAATGTATATTCTGTATCAAAAATCTACTACGGGTGAAACGTTTAGGCTGGTCAGCCTGTGATGGGCGTTTTTTGCTCCAAACTGTAGGTACAAGCCTTTAAACTTGTGCTCTAAATAAAACAAAAACACCGCATGTGGATGCCAATGCTTGACAGTTTAAGTGCTTGATAGTGTAGTAAAAGTACAAAAAGGGGCATCATTCAAAAATGCATTTAGAGTCATTCCACGTGTTGCTATAGATTGCCCTTTTATAAGTGAACATATAAACAAAGTTTCAAGTGAATGTGTTCAGTAATACCGGAGATATTACAAAATAATTTAATTGTTAGTTTCGTCTATCAAAAACGAGCGATCTGATTGGTCGAAAAATTTAATTCATACCTCAATGAACAAATTTTGAGTACACAGCCATTTTGAATGCTTCCGCACAAAATAGTTCACTACAAAAAGGTATCAAAATTTGTTAAGTTGTTGCATTTTTCGCTCGATGCTATTAAATTGTAAGAGATGAAGAGGATATTTTTTGTTTTCATGGAGGTATGAACCGCAAAACCTAATCACACAATGTATGAATCCGCTTCGCGTATTCATACATTGTGATTAGGTTTTTCGGTTCATACCTCCATGAAAACAAAAATATTCTCTTCATCTCTTAAATGTCAAAGTTTTTATTTTATGAAACTGAGGACCTGGCCTTAGCAATACCTTAGGTTTTCTCCGAAACGGGCCAAACTAGAAATGAGGGCCACAACCATTGTGGTAAAAGTTTGGAGTGAGAGACCTACACATCAAAGCCATTGACAGTACAACATTTAAAACAACATGTAACATTAACATAACAACATATAATTAATACATCGGCATCTCAAACTATAGGACCATTGATATCTTATCGGACATTATGGGAAAAGAAGTAAAAGACTAATTGTTAAACCTTTTTTCTGTCCCCTCAAGGAGATTGAATTTGAATTGAATTTAAAGTTCTTTTAAAATCTGTTGTTATTTCTTATTAGGTCCATTTTTGTACAGCAGGTTACAAAAAATATGATAGAAACTTTGAGATTCATTACGAGATATCTTACTAAGTAACAATTTTGATTATGAGACAATATGTTCGGTAAACATTACATCGCTAAATCACAAAATCAAGTAATGATGTGTACATGCATTGCTGTGCTATTTCGTGAACTTTTAAATAAAAGCGTGGGCAGAACAAGAAAGACATGAAAAATAATTCATACAAAACCAAACCCCTTTATAGCATACTAATCTTGTAGCAAATTGTTTAATTTTTCCTCTTATATATATTAATATTTACCCATGACTGACCCCGATTTTCTAAAATTAGTGTCTTGTCTTGAATGTACTGATGGATTTGGAAACATAAAATGTGTTTTTCAAACACTATCTCTGTGTTCCAAGTATGTATACAATGTATAAACACTTTTAATAGTACCTCGTATTTCATTCGCCTGGCGATTATTGCCCTACAAAGTACGAAATGAATTTTACAAAAAATACACATCGTAGGGTAAACAGAATGTCGATTCGATTTTTCGTGAGGAGAAAGATAGGTAATCTGACGGAGCAAAAATCTATATACCCTAGATTTTTCAAAGCAGGGGACCAAAAATAATCTAAAGCATAATATAAGTTGAAACATGGTATAAAGGGGCTGGGTATAGCACCAAGGGAACAAAGCATTTTGATAGACGAGGATAATGCTATTCTAGGTTGTGTTTCTACCTAGAATGTTGCGATGCACTATCATATCAAATTTTTGAGAATAAATGGGCCAGTTGTCATCATTATTTGCATATCATTCATCCCTACCCCCAACCCTCTGCAATTTTCTGACTCTGACTGGGATATTATAATCTAGAAAACATAGTTTGTATAAAAATGTGTAACAAGCATCAATACCTTAGCAAATACTGCCATATGTCCCAAGAACGTGATGCCAAGTGACAAAACATAATGAAGCCTGCAAGGTCAGTTTCGACATCCAACTTTATTTAAGCAGGACCTTGAGACATTTCTCATGACTCTTTTACTCATCTTTGAGAAAAAACATACAATGCTATCATACAATCTTCCGTTAAATGTGGAAGACCCATTACATACAAGGTCTATTTTGTCACTTGATGTTTGAGAATGGGCATATCTGTACAAACTTTTTGAATGATAATAGTATTCAAGACAAACAACAATGCTTTGATGTTAAATGTGGAAGACCCATTACATACATGGTCTATTTTGTCACTTGATGTTTGAGCATGGGCATATCTGTACAAACTTTTTGAATGATAATAGTATTCAAGACAAGCAACAATGCTTTGATGTCGCAAATTCACTTTCAATATTAACCCTGACCTTCATAATGACACTAAACTTCTTTCAGGAGAATAACTTTGCCAAGTTATCTGGAATTCGAGCCAATACTTTAAAATTTGTTTGAATGGGGGTTTTACGCCGCTTTCAACAATCTTTCAGTTATATCGCGGCGGCTAGAGCACCTAACAATGGAATCCTGGTATTTGTCACACCAGTACTACCATGTACAACTAATGTACAAGTAATGGTGAAAACATGACCAGATTAAGAACAGGTTGAACACTTTACAGCAGAAAAATAATTGTGCAGTAAAAATAAACTCTAAATCTTTATTTGATGGTATGGGGGTTGATGTCTTTTAACTTAAAGACCCGGAGCTAAAAGGTCATAATTACCAAAATATTGTTTAGGTGATTTTGACCTTGTAAGTATTGGAACATTCAAAAATGAGTTGTAATGTAAATGTTAACCCATTACCACATAATCTCGCTTTGAACGCCCTTCAGAAAATATTGCGGAAATGTAGAAATTGCTTGTTGCAAGAATTTTTCACATTGTTTTCCACCAAGAAAGACGAAGATATATTTACATTCTTTCAACTTGAAACTGAAGTTTGCAACTCCAAATTTTTCGTTTGGTAATGGGTTGAATTTATAAAGATTGCACAAAACACAACAGTTATATTGACTCTTCTTAAAGCAAGACTTCTTTGTAAACGTAACTAACATGCGCATATATTTCCATACATCCAGAATGTACCATTACACACATATTAACCCATTATCACAAAGTTCTACATCTATACATAATGAAGAATTAACGCATTGAAAAACATAGTATGAAAAGGAAAAGTTGCTTATGATAACCAATGTCTCGTTTTTTACTATGTTTTCTTTCCCATATGATGCTTATTATCCAAATAAACAAATTTAAATTGTCATTCGCACCTTCTTTGAATTTAGACATTTTGGTAAGGGGTTAATACAATATCAAAGTTGGATGTGTTATAGAGAGAAGGGAAATTAGATCCCTAATATAGATAACAATACTTTAATTCAAGTCCATCATCATTCTCTCATGAAAGGTAACAAAAAACTTGATAGCAGTCAACTTATTAGATATTATTCTTCCTTTTAATTAATGTTTACATCGAGGCCCACAGGGAAAGCTGGATTTATCCAACTGTGTAGCCTTGTTAAATAAATTCTTAATCATTATTATTATAACCATAACCCGGATGCAAAGAGGTCTTTGGAGGAAAAGGTTAAACGCAAATCAGCTTTACCAAACTGTACTTAGAATATTTTGTTAAACATTGGGCTATTGACTTATTCAACAATTTGATTTGCCTATCAATTTTTGAATGACAACAGAAATTTGTAAAGGATATTTACGAGCTCGAAACTTTCTATAAGGGCTAAAAGAAAAGACAAAAATCTAGCATAATGAACACTCAGATCATATACATCAACCTAATGCTGAATCACTAGAACATTTTATCGAAAAAGATCACATTGTTTTGTGATTAAAGTAAAAAAAGGAATACAAATAATGAACATAGATAGGTAGAAAAATAGTTCTATAATGCTATGTAATGTACAAAAATGTAGGAAAAATGTCCATCCTTTAGCAAAAACGGGGATAAACGTGTACAACAAAGATTCAATCCTATTAATCAATGCTTACAGTACAACCTCAATATAACTGTAAATTTTAACAAATCAAATGAGCCCACGGGTGTCATTTCTCAATATTTCACATTGGCACCAACGACAGACTTGGACAAAATTGAACAGCGCCAAAAGCAATTTCTTCATTTTCCTGAATTTCCTACCCAGAAAGGTGAACAAATCTAAAAGTGTTTAAACCTTAAATTTTCGGAGGCAATTTCTTTCAATTTTGATTGATAGACTGAACTGGATTTAACGGCACTTTTAATAGTATTTCAGTCAGCTGGAGCACCTGCCGCGGATTCCTGGTATTTCTCACACACCAGTATTACCACTACATCCTTTCCGAGCCTCCAGCTGCTAATCCCACATGGGATTACGATTATCCACAAATTTATGGGAAACAAATTATTTCAATTTTGACCAATCAAAATTTTCGTCATTTGGTAAAGGTTAAACAAATATGAAATTCTTTGAAATATCACACACTGATTCATTTTCATATCATATTAACATATATCAAAAGGGGTCATACGGTAACAAGACCTCGGAGATTTAAAGCCCCACAGACGCCCTATCAAGTTTGTACACACCCCATGGGAGCTCTAATTATCATATTTAGTTCATAGGATTAGACTTTCTTTTTTCCTTCTTTCTCTTTTTATGAATTTTTCTTATTTATGGCCATTTTGCGTTTATATTCGCTGATACCTGACTGGAAGTATTAGAAGAAACTCCGTACCATTTTTAAAGTGGATGCCGTCTAAAAACAAATATCTCTTCAAAATTTTATCATTCTTGTTAGAAACAGAATTTAAGTTTCGATTTTAACATTTTGTTTAATGTATTATCAGGCTGCACAATCATTTCACGCCTAATTGCTATTTTTAAGACAAGCGAAGCAACTCCTAAGGATTTTTTTTGGAGGGGGGTAGCATAAGTAAGCAACCTGTAGTATTAGATTGGTGTCGCCACAGACTTTTACAAAGCCGCGGCTTTGATAAAGTAGACAGCAGTAATAGTTTACCTATAGTATGTGAGATTTAGTTTTGTTAGGTAATGTTTAAGAGTCCCAATATTTTACTACCACTACATTTCCCACTTTAGATCTTAGTGAAGAATAGAAAAAAAACTGTAGAAAAGTAGAAATCAATATTCTTAGTGAAGAATAAAAAACTGTAGAAAAGTAGAAATCAATATTAATTTAAATATTTTGTAAGTCTTTGGTACTTGTGCATACGATGACCTAACAGAGTATTTGATCTGTACTTGTAATGTTTTGGTCGTCAAGTGTCTAGAATCTTTAAGATGTACACTTTTTGAAATTGATCGAACGGTATTATTGGAGGTATATGATAGGATTAATTTTGTAGTAGACCTTTAATACATTTACCCATAACCACAATTTAGCAATGTTTTTACTTTCTTTTTCCATGTTGTTAAGAATCTCTCCATTATCAACTATGTATAAATTAATGGGTCGAAACATTTCCATTTTCAACGGCGCGGATACAGATTTTCATAACCTTTAACCATTTGCTATATAATTTTCGAGGAAAAAGCTGTCAAAATATTGTGGAAATAAAGTTGTATCTTGTAACAAGGACTTTCTTCATTTAATACCATATCTTGAACTCCAATTTTCTAAATTCCGCCACATGAAATTTGTTGTCTTTGGATTCTTTCATTTTTTTGTATAATATATTTGTATTGCACTAGGCAAAGGCGCCCATTTCCTATCGGAAATTCCTTCATCGAAACATGTCAAAAAACAATTATTATCATTATTTAAGCTATGCCTTATTGAGAAGATTTTGCTCGAACCGAACAATTTCATTCCCCCTAAATAGCGGCTACCGTGCTATAAGAAATGGATCACTTTGACGGAGCCGCCGCCATAGCGCAGTCGGTAGCGCGCCAGACTCCTAATCTTCAATCATTGGTGTCATGGGTTCGATCCCCGGCGGCGGCAAATATTCTTTCCGACAATTGTCTCTCACCAATGGGTGGATAATCGTAAACCTAAGTGAGATAGCAGCTGGAGGCTAGGAAAGGATGTAGTGGTAGTACTGGTGTGAGAAATACCAGGAATCCATTGTTAGGTGCTCCAGCCGCCGCGATATGACTGAAATACTGTTAAAAGCGGCGTTAAACCCCATTCAATCAATCAATCAATCACTTTGACGGTAAATCTTTGTCGCATGCCGACCATACATTCTTTCAGAATTTAAATCTTAGATCAATCAGATTGAGTGGTCACAGAAGTCTAGAATCTTTTTTTAATTTTATGACTTTTGGTGGTTACTGAAGAATGTTACTACTGGAAACATGGTAGAAAAAATACCTTGTAACAAGCGATTTTTTCTTTAGCCATGCTATTTTTGTCATATGTTTTTCTTCAATAGGCCATAAAAGTGGAAAAGTGTGGTAACGGGTCAAAGACCACTAAGTCCAAAGAAGCAAGCTTTCCAGTTATTATCATTACCTTCATAATAAGGAAAAATCGTTTTAGGACTACATACTGCATTTTGCACTATCATTTTACTAGTCTATTTTAAATTCTTCCTGTGCTTCCCTTGTAATTGATATACAAATCATTTGCACCTGAAAAATTCTTTTCTAACCGAAAATAATATAAAATAAAATTATTATTAGCAATTGATAAGTACTTTTGTTTGACAAAAAATACTGATATGTAGAAAGAAATTTGCTGTAGATCATTGAAAAGACGGGGCGTTTCAAGTACTTTTGGTCAATTAGCTGATATTATAAAAGTCAATAACAATTCTTCATAAGCAAAATCTATTTCAAATATTACAACATAAGCAGAAAACTACGAAGTAATCCCAAATGAACTGTAAATAAATTTGCAATGTTGCCGAATTACTCATATGGCGTGTGCGAATTCCATAGGGTGTCCACGGTGCGTCAAATCTCAAAGGGTTTGTTTTAGTATGACCGACATCAAAAGTGATTAAAATTCTATCAAGTTTTATCAAATGGCAGATCAAGGCTACTAATGAAATAATCAATCAACCAATCAAATAATTCATCTAGACCGTAGGTGAATTTCAACACTTATGTGACGTATTTTTGATGGTTTGGCAACTTAAACGCCAGAACTACCATTTAAACAAGTGTTAAGGTTGCCAAACATCATTTTTTCTATTTTACTACATTCTACTGGCTATAATTTCTGCTAAATAACACTACTCATATCGATATGGAATTTCCTGTCGGAATTCAATGGGTGTGGCGATCCATTACTTATTGTTGACCTGCAGAGTATCAGCGATCAGTACATCTTCTAGCATTCATTGTCTTTCCTTAAGCATGTACACAAATTAGAAAGAATCGAAATTAATACCAGGAAAAAAGAAACATTTACAAGTTAATCTTGAATAGTACTAACAATGTTCGAGTTTGTCTTCTAAATAACAATTCCGAGTCTTTAAATTTCTGAAAAAATATGCTAGGTTAAAAATACTATCACCATTTAATTACTTGGATACAAAATCACCTTCTGTACTGTTTAACCTTTTATGAAAGGTTAAAATAGTAGACTTGTACAAATCATTTGCTCATCATACAGTATTTTGTTACAAGTAACATCATGGAAAATTGAGCAATTTCTTCAGTTACATTCTTTTTTTACTACTCCGAAAAAATAATCATTAAGTTGAAATGGTCATCTACAACTTTTTTTAATTCGAACTAGTCCAAACTTATGTAGTCTTGTAGCGTTCAAATAATACCATCAACTCTAGATCAATTTCTGTTAAATAGACAAATTCTTGATGTTGAATCTTAAATTCTTCATTTAGATTGATCTAAATTCTTATTAGCTAGCAAAGCGCCAGCTTTGATAGCTTAGGTTAACAGACGGAATTTTGAGGTCGTCTCAAAGTTCAACGAGTGCAAGCTACCACTGGAGGCTTAACCACTAAATTCTGTAAATGCCTACGCCATTAAAAGTAGTTCTCATGTATTTCAAGAATATTGCAAACTCTATTGAAATTGAAGAAAAATCTGTCAAAAGCACGCTATTTAACCCATCCTCAAACAATTCCACTTTTTAAGTATTTGGAAAAAAAAGCTTTGGAAAGCATTGTGGACAATGAAGAAATTGCTTGTATAAGCAATTTCTTCAATGTCCACAATGTTTTCTACCCAACAAGGGAAAGTTAAATAAATTTAACCATGCTTTGCTAGCTTACATTACCTTTAGTACTTTGATCTATTTATTAATCATACTTTTATTTTCGGTTAACATCACACTATCGTTGCAATCTCTTTATCTCATTCAAAAAGGCATATAATGGTTAACCCATTACCAGACTATATTAGAAAATATCAGAAAATATTAGACATGTTTGAACTAAAAAAAGATGCACATAAAATCTTTATGTTGATGGAATTTTCATTTTTTATGAACAATGAAGCGATTTCATTGTATACAAAGTGGGCTTTTTCTTTAGGTAATGAAAAAGTGGGTTTGAGTAGAAATGGTTGATAGTTTCTAGCTAATATTTTTACCTGATATTTAGCTCTTGTCTTCTTTTCTATTATCATTTATACATTTCATCACGCAATACAGTGTAATAAAAAAAAGAAAGAAAATTCAACCAACATTATGTCTTCAATATAATATCAAACATTGCACCAGGCAATTTCAAGAGACTTTAAATACAAATGTATGAAATTTTACAAAACAACTTTAATACAAAAATTATAAAAAAAAAACAGGTTAACACAAATATTTTACATAAGTCCTTCACTGCATGTAATTTGTCCTTTTTGTAAAACCATTCAGAATGATACATACAGCCTTACCATCTGGCTTATTTATAAAAAAATTCAAGCAATCAAAAAAGGATTTTAAAATGCAATGCAATCCTTCCTTATGTATGTTAGCTTGTTATATCTGTAACGTCTGTTTACACACAAGGAAAAATCAATTCCAACATTTTTTTTCTAATTAACCCTTTCTTGTTTTGCAAAATTCTAGTCTGGTCCAAATTCAATGGCTTTGCAGAAGGCAACTTTTAGTTGATTGTTTTTGAAAAATAATCATTCAGTAAGGTAGCTTTGATAGCTTAAGTTAACAGATAAAATTATGAGGTCTTTTGAGTTCAATGAGTGTAAACTTCCACAGGAGGTTTAACCACCAAATCAATTGAATGCCTATGCTATAAACAGTTCGTAGTTCTTATGTATTTCGGGAATATTGCTCACTTTGCCATAATGTTCAACCCCAAGGTATTTTCAGCTCACTTGGACATGTTGTGTTCAAAACGAGTCTGATCTGAATCTTCACTATGGAAACTGCTTTGTATGGCCACATGAATTTACTTTATTCAAATTGTAGAAAAAAGCTTTTGAAAACACTATAGAATTTGAGGAAATTGCTTGTAACAAGTAATTTCTTCAATTACTACAATGTTTCTACCATACAAGTCAAAGGATTTCTTAAATCCACCAGCTTGAATTTGGCAACTTTCAATTTTAACTAGTCTAAGATTTTGCCATTTTGCAATGGGTTAACTCCTGGCATGCTTTTACCTTGTTTATTGATCATGATAACCTTTCAGTACTTTCTGTACTTTGATTTTTGTTAAATAGGGTGTTTTGGCAGAGCCTGAATGTGGCATCTATTGAAAAACTTTTATAGAGGATCACCAGATGATGTCATAGGAATAATAAGGAACCTCAAGGCTATAGCTTGTCCAAAGAAGATATTTCTCTAAACGTTCTGTGAAAATTGCATCTTAAACTTTTAAGAAATGTAGGAGGAGTTGCATTACAGAGAAGTAGACATACAGTTTGTTTGAATGGGCTTTAACGCCACCTTTTTCAGTCATATTGTAGTGGCTGGAGCACATAACAATGGATTCCTGGTATATCTTGCACCAGTGCCACCATTACATCCTTTCCTAGCCTTCAGCTGCTATGCCATTTAGGTTTATGATTATCCACCCATTGGTGAGAGACAAATGTCGGAAAGGACATGTGCTGCCACCAGGGTTTGAACCTACGACACACATTGATTGAAGATTGGAAGTCCGATGAACTACCAACTGCGCTATTACGGCGGCTAAGTAGTCATACAGACTGACCTAGATGATTGAAAGATATGTTCACCTTAAGCAGTAAGTAAAATGTCACAAATACCCAGATGAAAACCTATAACCAACATTCACATTGAAAACTTTTGACGAATCGCTGGCCTCATTGGTGAGAGACAAATGTCGGAAAGGACATGTGCTGCCACCAGGGTTTGAACCTACGACACACATTGATTGAAGATTGGAAGTCCGATGAACTACCAACTGCGCTATTACGGCGGCTAAGTAGTCATACAGACTGACCTAGATGATTGTAAGATATGTTCACCTTAAGCAGTAAGTAAAATGTCACAAATACCCAGATGAAAACCTATAACCAACATTCACATTGAAAACTTTGACGAATCGCTGGCCTCATCAACTGACCCCTAATTTGGCAGTACAATTGAGATACCAAACTTAATTTATATAATTTATTGTTAGGGATATCAAACAAAGGGTAAATTGTTGGTTAGTGACCTAAACGCTATAAGTAAAGCATGAATAAGCTGTAGTTATGATGCTTATGTCACCAAATCATCAGATTTTTTTAATTGACAGGGTCAGTCCATCTACTGATGTTTTCAGCTTCGAAGTAAGACTTCTTCTATATGGAGCTCTGAAAGGTTTTCATTTTGATTATTGGAGCATAGGCATCTTTCTTTTTCATCAACATGTATCAATAATATTTGTCAACAGCAGCCATCCTGGTCACTAATTCTTTTATACCATGCTGAATTCTTTTTAAATGTCCAACCTTCTGTACTCCCAAATCCTGAAACAGACGGCACAAGATTAGTTCTCGTAGAGAGAGTCCGGAATAGACCTTTTCACGGTCTCATAGCGCATGCGTCAAATCGAATCTCGTTAAAGGCGATATTTACCCGAGACTTTGTCACGTGATCGATTGCGGGGAGTCGATAATTTATCACTATATAATCCTATATAAATTGTCTATTTTGAACGGGCAAAAATAAAGGATAAAAATCAAAATTTTGGTGCAAAAAGGGTTTCAATATGTGGGCAGATATATGCAGACTAGTTGTAGCGAGTAATTTTGATGATATTATCGTGTATTAGTAACAAAATTAAGTTTAAAACGACCTGGTGTCTAGGCCATATGAAACATTACGTACCTCGAGTTTTGCGAAAATTACCCTTTCATACAATAATATCTCCTACGAAATAAGATATTTTGGACATATTTTTAACTCCCCCCCCTCACACACATACCAGGAAGGAAAAGTAAATAGTTATAGTTTGACACTCGACGCAAACACTGAATGATTACGTTGATGAATGGAAAATCCCGCCTTGCAGTATACGGACAAGTGTCAAACATCTTGACAGATATAATATTGACTAAAATAACATTCCAATATAAATCCTTTCTCAATGAATGAATTTTTTGACAGGTCCAAAAGAAGCTGCAGACGACATTTTAGAGCTAATGGAATTTAATTGTTTATTTATTTTCTTTTTTTCCTTATGGGACAGGAAAAATATTGTGGTCACCGAAGAAATTATTTTATCCAAGCAATTTCTTCATTTTCCACAATGTTTTCATTTGCTTCTTCTCAAATTGACATTCGCAGCGTTCTGGTAATAGAAGTGTTGGAGGAAAGAAGAAAATATATTCTTTGATTTATATAATCTGCTTTTCGTCTAGATATGCCATATACCGATTAAAAAGTGTATATGGAAATTCAAATTGAGAGCACTATATATTAACGAAAAAAGGATTATTACAGAAATCATAATAGTATGATGACGATGTTAATAATGCGAAGAAAAGAATGAAAAATAGAAATAATCAAATGTAATGATTATAATGGAGTGCTGTTCGGTAAACAGTCTTGATGTAAAGGGTTCCCTTTGGTATATCACATATCTATATGGTGTTATGTGTAGACGGCAACATGTCACCAAGCAACAATAAACAACACTGCACACTCTTTATGTATATAAGTAAAATTTAGGAATTGATTAAACAAATTTGTCTTTTTATGTTTCAACCGATATGCCGCCAAGTACTGGGCCCTGATCGACCAAATAAAGAATCCGACCAGACGTCGTTTTCAATCGGCACGGGAATATTATTGCATGGTGTTTATTTATTTATCGTTATCGTTTCAATCTTTTACCAAAATAAAAATAAATTGCATACGCTTAACAACTTTGAGTGGATACTTTTTGCTGTGGGATATATATCATCCTAAAAAGATGGATGGAAATGACAATTGTTGCGTGGCAGATTGAAGATCGACAAGGCATAACTCTAATATATCCTTCCATAGAATTCCGAAGAAACCGGAGTCTAGAAGAAAATTATGGATAAAGGCAACTGGAAGAGTCCTCCATGGAAGAAATAAATTTGCACCAACGAATAATTCTGTATTTTGTGGTCGACATTTTGTGAATGGGAAGAGAAGTGATGATCCAACGTCTGTGGACTTTACACCGACAATGAATCTTCCGGTGACTTTGCCAGTAACATTGAGGCAAAGGAGAGCTACTGTCTCCAGTATGAAATCGTCCAAATATGACGGAGCAGTAGAGACCCTTGTGAAAGAAAACTGTAGCGTGTGTTACACCAAGAAACGCGTTTTGTTGCCAGAAATTGATCTTAGAAATATGCAGAACGAAGTTCAGATTTCACATGAGCGGTCAGATGAAATGACAGAATGCGAAATGCTTCATTGCCAAATCCCCTGCGAGGTACGATTTCAATTAAAATCTATCGTAAGTTTGGTAGGATTTTCCCTGGTATGAAGCAAGGACATGGGAACTGATTAAATACAAGCTGGTATTTTCCACAGTTTTTTCAATGTGACTGAGTCTCTGGACAAATCCCTCTTCAAAGTATTTAAACGCCTTCAACGACTTGTAGGCCCGGACGCTTTCTTTGTCAAATGATTTGTCCCGCGATTCCACTAAATATTTTTTTAATTTTGATATGTTCAAGGCCGGAACATTTTTCAAACCATATTCCCATCTATTGTTCGGATTTGTAAACACTGACTTCACAAAAAGAAACTTGTTTTATGACAATTTAACACTGTTAAAGTTCGGGGTCGTATCGAGCCTTCTTATTTTCTATTGAGTTTTTCAAACCGGAAGTAAAAACTCCCCGCAACGGGAAAATGTTGTTGTTGTTGTTATTTTTTGAAAGCGTCTAACGGATGTAGATTTTTTAGTCATCTGGCGCTTTGCGTGAAAAGGTCTATTTTTTAGTAAAGTTTGGGAAGCAATTTGGATAGGCAACAGTAACACAATATGCCCATATAATGTGGTGAAGAGGCATAAAAATTGAGAGTTAATACATTTTTCTGTCATACAGTGTTTAAAACTGTGTATGATTGATTGATTTTATCGGGTTTGACATTTCAAAATGTTCTAAAATTGGAAAATATGTGCCAAGTATGGTAAATATAAGAAAAGGTTTCTAGTTACAATCTATTTGATAGCAAATACTTTTTAAAAGCTTTATTTTGCCAATTCGAATTATATCACGGCCAGGCTCCGGCAATTTGGAAATCTAAATCGGTCAGGGACATTGCCCCCCCCCCCCGCCACCGGCAAAAACGACCCCCCCGCCTACGCCGACAAAAACGAATACCCCTGCCTTTTTCATCTTTCCCCGTACGTAAAAGGGTTCATCATTCATTCAGTAGTTGCCTTCTTTTTCAAATGTTCCGAAGATGGTTATAATCTTCAACGAGTGGAGTCGGACTGTCATTCTAGAGGTCCCGGGTTCGATTCCCGACGGCGGCACTCATCCTTTCCGACTATTTGTTTCTCACCAATGGGTCGATAATCGTAGACCTATGTGGGATAGCAGCTGGAGGCTAGGAAAGGATGTAATGGTAGTACTGGTGTGAGAAATACCAGGAATCCATTGTTAGGTGCTCCAGCCGCCGCAATATGACTGAAAGATTGTTAAAAGCGGCGTAAAACCCCATTCAAACAAACAAATCAACGAGTGGAAGATAGATGAAAACAACTGACTGTCAGATCCTACTTTCATTTTGTTTTTGAAAATTCGACTGAGTATAAATTGCAATTCCGGCAATGTACGGTAGTCCAAGAGATTCCAATATGTTGTAAAATTAGACAAATAAATTATATTGTATATTGTATTAGAATTTCCGGGTTTTACAGAGTACCGCCGATTTAATTATAGTAAAGAGATACTTTTTCATTTTCATAAGCTAGTTTTCAAAAGTTCTGTTAATTTAACACAGTCATGTCGATTTCCTCGCGTCTGTTGATGGAAAAACACAGCTGACGTCGCAAAAATGTCGGGTCAGTCCATTATACCCCATGGGATCACAGAGTCGTGACGTACATCAAAAAGACCGGCGAGACAAACTCGAGTGGGTCGCCCACGTCTTGCACTATTTTTCTAGAGTTGAATTTGTTCACAAATCCTCGTCATTTATTTATTGTAGTTGATTTCCGATTTATCATTCGGACGTTTTCCTACCCTGAAGAAATATTTAATTCTATTGACGGAACTAGAGATATTACTAAGCTGTCGTTTTCGTTTATATTTCAATTAACTGTATTCTGCGGATTTCCAATAATTGTTTGAATTCTATCGGCTATGTTTCTTACCGTGAATGAAAAAATATAAAACATATATTAACGACATGACTTTTTTTTATAAATTTCAAACTCGGTCTCACGCGCTTACTTAAGATAAATTAATTTTTGTGAAAGCGTAGTGCTGAGCTATTCCGACTTAGTACGATCGGCAACTGAAGCCTGCTCATGTCTCGATTTATATACGCATCCAATGTTATAGTAAAAGACATTAGTTTCACGAGAAACGGCAATTTAAATCGACGCAGTATTAGATGTCCATTTCTTCGAATGTGTGTAAATCAGACAGATTCTCTATTGCAAATAGTTTACAAAACTCGATACCCGAAGTTCGGTCATGCGTGAAACTGCAAATTAGGTCCACGTGCGGAAGGGCATTAGACTGGCCGGCGGGTAAATTAATTATCGATTTTTGGCACTTTTGTTTATCTCTTAATCTGCAGGTAACGTGTGAAGCCTTTGAATTATTTCGGTTTCAAGTGGGTTCTGATAGATGGTGGGCGAGTTTATGAATATTTGAACGTGAAATTTGATGAAAATTTCGGACCGATTTTGGTGTTATTTTTGGGATTCCAATCGGTCTGGCAATTCAAAATTCGGTCCAGATCGGCAATTTATCGGATTTCCGGAGCCCTGATCACGGCTGCTGGTTCACCTATCCATGGTTTCCTGTCATTTTTCAAACCATAACATTTGATCCTAGTCACCGACTGCTCAAAATTCATATGAAATGTAGGCATTACTCAGAATGCACAAAGTCCAGTCAACATTGTTTGACGGCATATTCTTTTAAAGAAGTTTAATATCCCTAAGGTCACCAGTATTTCAGAAATATTGCAGATGCTGGTGCACCTATCCATGGTTTTCTCAAACTATAACATTAGATCCTAACCACCACCTACTCAAATTCGCATGAAAATGTCATTTGTGGGCATTGTCCTATATGCAGTTTAGGTATAAATCATTATTGTTTGATATTTTCCGCTTGTTCTTCTGGTGGAGCCTCAAGAAATGTCAACATACAGGAATGGGTTAAAGTAGATATCAGCAAAAGTAAGACATGTTACAAATATAAAACTGCAATCACGCTTACAAACAGATTAATAGCAACCCCATGGCTTTTTGCACAAAATTAGACTACCTTGATAAAAATCAAGGGACCACCTACCTGTAAGTCAGTTTTATCCAGGGATAGTAACTCTGTACCTCTGATTTCATGTCCTATAAATGATTCCTTGTATTCAGATAAAGAAAGATTGTCTAACCACTGACCCACATCATCTGTTGTCCAGCTGTAAACATTATACACTGTAACAGAGAAATGTATAAATATAGATTATCTAAGGATGGCCTACATCATCTGTTGTCAAGCTGTAAACACTATACACTGTAACAGAGAAATGTATAAATATAGATTATCTAAGGCTGGCCTACATAATCTGTTGTCCAGCTGTAAACATTATACACTGTAACAGAGAAATGTATAAATAAAGATTATCTAAGGATGACCTACATCATCTGTTGCCCAGCTGTATATCTTATACACTGTAACAGAAAAATGTATAAATATAGATTATCTAAGCCTGAACTACATCATCTCTTGACCAGCTTGACACATTATACACTGCAACAGAGAAATGTATTAAGATAGAATATCCAATGCTAACATCATCATCTGTTGTCAACGAATATAGGACATTTTAGCCAAGGAGTTTTGCCCAATGACGGCAATATCGCAGCACAAAGTAGGAAGCTTTGGACAAAATCTTATTTTAGTTACCTAATCCTTGCTTAGATCAAATCTTACAAAATTATGTCATGAATAGGTGTTGCGGATATACAGAGTATCTCTACTTGTCCTTGGACAAGTAAGACACAATTTTCTTCTTGTCCGGAATTAAAGTTGACTTGTTCACAAAGAAATGATGAGATCAATATTGAGAAAACATTGTTGTTGATGAAGAAAATGCTGGAATAACAGCACTTTCTTCATTTACCATGATATTCCTACCTGGCTTAACTTTGAATTAGGGTCAAAAAGGCCCAGTGACAAAAAGGCCCAGTGTACAAAAAGGCCCAGTGTCAAAAAGGCCCGGGTCATAAAGGCCCAGTCTGAAAAGGCCCACTTTCAAAACTGACCAGAAAGGCCCAGTCCAAAAAGGCCCACATACACATGAAAGAGAATAGCAAGTCAGTCTGATTATACATGTATTTAACTCAACTGTTAGAAGTAGTATATATATTTAGAAGTATTTTAATTTTATCATCTTATTCTACAACTCATAAGCATGATATTTTATGGACTAGCTCAAATGATCCATCATTAGACAACAATGATATATACTGTACAGCATAGAAAAGAATCAGCAATTTCTAACACCACCTTGGTTTCCAGAAACATTGCTATGATGATAGAAAACCATTGCGGAAAAAGGAGAAACTGCTTTTCAGAAGCAACCATACTTTATCGATCACTTATTATAAATGGTTCCTTATGCCAACACCTTTCAATACAGGTAATAAGCATAAAAGTGTGAACCTCTATGTGCTACTGAAATTGTTTTATTTTACACTGATCAATTTTAAGTTAGTTTGAAATTAAACGAAAGAAATACATATTTTCACAGTCAAAATAATGTCAATGTCTAAGATAGGTTAGTGAGCCTTTTTTGTCAAATTTAACAGTGGGCCTTTCTGGTCTGGGCCTTTTTGGAGCGGGCCTTTCTGGTCTGGGCCTTTTTGGAGCGGGCCTTTTTGGTCAGTTTTAAAAGTGGGCCTTTTTGGACTGGGCTTTTTTGGACCGGGCCTTTCTGGCACTGGGCCTTTTTGACCCGACACCCTTAACTTTAAACAAAGATATATACCATTAATGAGTTTTCTTTGAAATCTTTTTTCTATAATTCTGAGATTTGGCTTGGTATTTACTTGCCCACTGACAAGTAGCCTTGAAAATATAATAGTCCACAAGCATAAAAGCCCATGTTAGATAAATTGGGCATGAGAACTCCACATCCCTGAATTATACAATTAATGATAATATAGATGAAGTTTTACGAAAAACAAGACGTCACACTCCCTCATTTCCATGTACTCTATAGTAAATAATATTTAACTCATCACCAAAATTTTAGACTTTAAAGATGGTGCAGATGATCATTTTTATTTGTTATTTTTTTATTTTATTTTTTTTTTACGTTTTGAGAAAAAACAACAACAAAAAAACATTGAAAATATGAACCAATTGCTTATATCGACCAATTTTTTCAATTTCCGCAATGTTTGAATGGTACAAAGTAATGTGAGAATAGGGGAAATCACTTGCGATAATCTCGCATTTTCTCACAATGTTTTCACCCTTCTTGACTTCTAGATTACAATTTCTATCCACTTTGAAAAGTTGTCAGAATCTACTTTGAGTATGGAATGGTCCAATAGTCTGTAATATGAAAATTGGTTTAAAAAAGTATCTATTTCGGAATTTTACCATAATATAACAGACAGCTTGTTCAAAACCATGTCAAACTGCATTCAATCTTAGTATCAACATAAAGAAATAATTATTTGAGAGCAATTATAAAATATTGAAGTTCTTTCAAAGAAAATTTCTTCTTTAAACACCAACTTTTCTGGCCCATCTGGAGTTTATTTTTAGCTCACATGACCACAAAGTGGTCATAGTGAGCTATTGTGATCTAGCAGTGTCCGTTGTCCATCATCCGTCGTCTGTCCTCCAGTGTGTGTCAAAATCTTGTGTGCACTCTAAAGGGCATAATTTTTGCTCAAATGTCTTGATATTTGGTCAGAATGTTTGTCTGCATAATATCTCATTCAAGTTTGATATTGGGTTATGTGAGGTAATCTTGTGTGCACTTTAGAAGCCACATTTTAGGCTCAAATGAAATATTTGTTCATAATGTTTGTTTCCATGTTATCTTAGCCAAGTTCAAATTTGGGTCACATGGGGTCAAAACTAAAAGATTAAATTTTAAAAATGCCTTGTGTGCATTCCTGAGGCCATACTTTTGCCCCAAATGTCTTGATATTTGATCAGAATGTTTGTCTGCATAATATCTCGGTCAAGTTCTATATTGGGTTATGTGGGGTCAAAAAATAGGTCACTAGGTCAAATTCTAGAAATAAATCTTGTGTGCACTTAAGGGGGCAGGTTCTAGGCTCAAATGAAATATTAGTTCAGAATGTTTTTATCCATGGTATTTCACCAAAATTCAAAATTTGGTGTCGTGGTAAAAAACTAGGTCACTAGGTCAAATCTTAGAAATACTTTCAAGCACTCTAGAGATTCAATTTTTGACTCAATTGAATTGATATTTGGTCAGGTTGTTAGTGTTTCAGATATGTTAGCCAAGTTCAAATTTGGGTCACATTTGGGTCAAAACTAGGTCACTAGGTCAAATCTTAGAAATGTCTCATTTTTACTTTGGAGTCCCTATTTTTTGATATTTGGCCAGAATGTTTGGGTCCATGATATCTTCTATAGTCATCTATTCAGGTGAGTGCTTTAGGGCCAATGGCCGTCTTGTTTCAATCAAACCACACTTTGAAATGACCACTTCAACCTCTTATTTGGATCGATCTAAAATTTTGATGTCAGTTGAAGAATTTTGTTATCCACTTTTCAAGAAATACGTGTATTTTTAAACTTACTTAATGGTATGAACAGTTTATCCTTGTCCTTTCCTTTACCCTTTAACTTGCTGACAACCTGCTTGAATTTGCCTTGTTTGGGTCGCTGCTTTAATTCATATGTAATAAACTGAAACAAGAAATATTTGGTGGTCAAAAATGATTCAAATGCACCGCAAAAAAGACAACGTATTGTGATAATTAACCCATTCACACATAATCCTGCTTTTTACCCTCTTGGCTAAGGAAATTTCTTCATTTTCAACAAAGTTTCCTACTGATAAAGATAAAGATGTTTAAAAAGCGCGAAATTTCCACTGTAACTTATCTAAATTTTATATGAAATAACGAGAATAGAAAGTTGGAGCTTGAAATTGACCCCAACAAAACCAAAAATTCAAGATAATTACAATTTCGACATTACAAGTGTATTTAGTGAAGTACACAATTCTGATAAGTATTCCAACACGATAAAATTTTAGACTAGTCTAAATTCAAAGAAGTTGCAGACGACAATTATAAGTAGAGGAAATCTTTCAAATCTTTGTCTTTTGGGGTAGAAAACATTGTGGATAATGAAGAAATTGCTTGTAACAAGCAATTTTCTTCATTTTCCACAATGTTTTCCGAAGCTTTTATATTAAGTGACATTTAAAAGCGTCATTGTGTGGGAATGGGTTAAATCAGCCATCTGTGATAACACTAAAAAGCGTTTAACATCTACAGCTAATTTGCCAAGTCTTTATGAGTATTCAAGAAATATTAGTGTTTGAATAAGTTTTTGCCAAACATACCCCAATGCCCAATGAAGCCAAAAGTAAACAACTGCAAATAAAAGCCTAAGCTCTGTAATGAAAGCAAATCAAAACAAAAGTTTCAAATAAAATTAAGAACCTTTGTGCTTATTTTTCTTTTTTTTCAGTTGAATATGGTATACATTTGCTGGTAAAATAGTACATTTAAGGTGTAAGGCTGCCAGTGGCTTAGCTTTTTGGATGACCAAAAGGGAAAAATATCAATGTCAAACAAGGGAACATTAGTTCTTTAAAAGCTCATCCCCATCTCTTCCTGAGTTAAATTTCTGTTTAATTCTCACAGGTATGCAGATTTTTTCACGCCTGTACAAGCTCTGTGGCTGAGGAGGTAAAGACTTTTAAAGAACCTTTTCTTGATTTCTCTAGGTCTGATAAGCCTCCATTCCTTAAAAAATAATAATTTCACAAAAAAGTTTTGTAAAGGATCGCCAAAGGAACATTCCTAACAAGTTTTGTTAAAATTGACAAAATGGTTTACATGGAGATTTTTAAAGAATTATTTCATGAACTCTCCAAGTCTGATAATCCCCACTCTGCCATGCCCCATTTTTTCGTGAACCAAAATCTTATAAGCAAATTTTGGATCAAAGAAGTATATCTGACAAATTAGATCCTTATTTGTCCAAAATTTGTTGAAATTGGTTCAATGGTTAAAGATGAGGAGATTTTAAAAGAATTGTTGATGATTTTCAATGCATGTTGTGCCCAGGTGAATTTAAGATTTTGTCTTTTTGGATAGAAAACATTGTGATGACAAGCAATTTTTTCATATTCCACAATGTTTCAAAAGCTTTTTTCCAAATTAGAAAAGAGGGATTATGTCAGAAGGGGTATAACATTACCTCTCCCTGAGTTACTGGTGTAGAGGGTATGCCACAGGCCTCTGTCACGTTCTTCAACTCTTCTTCAAGTTGTGATATGGAATGATTGAGTTTGTCTTCTAAATCTACACGTAATCTCTGAAATAGAAGAAATATACGTAAAGCAAGGGAAGGACCGATGGCTACCTCCACTGAGCTCTGACAGGAAATTCCACTTAGATATGAGCGTGTGCCTGACATTTCCAACCATTACACATGTGCGCCAAGTAAAGACTCAGATCAGCCTGTGCATCCGCACAGTCTGATCAGAGTCTTCACTCTTCACTCTGTACATAGATACTGACCCACAGCTTCTTTAAACAATCAGCAAATATTCTAATTGCCCCAAATGGCTGTCCAGGGTGCTCAATTTGTGCAAGTCACGCACATCCAAAATGGTTGGAAATGGCTGATATTATTTTCCAAAATTTATGGCCAATAGCATATGCCTAGGCAGAGCCCAAATATGACCCAAGAGTCATTACCAGAACAGCCTTGTAGAGGTTTTCTAGGAGGTTCTACATACCAAACATCAATAATCTAGGCTTTCTCAATACAGAGAACACAATTTTTAGGTTCATAGGGAGATTTTATCAATTAGAAATTATCATTGCTCTGGGCTTAGAGAAGATTTTTTTAATAATCCTTCCTTGAATCTATGTTAACCCTTTCATGTTTTTTGAAATTTTAGACTGGTCCAAGTTGAGAGAGGTTGCAGACGACAATGAAATTGAATGCAATTAGCAGGCCTCCTAGCAGGCCAAAACAAAAATAAAGGTTTTTATAAAGGCTCCAATGTATGAAAATAAAAGCCTTTTAGTGTAAAATATGAAAAAATAAAGAGTGAATAAAGGCTATTTTCGTCGAAGTTCTCATTTCTTTATTAAACCCACAGTCATACCAAAGTCATTTTTTGATGTTATATACTGTTTGAATTATGCAATATAATACATACCTTATTTAATGTGTATACCTATTTTCTCTGCATATTTATATCATACATAGCTCCTGTTTTACAGTGTAGGAAAATGCAGAACAAAATCCATTACTTGCTTTAAGCTAGCACGGCAACCAGTCAGAGCAAATATAAAGGTTTTGAGTGAGAATTACAGGCTATTTTGGCGTTTTAAAGGTTTTCTGGGGAAATGTAAAGGTTTTAATGGTTTGCTCTGAAATTAAAGGTTTTTAAAGGTTTCACTAGGAGGCCTGAATTAGAAATGAAACCATCCTAAGTGGTACAAAATATTGTGGAAAAATAATGAAATGCTTGTTACAAGCAATTTCTCCCTTTTCCACTCTGTTTTCTCAAGTATAAAATCACTGTGATGTAAAATTCCGGGTTTGTACAACAATGGGTTAAGATTGATGTGCCCAGGAGAAGCTCTAATATGACCTAAGGGGCATATATATGAACGATCTTGATCGAGGTCCTGTATGAGATGCTTGTAACAAGGAATCTCTTAATTTGTCATAATGTTTCCAAGGCTTTTTTTTCTTGAAGGCATAAAAAGAGGGATAATCTGGGAATTGGTTAACCTATTTCAAGAAAACTAAATTTAAGACTGGTCTAAAAGACCACTAAAAAAATCCTCCCTATTTTGGTAAGAAAACATTTAGGGAAATGAAGAAATTCATTCTTTCAAAGCGAATTTCTTCTCTTCTCACAATGCTTTCTAAAGCCTTTTTCTTTGGGGTCTTAAAAAGTATGATAGTGTTAGAATAGGTATAGGCAGCTGTAAATTCTTTTTGTTTGAATGGGTTTGAAGCCACTTTTAACAGTATTTCAGTCTTCCTATGGCCGCTGCAGCACCTAACAATGGATTCCTGGTATTTCTCACATCAGTACTACCACTGCATCCTTTCGAGGCTCCAGCTGCTCATCTCACTTAGGTTTACCATTATCTATCCATTGATTGGAGACAAATATCTGAAAGGATATTTGCTGCAACCAGGGATCGAACCCGGGACCCCTTGATTAGGAGTCGAACTTGTTACCAACTTTGCTATGGCCATAGCAAGGTAGCTGTAAAGTATAGACCTACCAGACTAGGTGCTTTTTCTGCCATAAACAGGCCGGTTTCATTGTTGAGGGTTCTAACACTATGTACAAAATCTATCACTTGTGTACGTAGGGTAGGCTGAAATATAAGTAACACATCATTAGTTAAACTTGTGTTTTATTCTATAAAGGTTAACCCTTTCCCGTTCAAATACGGGATTTTACGTTCCTGTGATTTTATACAGGAGAAAACATTGTGGAAAAAGAAGAAATTGCTTGTAACAAGCAATTTCTCCATTTTCCACAATATTTTCTACCTCATAGGATGGTTTCAATTCAAATATCATCCAGTTTTCATTGTCGTCTGGAACCTCTTTCAATTTGGACTAGTCTAAAATTCCAAAAACGGGAAAGGGTTAAAACCAAAAGAAATTACAGATGACAATTTCAAGTTTGTAAACTTTCAGAAATCTTAATCATTTAGGGTAGCAAACATTGTGGACAACATTTCTTTCTTCTTCATAACGGTCATGAATGAGATTGAAAGGAATAGGTTTCAAGAAGGACAAATGCTTCATCGGTGCTTTTCTTTTTTTATCTCTAATCAAACAACCATAACCATACCACCATCATTTTTCATTGAACAGTTATGGCCATTTGATTTTAACCCTTGTCATGCTGAACCCGGAATTTTCCAGTTTTGGCAGGAGGTGTAGACTAAGATCAAACTGCACTTATGTGCAGGCTGATCTTAGTCTACACCTCCTGCTTGTATTTTTCCTGTCAGAGTTGTTTATGAAGTTGATTTCTAAAAGAAATATTGATTTTTGAGCAAGTTCTATCAGTGCTTTCAGCCCTTGATTTGACAGCATTTCAGTAAGGTAATTTATACAGCATGACAAGGGTTAATACATAAAATTATCCTTCAAAAGTGACCTTATATTCAACATATTACATTGAAATTATAACAAGAAGAGATATTTGTATAAAGTATACAAATGTTCATTTTTTTTTTAAAATCTGACCTTGATCTGTAACCATGTCTGCAACAAATGATCCTAAACTTGAAATAAATAATTGTGTATAACCACAAGAAACACATATGAAATATGACAGTCATATCACCACTCTTAAGTTAACTCATTCCTGTTTTAAAAAAGGATTAGTTTTTGGATTAGTGGATAAAACAAGAGCAACGCCTACAGGTGCCTACGCTCGGCTATTGGATGATGGATAGTGGATAAAATGCACCTACAGTTATCCTCCTTGATAGTATAGGTTGCTTTTTGATAGTGAACAAGTGTGCCAAGTTTCAAGTAAATGTCTTTAGTAGAACCAGAGATATCACAAAATGTCAAAGTGTTCACATGACGATGACAACAACAATGACACCAAGGCTATAGCAATACCTTGGGTTTTCTACGAAAAGTCGAGATAAAAAAGGGCACATAGTTCTTAATTCCAAAATGTCAAAGTTTTTGACCCACAAATAAGACAAGGCTATATCAATACCTCAGGTTTTCACCAAAAACAGCTAAGCTAAAAACTAGATGCTCTCAAGCTGTAAACATGACAGCATGAAATATAAATTTGAAAAACTGTCATTAATAATACTATTTAATTTTAACTCATTTTTGGTGAATTCTTATATAAAGTGAATCATGCTTGGGACAATATTTGTCTACATTATGGATACAGTTAACTACATTATGGATACAGTCTAAATCTAAATATCAGAGAACAAAGAAGTGATTTGAAGCATGCATCCATCATTTAGGCTGTATTCTTTTCCATGAACACAGGTGATTTTTTTTTCTTTTTGACCCTTGTCATGTTGAACCAAGAATGTTCCTGTTTTGAAGGTGTTACAAGTAATTTCTTCATTTTCCACTATGTTTTTCCAATTGTCATTCTTGAGGGGCTTCCAAAAGCATAGTTTTATTGACCTCCATGGAGGTTCCTTTTTGCCTGACGGATCACAAATAACACCGTACATCAGGATACAGTCTAGTCTACGTATAAGTTGATTATATTTATACATCAAAATGAAAATAACTAAAGCAAAAAATATTTTGGTTGTTAAACTAACATTGTAAACAAGGAAAGACTAAGTTATCACAGTATCAGATACATAAAGATCCGTAAACAATAATTATCTTTACCGTATACCTCATGAGCCATTATGAAATCATTTAACTCATTCCAACACGACAAAATTTTAGACCGGTCCAAATTGAAAGAAGCTGCAGACAACAATTTGAAACTGATGGATTTTTTTCTTCGTCTTTTTGGATAGACAACATTGCGGATAATGAAGAAATTGCTTGACACAAGCAATTTCTTCATTTTCCACAATGTTTTCCAAAGTAGGGATTGTGTGGGAAAGGCTTAAATGTCGGGATTCCTCAGGCAATGTCAAAGTTTTTTTTCAGCCTTTTTGGATTGCTACAGGCACACAATGATAAAGTGAATTTGTCATAACAATAACAATGTTTGGCAATTTCAAAATATCTCATTGGAGGGGAGTGACTTAAGATAAGCTGATCTTGTCACTGGCTAGAATAGAAAAAGTTATTGACCCATTCCCACACAGTGACACTTTTAGACACACCTAGGAAAACACTTTGGAAAAAATTGTTGAAAAAGAAGGAATTGCTTGTAACAAGCAATTTCTTCATTATCCACAATGTTTTCTACCCCAAAAGTAAAAAAATCCAATATTTCATAAGCTTTAAATTATTGTCTGCAACTCCTTTCAATTTGTACTAGTCTAAAATTTTGCTGTCTGGCAATGGGTTAAAGAGAATCAATAGATCACAACTGACTGTGACAAGAAATTCTGTTTCGATATAAAACAGCATTATTTTGCAAAAGTTATGCTCAGTAACAATAACAACAAATAAAGTGGTTTGTTGGCAGCCTAAACAGCAACAGCTTATTCAAGCTGTAGTTATGACGTTTGAATTGCCATACCAACAAAAATGTGTCACATAAATGTCGGAGTTCAAAGTTCACTTCCAGTCCATATGATTGATTTGTTGTTCCTTTGACTGACAGCCACAATCCGTCAATTGTGTGAAAATGTCTTTTTCTCACATAAAACTACAGTTTTGTACTTTTAACCCTTTCCCGTTTATGGAAATTTTAGACTAGCCCAAATTGAAAGAGGTTGCAGACGACAATGAAAACTTGATGCCATTTTAAATGAAACCATCCTATGTGGTAGATAATATTGTGGAAAAAGGAGAAATTGCTTGTTGCAAGCAATTTCTTCTTTTTCCACAATGTTTTCTTGAGTATAAAATCACAGGAACATAAAATCCCGTATTTGAACGGGAAAGGGTTAATCCTATTCTCAGAATCCAATTGTCCTGTATTGCCAAAATAACATGAGCAAAGATGAAGTCATGATAACATAATTCAACCCTTTTCCAAAACAATAAAATTTTGGACTGATCCAAATTGAAAGAGGTTCAAGACGACAATTCAAAGTTTCTTTGCATAGAAAGCTGAGATTCACAAGGGGTAGAAGACATTATTAGAAGTTGTTTGTTATTCAAGGATTAGACCCTCTTCATGAAAGACGACAAGAAATAGGCATATCCCAAAATGAGCAAAGATGAGCCCTTTTTGAGATATAAACACATGTATCACTTTATCTCAGATGAGAGACAGACAGACGCAAGTAAAACAACTTACCCCAAATTAACCCATTTCAGATGCAAGACAGACAGACGCAAGTAAAACAACTTACCCCAAATTAACCCATTTCCAAACAACCACTCCTTTCTAACAAAAAACCCACAATTTTTTTTGTAAAACATTGTGTAAAAATAAAGAAATTGCTTATCATAAGCAATCTCTTCATTTCTGCCAAATATGATAAATTTCATGACCTTAATATTGTCATCTGCAACCTCTTTCAATTTTGACTATTCCAAAATATTGTTGTCTGGTAATGGATTAAGCTTCTTGGGGCATTACAAACTAAAAAAAGAACACATTTAACTATTAGAGCACATTCAACTGTTTAAAGATGTGCAGCCAAGGTGTTTAACTTAAGCCACACAACAATTCAACTGAAAACTACTGTACATGTTATTTTACCTTCCAGTTTAAATGAAGTATCATTCTAGTGAATTTTGGTTAAATCTATTCAATAGTTCCTGAGAATTTTTTTTCAGATTTTCACTGTATAACACAATAATTCAATTTTCAGTTTCATATATCAAAAACGGGCGTTCTGATTGGTCGAAAAAAAATATTCATAACTCCATAAACAAACTTTTGAGCACTTAGCGATTTTGTATGCTTCCGCACAAAATAGTCCCATACAAAAAGGTATCAAATTAGTAAAGTATTTGCTTTTTTCCCTTGATGCTATCAAATTATAAGAAATGAAGAAAGAGAATATTTTTTGTTTTCATAGAGGTATGAACCGAAAAAACCTAATCACACTTATGTATGAATCTGCTTTGCATATTCATATAATGTGATTAGTTTTTTTGGTTTATACCTCCATGAAAACAAAATATTCTCTTCATCTCTTAAATATCATATTAGGCCTCACCATAAAAGCTTTGTTTTTCATCCAATCAAAATTTCTTGAATATTTCTGAGGTGTGTCCTTTTACTTGATATGAAAAATGCCACTAAATAAGATTTTTGCAATGTTCTAAGGAACAAAATTTTTTTATTATGAATGAAAACATTCAATGTTGTAATGGCTATAAATGTAAGACAAAACTGAGGCTTGAACTCCTCAATGAAAAAATAAACAAGATTCTTCTTAAGCAGGTTAAAATCTTAACCCTTGTAAAATCTTTGTTTGAAATTATATTCAGAATCAAAGTGTTGAAAGCACCAAAAGACCTTAATTGTGAGTCAATATCTTAAGTTAAGTAATCTTATAAACATTTGTAGCTTACAAAAAATCCAAGGGGTGGTTTAGACCAAGATTGGACTGCACATATGTCTGATAAAGGGTCATACATGGAATGATCAGGCTATTGCTTGAGGGAAGAAGACTTTCAAACATTTCATGATATAGCATATATGGAAATGAGCCCTAATCATTTAAACAATTTCTTTTTTTCTTTCTTTCAATAAAAAAATTCTTGTAGGAATCTTTGATTTGTCTAACTTCATAACTACAACGTATCCCCTTTGGAAACAGACTATTTAATACATTAACCCATTACCACACAATAACATGTTTTCACACCCCCCAGGAAAGGGGTTTGGGAAGACAATGTGAAAAATGAAGAAATTGCTTGTAACAAGCAATTCCTTCATTTTTCACATTGTTTTCTTCTTGAAACATAACGCACACACACACAAGATATTCCTAATTCCAGCATGTTGTATTTGTATTCTGGAACGTCATCTGTCCAGAATTTTGTCATCTGGTAATGGGTTAAGCAAAAGTGAGGAAAACCCTCAATAATACAATGAGTGTTAAATATGTACAGTAGTTTTCTTGTTTTCCTCTAACAGACATAATTATAAAACCTGATGTGAATCAACACTGCGTTCCTCCAACTAAAGAGAAAGGAAAATAGAAAACAAACTATCGGAGAGAGAAATAATAAGTGTTGGGGCCGAATGGGGGTTTAGGAAGATTTTTATAAAGTTATCATGTCAGCAGTTTAACCCTTGTCATGCTGTATAAATTACCTTACTGAGTTGCAGTAAAATCAAAGGGCTGAAAGCACTGATAGAACTTGTTGTTCAATTATCAATATTTCTTTTAGAAATCGATTTCATTAACAACTCTGGCAGGAAAAGTACAAGCAGGAGGTGTAGACCAAGATTAGACTGAGCTTATGTGCAGGCTGATCTTGGTCTACACCTCCTGCCAAAACCTGGTTTCATCATGACAAGGGTTAAGAATCCTATGAATATGATTTAATCGTAATTGTTTTCTTTCAAATGTGTAAAATCTGATTCAGAAAAAAAATCTCATTAAGAAAATTTAAGAATGAAACTCAAGGTTTTAGTTAACAAAGTGGGGTCTAAGAGACTGCAAAGTTGGGTCATATAGATCCTTGCCTAAGGTTTAGGAGTCTTTAATTTAAACATTAGCCCTTCTTTTTCAATTTTCTAACTTTACTTTGACATATTCAAGTTTCAAGTATAGTAACTAGAGTTATACATAAAGTATTTGACAGCTATTACTCCCTTGAGCTTAACACATTCCGCCATGACAAAATCTTAGACTGGTCCAAATTGAAAGGTGTTTCAGACAACATTTCAAGGTTTATGAAATTTTAGAATTTTCAACTTTCTGGGTAGAAAACATTGTGGAAAATGAAGAAATTGCTTGTGAAAAGCAATTTCTTCATTTTCCACATTGTTTTCCAGAACTATTTTCTCCAGGGGCGTAAAAGGAGGGATTGTGTGGGAATGGGTTATCATCAGTAATGAATGGAAGACTGTTAGAGAGTCTATAGGACTCACATGAACAATTTAGAGAGTTCTAGCTACTTATTTGTTAGATTGCAAAACCTGCCTCCCTTAAAACTCTGCAAACAATTATTAAGTCCACTCTGCAAACTATCATTATATTCTTACACAAAAAGTAGTTCTCTCAGAAAACTCTCTAATCTCGTAAAATCTGTAAATATTATGAGAAATGAGGAAAAAATTTTGTTAATTTTTTTGTTGAGGCAAGAAAATAAAAACTTAATCCTATTTCTCCAAACTAGATTCTATTTTCATATCATAAAAACAGCCCAAAATAATCTCCTCGTTATATTATATGGTAGTTGAAGTGTAATGTGCAGTTTTGGAATTCAAACAAATAAGCCCCATTCCCACACTGTGACACTTTTGGATGCCCCTCAAGAAAAACATATGAGAAACATTGTATAAAATGAAGGAATTGCTTGTCACAAGCAATTTCTTCATTTTACATGATGTTTTCTACCAAGAAAGTTGAAAAAATCTATTATTTCATAAACTTTGAAATGTTGTCTGCAACTCCTTTCAATTAGGACCAGTCTAAATTTTTCTTGTATGGTAGTGGGCTAAATAAGATGTCTATACAGACATGTACAGACATATACAAAATTCAGACATGAGATTAAATGGCTTGTCTGACATTGTTTTTTCTACTTGCAGACAAGTACATCGTTCAATGGTACTTATCTAAGGGCAAATAATCCCAGCTCAAATATTGGGATGGTACAAAAAAGATCTCAAAGATAACTCATTATGTATACTGGAAAATTATCATAATTTTAGCAGTTAATAAAGAAAGCACTGGATTTCAGCATTTTCTTAACCCATTATCAGATAACAAAATTTTAGACTGGTCCAAATTGAAAGGAGTTGCAGATGACCGTTTAAAGCTCTTGAAATTTTAGATTGCTTCATCTTTCTGGGTAGAAAATATTGTGTAAAATGAAGAAATTGCTTGTCACAAGCAATTTCTTCATTTAGCACAATGTTTTCTAAATTTTCTTCTTGAGGGGCATCCAAAAGCGTCATTGTGGGGGAATGGGATGGTAAACAAAAAAGTTTTCTCCAAATTAATCTCTTCAACTTTTTTGGACTATTTCATTTAAAGCCTTGGCAACAGCAGATCAAGGCTTGCTTATTAGGGGACTAGTAGAGAAATTCTGTTTATCAACACCACTTGATAATTTCACAATAAGATCCTGCAAACAAAAGTGAAAATATCAAAATGATAAAATGACACTGTTTTTGTGTATTAAGCCTCTGAAGGTCATTTCTTTGGACCCAAGACACCAATGACGTCGTGAGGTTGCCATGTAATTCACTTGCGAAATGATGCATCCTGGGAAAATTTCAAAAAATGGTCTTATTTTGTGTCTTTTGGTATTAAAGAAATCAAATAATCTTTTTCCTTTTTGTTGTTGCTGTATCATTCATTTCTAGACCAAGGAAAAAATAATTTCACCCAGGGGCACTCGTGAAAATAGAGCTTCTCTTGTTCACTAAATCAAATAAAAAATATATTAATATAACACTTAAAACAAATAATTAACCTCTGTTTATCTGTAGCTCTGTAACCTTATTAACCCATAACCAGACCAGAAAATTCTAGACTAGTCCAAATTCAAAGAAGTTGCAGATGACACTTTTTAGTTCATGAATTTCTAAAATTCTTTTTCTTTAGGGGTAGAAAACACTTTTCTATAATGAAGAAATTGCTTCTCAAAAGGAATATATTCATTTTCTGCAGTATTCTACTAAAGCTGTTTTCGTGAGTGTCGCATAAAGTGGGATCAGGTCAAAACTTATTATTGCATTAAACTTATCTTGATCAATGCTTTGCATAAAATCTTTGATGCACATAGATGTAATTTTGTATCAATAAGAACAAAATTGACAGGTTTTCAGATAGTTTTTGAGTACTATTTAACAGATGTCATTACTTAGCAGCAGAAAATATTGCTCTTACCACATAAGCTTGTTGAATTTAACAGGCAGTAACCTGTTGTATTACATCAAAATAGATAATCTGTGTACATCTTGAACTTGATTCTTATGATTTAACCCTTTCCTGCTTTTCGAAATTTTAGACTTGTCCAATGTGAAATCAGTTGCAGACGAAAATTAAAAGTGATTGCAGTTCCAAAAGAATCCAACCTACAGGATAGAAATTATTGTGGGAAAAGGAGAAATTGCTTGTTACAAGCAATTTCTTCTTTTCCCACAATGTTTTCTCATGTATAAAATCATATGGACGTAAAAAACAGGGATTGAACAGGAAAGGGTTAACAATGTCTTATTGTGCAGGGAAAAGGAGAATATAGGACATGTAGGCATAAAAGGGTAATGGACAATACTTAGGTTTCTAAATCTGGAATGAGGAAGGGAAACTTAAACCCAATTTGAAACAAAAACACCATGTACTAAGATTAATACATCAATCATACTAAAATTAATCATTCACCTATTCCCACAGAATGACCCTTTTAAACACCCCTCAAAAAAAAAGACAACTGGAAAACATTGTGTAAAATGAAGAAATTGCATGTTACAAGCAATTTCTTCATTTCACACAATATTTTTTACCCATACAGTGTAAAAAATCTAAAATTTCATGAACTGTAAATTGTTATCAGCAACTCCCTTAAATTTCGACCAATCTAAAATTTGACCGTCTGGTAATGAGTTAAACAAATAACAAGTTTTTCTAAATTCTGAAGTTAAGACGTTTAATATAGAGGATTTAGCTCCAGATAAGAAGGGGTATGTGCGTGTTATAGCAACCTAAATCACATTTTTGTACAAACCTTATGCTGTAGGTACTAGTCAAATCGTCTCATCAATGACCATTTCAATGTGTACTGACAACATAGGGATTGATGAATGAATAGTGAAATTTTTCATTTGAGAATCAAAATTGCTCCCTCTGCCTGGAGATTGGAGTATGAAAAGGTAGACCAATTGATAGATCTCAGCTGTCAATCAAAGAATCAATTGACCAATCAAACCATTAATTTTGACTGGAAGAGATCTTTGAATTCTTAACATTTATCTAAAGCATTTTTGTTGGTTTAGTTTATCAAAATCTGTAACTACGACTAATATAAACTGCAGTTAGTGTTTAGGTTGCAAACCCACTGTTTTGTCAAAAGCTTCTTACCACAAATTTCGCAAAATAGCATAGTTTAACTCAATCCCAAACAATGACGCCTTTTATAGCCCTCAAGAAAACAAATTTAGAAAACAGGGTGTAAAATGAAGAAATTGCTTGAACCAAGCAATTTCTTCATTGTCCACAAAGTTTTCTACCCAAAAAGAGGAAAAAAGCTTAATCTATAAATTGTCGTCTGCAACTTCTTTCAATTTTGACTGGTCTATAATTTAGTTGTTTGGGAATGGGTTAATATTAAGGTCAAACTTCCTGTTGGAGGACATCTGTCAATTACCAGGTTTAACCATAAAAATCTCATATATAGAGGATAATCAACTGGTTATTCCAGATATTGAAAAATATTTCACGAGGATGTGTTGTTAGGCGTTGAAAAAACAAGTGCGCAGCAAGAGTTTTTTTAACGTCTAACAACGCATCCGAGTGAAATATTTTTTCATATCTGAAATAACCAGTTGATAATTCTATTTATTATATACCTCATCATTTCATCTTTTTAATTAAAATATCGAAACCAATCTTTTTGATAGAGAGAAGGTCTATTGAAAAAAGTGTGGATGAATACATGATAAAAGATTTATTACGGAGAGTGAAACTGAAAAGTGTTATCGTCACTCCAGTGACGATATCAAAATTTATTACACTGAGAAATCCCAAGATTTCACAGCAAGATATATAATAAAATTTGCTAGTTACCTCTGAAAGGTGTCCGGATGGGTATAATCTATCCAGGTACTCCGATGCTCTGGTTGCCAGGGGAAATAATTCCTGCTCCACCGCACTGTAAGTTAATGATGCTACCTTTACACTGGAATTGGAAATCAGATGTGGTTTTTAGCTCTATTCATATTAAAACAGTAGTAGTTCTGCATTTGCAGGAGGTATAGATTAAGATCAGCCTGCCCAAAATTATGTGCAGTCTGATCTTAGTCTTAACTGCCTGCTTTACATTTAATCTCAGAGTAAAACAAGATGTGTTTGTGAAACCCAATGCCCCGCAACAGGACTAAACTTTACACCTTGGTATGTGACCTTTACCTTATCACATGACCTTGACCTTGACATGAGGAGATGCATATTATGGAGATGTATCATTATGCCAAATAACAGCATTGTATCTTGAATAGGCTGGTAGTAATTGGTAATGTTAATGTTTTTGGTTAAGTTTTGCAGACAGACAGACAGACTGACCGAGGTAAAACAATATGCCCCCGATCTTTCCATGAGGGGCCATAAAAATGCTTTAGAGTTACCTCCATTGGTTATCTTGTTATAGTGAACACAGAAAGTGTAAAAAAAATATCTTCAATAGTAGCAATGATATGATCCAGGTTGAAATATGTTACAACAAGCGTGCCATAGCCACAATATAAGCTGCCAACTAGCCATGGCAAGGATTTCTACATTTAGGCCCCTTTTTCTGTGACACAGCATAGATGGCAAAACCCTGACAATATGTCCTAGGTCAAGTGACTTTGAATAGTCAGTCAATATTTCGTTCAAATTTGTTCATAAATGTATAAGAAGATACATTAACAAGATAGGTTGCATTAAGCCCTCCCTTTTCTGTGATGCAGCCTAAGATAGAAAAACCTGATCATAACTTCAAGGTCAAGTGACTAGGATTATTCAATTACAGTCAGGCCGCGATACACCGACCATCGTTATATCGGCAAACTCAGTTAACGACAAAAAAACACTGGGAACAAACCTCACCTAACGTAATTTTGACCCGTTTGAAAGGCATATTCAAGTACCGACACCGACCGACATTTGTCGGAACAAATCTTCGAAATTTAATGAATTTTGCTTCAGTTTATCGGAATTTTTTCAGCCCATGTTTTACGGTTGTTGACATGCCGTAAAGGGTGTCGTAAAATACTTTATCCACAGTTGTCGTAAACAATATAGGTTACACAATAGACTCGATTATCGATTTTTTACACCTTCTGATTAATAGTGTTTACTGTAAATAAAATGCCTTTGGCAAGTTTCTCACACTTCAATTAACGGTGTTGTATGTTTTATTGAATTCGGTTGTCTTTATTTGAGATGTTTGAGCAATTTGAGAAATCTGAGAATTTTGAGAAGCGCCCTTAATAAATGCGAGAAACAATTTTCTTCGTTATTTCTATTATCATTGTCCCAATCCGTAACGTAATACGTAAACTTCCCAGCTTTTAGCCTGTTCCTTTTTACAACTTTCACTTCCTGTCTAGTCCGTCATTTCTCGCCGACATCCCGAAAAATCTCCCGGTACCAAAAATCTCCTGCTCCATTACAATGACTGACTCAGTTACCGACAGGAATTGTGTGGGGACAAAGTATGTCGTTATAACGGGGTTTGACAACCATAAATGTGAGAGGAGATGTGTTAACCAATTCTCAGACAATAAAATTTTAGAACACTCCAAATTTAAAGAATTTGAAGACAACACTTTTAGGTTGACAAAATCTTGAAAATCTTTGTCTTTTGGGGTAGAAAACGTTTTGGATAATTGTCACAAGCAATTTCTTCATTATCCACAATGTTTTCAAAAGCTTTCATATTGACAGGGCGTTTAAAAGCGTCATTGAGTGGGAATGGGTTAATAAGAATTTTACATTAAGATTCTTTTGCTGTAGCCCCCCCCCCCTTTCTATGACACAGCCTAAAATGGCAAAACTCTGACAATATGCCCAGAATAAGGTGATTATGAATAGTCTGTGATTATTTCATTCGAATTAGTCTATAAAAGTATGAGGAGATGCATTAACAAAATAATAAAGGGCCATGCCTTGCGGGCCCGAGGGACAGATCTGCAAGATTGCGACATGAGCAGGGCGAGTGGGGAGGAGCTGCTGTAAAGGGCGCGGCTATCCTCCAACAATGAAATGGCGGGTAATCCATTTCCTCAATTGTTTTGGCCAAGGGAAGCAGATGCTTCTATTCCTTTGTTGGAATCAACTATACCATCTCTTATTTCTGATTTTTGTTTTACAAGAAAATGCTTTGATATGCACCAATGACCATCTGGCCATTCATGTTTCAAGGGATAAAGCTGTTTCTATTAGATATGAAGCTTGTACTATTTTAGCCATTATGTAAAAATCAATAATTAATGGGCCATATATCCGTCACAAATCAATGGACCATAACAAAAATAGGATATGCACACGTCTGACTTATACCGAGTGTTTCTGTAAAATTTGAATCAAATCCATCCAATGGTTGTTGAGAAATTGAGCGGACACGAAAAAGCTACAGACAGACAGACAGAACGACAGACAGAACAACCGACCAACAAGCTGACTCCTATATATCCCCCTAACAAAGTTAAGGGGGGTATAATTACCCTCTATTTATCGCTTGGTCATGGACTTGAAAATTTCATATTACTCACAGTTTGATAAGAGAGGAAGCCACCTCTACAAATTTCTGATTTTTGTTTTACAAGAAAATGCTTGATATATGCCAATTACCCTCTATTCATAGCTTTGTAATGGACTTGAAAATTTCATATTACTCACAGTTTGATAAGAGAGGAAGCCACCTCTACAAATTTCTGTAGAGCTGTAGTCTCTTCTGGATTTAGGGACGTTGGTTTCTGACTCAAGGGTATTTCTGGTTTCTGTTTTTCTGACCAGGACTTGAGTACCGTTTCAAATGTCTGTAAAAGAATGACAGTTTGTAAGTTTTCACATATAAACAATACATGCAAATTCATGCATAAACAACATACTTTATCATCTTCTTGCAGAATACTTTTAAAAGAACACACTTATATCTAACTTTTTATAAAAATAATGAGGGTTTACTGCATTACTGTTTTAAGTGTCTATACATTTTGTAGACACATAGAACAGTATCACAATTAACCCTTGAAAAATTTACCCTACTCCAACAAAATGACACCCCCTGATGCCCCTCAAAAAAATAATTGAGAAAATATTGTGTACTAGATGGATGTCCATGGCCAACTACTGTCGAGCCCACAAAGTTTTGACCACCAACTTGACCTTGACGATCAATCTCTCATAACAGAGAATTATTGTGCCAATTTATTTTTAAATGCATCCATAATTGTAGGAGAAATGCTCTGGACAATCACAATTTAAGTGTTTGACCTTGAGCTGTGACCTTCACATTAGAGATATCCCAAAAATTCTTTCAAATGGCACATCTACGCTTGATGGAGAAACTGTGACCTTGACATTAGAACTATCCCAAAAATGCTTTCAAATGGCATATCTACTCATGATGAAGAATAATTGTGTCTAGTTATCTTGAAATCCATCCATAAATGTAGGAGTAATCGTCCGGACAAATTTGGACAGACTAACACTCACGCACATACACAGACTTGTCATAGTGACAACTATGTCTTGCTCACTGCAAGGGGGCTCAATAAAAATGAAATTTCTTCATTAAACACAATGTTTCCAAACCAGAAACTTAAAAAAATCTAATATTTCATAGAATATGAATTGTCTCAAGTTCTTTCATTTTGGTTAAAGATTCTATGAAGTTAAGCACAAGACTTCTCTTTAAAGATGATGTAAAATCCGAAAGATAAATGACAACTGAAGCACTCGTAGCAAAACTTTTGAAAGTAAGGTATAAAGAAAAGTCATTGCGACATACAGATACAACAAGGGGTAAGGTTCACATCCATCAAAGCCATGTTTTTCATTTGATCAGAATTATCTGAAGGAATATGATAATGGGTCACCCAAGGATCATTTCTGTGAAATTTGGTTGAAATTCACCAATTGGTTTCTGAGAAGATGATTTTCAAAACATTCACCATATATTGAAATTAGCCCTACCCATTAAAGCCATGTTTTTCATCTGATAAAAATTCTTTGAAGGAATCCAATAAAAGTTGACCCAAAATTCTTTGAAGGGATCTGATAAAGGGTCACCCAAGGATCATTTCTGTGAAATTTGGTTGAAATCCACCGATTGGTTTCTGAGAAGATGATTTTCAAAACATTCACCATATATGGAAATTAGCCCCACCCATTAAAGCCATGTTTTTCATCTGATCAAAATTCTTTGAAGGAATCCAATAAAAGTTGACCCAAAATTCTTTGAAGGGATCTGATAAAGGGTCACCCAAGGATCATTTCTGTGAAATTTGGTTGAAATCCTTTGAATGATTTCTGATAAGAAGATTTTCACCATATATGGAAAATAGCCCCACCCATTAGAGCCATATTTTTATCAAATCAAAATTCTTTGAAGGAGTTTAATAAATGTTGACTCAAGAATCATTTCTGTATAATTTGGTTGAAATCCATTAAATGGTTTCTTAGAAGATTTTTAAAGGTTTTACCATATATGGAAATTAGCCCCTGTCATTAAAGCAATGTTTTGCATCCAATCAAAATTCTTTAAAGGAATCTGATAAAGGGTCACCAAAGGATTTTTCTGTGAAATAAGGATGAAATCCATCTATTGGTTTATGAGAAGATTTTCAAAGCTTTCACCATATATGGAAACTAACCACGCCCATAAGAGCCGTGTTTTTCATCAATCCAAAATTCTTTGAAGGAATCTGATAGGGGTTTACCAAGAATCTTTTCTGTAAAATTTGATTGAAATCTGTTCAGTACTTTCTAAGAAGAAGATTTTTAAAGGAAAAGTTTATGGATGGAGGGACAATACACGCATGAAAGATGCCACTCCATGACAATAGCTCTCTTGCTTTCAGCCAGTGGAGCTAAAAACTGTCTAAGGTCAAAAGATGATAATTTTTCTTACAACACAAAATTAAAAAAGACAGACAAAAGACAGACAGATGGATAGAAGGCTGATTCCTGTTTACCCCTGAAAACATTCATAGTTTGGGGTCAGTGGGTGGGGGTATAACAAGGGGTCAAATCCCCCTTTTCTATTTCATACCTTATCCCCTGTGAGAATCTGGACTTTAGTTTTTAGTTTTACAAAACAGATTATAAGCAGTTGTTAGGTCCCTAGTCTTCTTACTTACCCTATCCCTTGTGAGCATTTGGGCCCTATTTTTGTGTACGATACGGATATAGCCAGGGGGTTGGATCCAGGCTTCACCATCAACCTGCACTGGTACCCCTTCATCCCCCATAATCATTATCTTCACAGTCCGACACTGAAACATGTATACAATACTTTTCTTTAACCGACCACCAGATGATAATGTTTTGGACTGGTCCAAATTGAATGAAGATGCAGACCACAATTTCAAGTTGATGTAATTTTAAAAATCTCAGCTATTGGGTTAGAAAACATTGTGGGTAATGAAGAAATTGCTTGTGACAAGTGATTTCTTCAATTTGAATAATATTTTCCCATGCTTTTTTCTTGAAGGCCATAAAAGAATGGGATTGTGTAAAAATAGGTTAACCTTTTCCTGGATAAACTCAGGATTTTACGTCACTGTGATTTTATACTTGAGAAAACATTGTGGAAAAAGGAGAAATTGCTTATAATAAACAATTCCTCCTTTTCCCACAGTATTTTCTACCACCCAGGATTGTTTTATTCGGAATTGCATCCAATTTTCATTGTCGTCTGCATCCCTTTTCAATTTGGACCAGTCTAAAATTTCAAAATCCAGGAAAGGGTTAACCGGCTACCAGCTAACAAAGTTTTGGACTGGTCCAAATTCAAAGATAATGTGGACAACATTTTTCTAGGTAGAAAACATTGTTGGAAATAAGAAAATATGATAGCTATACACAGTTTCTTCATTTATTCCAAGGATTGTTCAATATTTCTCCATGATGGGCATAAAAAAGCAGGATTGTGTAGGAATGGGTTAAATTTCTAAAATTTAGATACAGCAACTCTTTAGAGAGTGATCGACTGCTCAAGAATACAGTTTGAATTTAATGCAATATCCTAGTCGCCCACTGATGAAACGAAACCATTAATCCATTACCAAACATAAAATATTTAGATTGGTCCAACTTAAAAGAAGTTGTAAACGACAATTATACAGTAGAATCTGTGTACAGCAGCCACTGAAGGGAAGTGCCTAAACTACCTACTGTACACAGATTGGCTGCTATTCACAGTATTCGATCTGAAAGATGTTGCAATTCTATTCATATCTACTATTTCAATGTGTGAGATATTTGTTTAGTTCTACTAAGTAAAAATAATGTGTTTTTTTTCCTTCTGTTTTCTTTTTGACTTATGTATGCAAATTTGGAAAATAGAAATTATGGCTATTTTGTAAAAGCTTAATCACACAGTGCAGATTATAAGGAACAAGTTGATATAGAGTTGAAAAAAAAATAATTGACCATGTTTTTGAAAAGCATATGCATTTTAAGAAAGAATAAGTATTTCTATATATAAAGGTAAATCAGGGCATTGATAATATTAAGAGTGTGTAGCAACTTGACACCTTATTGATTGTTAGGTGTGAAAATTTGTCTGAAGTAATTAAAGTGGCTGCTATACAGGTGTCATATAAAGAAGAAACTTGACAAATAAGGGGGGCCTCTGGTCGCATTTCACAGTTGGCTGCTATTTACAGTAAACTTAAAAGACTGAAATTGCATGGGGGGATTTGAGCTGGCCTTTGTTCACAGATTGGCTGCTGTTCAGGGTTGGCTGCTCACTCAGATTTTACTGTAGTTGATGGAAATTTTGGCGGCTGTCCTTATACTATGAAAGTCTTTTTCTTTAAACCATTACCAAATGACAAAATTTTTGACTAATCCAAATTGAAGAAAGTTTCAGATGGCAAAGTTAAATGCAATTAAATTGAAAAATAAGAAAAAATATATGATAGATAACATTCTAAGAAAAGGAGAAATTGTTTAACCCTTTCCTGTACATACCCCGGAATTTACGTTGCTTTGATTTTATACTTGAGAAAATAATGTGGAAAAATAAGAATATTTTCTACCACATATGGCCATTTCATTTCAAATTGCATCCAATTTCCATTGTCGTCTGCAACCTTCTTCAATTTGGACCAGTCTTAGACCAGTTTAAAAACAGGAAAAGGTTAAAACGAAATTTAACATTAGGATTGCATTGGTTTGGATTGAATGTAAAAAATAGCTCCCATAAGCCATCTCCACATACCCCCCCCCTTTTCTTTTACAACACCTAAGAACAGAGGAAAATAGAACAATGTGGGAAATCAACAAATTGCTTGTAACAAGCAATGTCTTAATTATCCACATAGTTTTCAACCAAAAATAAACTATTAACTATAACGATAGTCTTCAACTTCTTTGAATTACCAGTCTTAAGTTCTGTTGTCAGGAAATGGGAAAAAGAGTAATTTTAAATGGAGTTAATTTGACTTGATATCTTTTTTGTATGTGTAAGGGGAGACTATTAAAATCATCTCAGATGAAAAAGTAATTGACCTGAAATTGCTAGGTTTTAACTTTGTTTAAAGATAAAAATGCTTAGTAACAAACAATTCTCCTAGTAATTAGACTTTTATGAGCTTTACCCTCTACTGTTTTACAAAATTCTAGACCTGTCCAAATGGTTTTAGACGAATATTTGGTTTCTTTATTTCCAATAGTATTTTCTATCATAATGGATGGTTAGTTTTTGAACTTTTTTTATTTTATAATGTTGTCAGCTACCCCTTTGATTGATTGTTTGAATCGGGTTTAACGCCACTTTTAACAGTATTTCAGTCATATCGTGGATTACTGGTATTTCTCACACCAGTACTGCCTCTACATCCTTTCCTAGCCTCCAGCTGCTATCCCACTTAGGTTTACGATTATCCACCCATTGGTGAGAGACAAATGTCAGAAAGGATATGTGCTGCTGCTGGGGATCGAACCCATTACATCCCATGATTGAAGATTAGGAGTCCGTCACGCTACCGACTGCGCTATGATGGCGGCTTACCCCTTTGAACCTGGACAAGTCTCAAACATTAAAAACAGTAAAGGGTTAACCAACGCTGATTTACCTGAGCTATTCGATGATGCTGAAGATCTAAAACACGTGACACCGCCAGCTGAGTACTCCCAAATACTGCAACAACTTCTAATATCTTATCATCAAAACTTGGCGCTGAAAATGTCTGAAAGGAAAGAGACAAGTTTATGCATTCATTCATCCATGATGGTCCTAAATGGTTAACCTGACTATACATTTACTAGATTCACAGTAAGATTCAAATACTATTCCCAAACAAGGGGCTATGTTGGCCCTGTGCTACTCACCTGAACCATCTAAACTTTCCTAATCATAATAATACATAATCTTCCTTAGTTGTTTTTCTAAAAACAAGAGGACCATGATGGTCCTTTATCGTTCATACAAGTATGATGGCTCAAGGCTTTATAATATATATATAATATCAAAACTCTACACCTAACCGTTTTGGAGAATATCTTTAGTTTTTCTCCTTTAATCCTCAGTATATTGAAGATCCCTCAATATAAGACTAATTTTCAGAGTACACTTTCGTTGAAATATTTTGTTAGAGGGTCAATAGGCGGTGACACATACCAAATATCAAAGCCCTTGACCTTGTGATTTTCTTAGATTTCCTTCTTTATTCATATGTACAATCAGGGATTACACAGAAAATGGTTAATTTTCAGAGTGTGGAATTTTTTTAAGGTATTTGGCAAAGGGTTGATAGGCATTAATACATACCAAGTAAGAAAACTCTAGGCCTTATGGCTTGGAATTAGATTTAACTTTTTCACTCGGTTGCCATGGCAATCAAAGTTTGGCAGAAGACCTTTTGTACTTGTAAACAGACAAACAGATGGACAGACGGAAGGCCGAATGCCAGACAATGACTGATCACAATAGCTCACCCAAAGCACTTTGTGCTCAAATGAGCTAAAAAGAGACATAGGAACAATACATGATGTAGGCCTTAACACATCTCCACACTACAGAATTTAGACTAGTCCAAGTTCAAAGATATTGTAGACACCAATCTTATAATTCTTTGTCTTTTGGGGTAGAAAACATTGTGGAAACATTGTTGATAATGCACGAAATTTCTTCATTTCCATAATTTTCTAAAGCTTTTTTTTGTAAAAAAGCAGGACTATGTGGGAGGGGTTAAGTCTTATGAGGTGAATTTTTTAAGACATTTTTTCTTTTCTTAGGTTATACATGGTTTCTAATTCTGTGAAATGTTTTGGAATAATGCTGTTCAGGAATTATTTATGTAAAATTTCCTTGAAATCTGTTCTGTATTTGGTGGGTTATTGCAAAAATTCTTTTTATGTAAATCAAAGTACCATCAATTTTTGTTTGTTTGTTTGAATCGGGTTTAATGTGGCTTTTAACAAATTTTCAGTCACATCCAGTCAGCTGGAGCACTGAACAATGGATTCCTGGTATATCTTGCACCAATACTACCATTACATCCTTTCCTAGCCTAATCTAAATCTCATAGTAATAATGAAGAAGACAATAAGGGATGCTACATGAATGGCTTTGGAAGCTCTAGGAGAAGAATGGAGGAGAATGGAATAAGCAGCATGAATTTATTAGTGGCATGTATTTGTAAAGATGATGAATTCTACAAATTTATAACGCTGTTGATCATGAGAAATTCCAGCAACAAGCACACGTACACATGGTAACTTTGAAATTCCTGTTAACAGTCTAAATTTTGTCATCTTGTAATATTTGCAGCAGAATAAGATTTACTTACATCAACTTCTTTGGTTCCTCCCCAGAAATTTGACCCTCCACCAAAACTGGAAAATAAAGGGAATTCAATGAATAGTCATGGAAAACAAAATTTATCAAGACATTTTCAAACAGATAAAAAAAGCCTAACTCAATTCTTAGCTGTTTAATATCAGAATTTAATAAATCCTGTATTATATGAACACAAATTTGATATTAAATCTATTACATGTATATAATTTGCCATGAAAAAATAAAATTCAGTAAATCTATTGATTTCTTATATTTTGTGAAAGATGTGTTCACATTGGTTAAATGCCACAAATAAATAGATTACAATGTCATTTTTACAGTGACGAAAAGGATAATCACATGACATTTATGACATGTCGTAAAACGTTGAACATCATATTAAAGTAACACCAAGCCCACATGACAGCCTTGTAAAAGTTAAGTTTTTTGGTAAAGTTTTCAAGAAATTTGACCTTGATAAATGACCTGGACACATAACCTTAACCTTGGTATCTGCAGATATGTATCATTGAAGTCTATCATTATCAAAGCTGAGCATTGTATCCTGAATAGACTTAAAGGTAGGTATCGATGTTTTTTTCATGTCACAGATTTTAGTTATTTTTATTTCCTCTCATAAACTATTTGAATACAATATGCCGCAGAGTAGTTTTGCAAAAATATGAGGTCGCTTATCAGAAAAAAGCTGGGTATTTCCCTAATAGCCTACGTAGGCTATTAATCTATTTTTAGATAAATCAGAGACAGTTAAGAAGATTATAGGGCATTCACATGGTGCGAATAACCGTTGGAACCTTGCATTTAGTTCAAATTACATCAAACTAACGTCATCGTTACGTCATCAGGAGTAATGTTCGCTAGCTGGTCTGTAAAGATCAGTCCTTTCAAGTGACATGATTTAGGACGTTGGCTGTTTCGCTAGTAAATTTGTTACCTTCATTTGACTGGGTCATATGCAAATTAGGTCATTCGGTGTCGACAACCGAATTCCGTGATATCTAAAAATAACCTGGAATTCCGCTGAAACTTTCCGATATAACCACAAAAAGCCACTTTAGGTCTTTTAGATTACCACCAAGACAATAACTGACTTAACTTAAATTATTAAATGTTCGTTTGAGTCTATTTATCGGCACTTGGTAATTTTTTCTTATCTAGGTTTCAGAAACATCGATACCTACCTTTAAAGTAATTATAAATGTTATGTTTTTTGTGTTTTGCAAACCAACAGACAAACAGCATTCAAAGAATACTGTCTTTCGATGAGGGGGGGGGGGAACATAAGAAAGATCTTAAAAGTCTTACCTTGGTATATTTAAGATAACAATTCCTTGTAAACTAGGTAATGGTATTCTCTGTCCATCACATTCTAACTGTACTCGTTGATCAAGATTTTTGAAGGTTTTCTGAAGGATTTCTTTCCCACCCAGCACACCATACCACATAAAATTCTTTGTTCTACTTCTGCAAACACCACAGTTTTTTTCATGAACCATTGTAAAGGAGTTATAATAAACTCATTGCACCTTAGCCCTTTCCTGTTCAGTCCCTGGCTTTAACGTCCTTGTGATTTTATACTTGAGAAAACATTGTGGGAAAAAAAGAAATTGCTTGTGACAGGCAATTTCTTCTTTTTCCAGAATATTTTCTATCCTGCGGTTGGCTATTTTAAAATTGCACTCGATTTAAATTGTCTTCTGCAACTTCTTTCAAATTGGATGAGACTAAAATTTTGAAAAACAGGGCTATTAAGGCAATCATGTCCTCTTGTGAGGGTAATAAAAACAGATTATCTAAAGCAAAAGCATTACTATTCGATTGTCTTTTGCAAATGAAGTGTGGTCAGATGTATTTCTTAAATGCTTTCATTGATTGAATGGGGTTTAAGGCCGCTTTTAACGGTATTTCAGTCATATCACGGAGCACCTAACAATGGATACCTTGTATTTCTCACATCAGTACTACGACTACATCCTTCCTAACATTCAGCTGCTATCTCACTTAGGTTTACGATTATCCACCTATTGGTGAGAGACAAATGTTGGAAAGAATATGTGCTACCACACAGGAGGTAAAGCTATTAAATATTCTTAAAGGAAGGCGATGACACCAGATGTTCCGTTTGAGTTGAAAAGATATGGGGTGTTTTCATGGGAATGGAATATAATGTTCTTTTTCATTAGAATGGCATTAGATGTTGTCTTTTTTTTTTTTTTACATTAGATGTTCTATTTTCATGGGAATGTATTTTGATGTTCTCTTTTAAAGCAATGGCATTAGATGTTCTCCTTCAGTACTTTTTTACATTAGATGTTCTCTTTTCAAGGGGAATGGAATTTGATGTTCTCTTTCATAGTAATGGAATTACATGCTCTCTTCTATGGCTTCTATAGTGGGTATTCTCTTTTAACCGCTATGACAAAACATGTTTGCCTGTAAAAACAACAATTTTTGCAAAGGCAACGTTTTTTTACATTCTTATACCAAATTAATGTAAACAAGATGTGTTTGTGAAACACAATTCCCCTGCAACAGGACAAATGTTTGACCTTGGTATGTGATCTTGACGTTATCACATGACCTTGACCTTTACATGAGGAGATGTATATTATGGAGATGTATCATGCCAAATATGACCATTGTATCTTGAACAGGCTGGTAGTAATTGGCAATGTTAAGTTTTTTGGTTAAGTTTTGCAGACAGACAGACGGAAAGACAGACAGACAGAAGGACTACGGTAAAATAATATGCCCCTTTTGATGTGGGGCCATAAAAATGTTTGTTTGGGCAATGGTACTAGATAACTCTAGTAAACACAATGGTGTCAAAAGTTATGTTGTTGGTAAATGATATAAGATACAAGCTTACCTGCATTTTTCTGGATGTTCCTCCCGTTTATTCTGGAAGTCTAAAGCTATTTTTGCGTCTAGTCCTATACCTAAATAATTGTTCATCACACACTTTTCTGTGTACTCCTCCCTGTAAAATAACGTTCCCATTGTATTTTCAATTTTTCTGCCCAAATATTATGCATATTGAAGACAAATCACCTATCTGAAAATTATATATCAAATATTTGTTTGAATCGGGTTTAACTCCACTTTAAACAGAATTTCAGTCATATCAAGGCAGCTGGAAACCTAACCAGGGATTCCTGGTGTTTCTCAAACCAGTACTACCACTACATCCTTTCCGAGCTTAGGTATACAATTATCAACCCATTGATCGGCAAAAAATCTCAGAAAGTATATTATCAAGACCTTGCATCAAACCCTGGGCCTCATGATTGAGAATCCAACATGTTATCACTGTGCCATGGCCATGTGGCATATCAGATGTAGCAGTGAAACTTTCAACAGGCAGTTTCTTTCAAATGATATTCTAATGAATGCAGACACTTATCCATAACCTAAGCAATTTGAGCCTTTTTCATGACAAAATAACCCTGTATTTCTCTTTTTAAAGTTTAGAATACAAAGGCTACATTTTCATTGCCCAATTATGATTTTAAGATAATGAAAAGTTATCAAAATTAATTCTATTTGTCATTTTTTATTGGAATTATTGGTGCTAAAGGCATTAGAATTTATCAGAATGAGACATAACTTAGAATTAATAATATGACATTTAGACCACATTATGAGATATTTGACCCTTACAAATCAATCCCAATCGGAAAAATTATATTCTCACAGAGCATTCTTTTGGACAGGAATTGTTTCTTAATCTATTACCAGAAGACAAAATTTTAGACTGGTCCAAATTGAAAGAAGTGCAAAAGACAATTTTTCAGTCAATGGAATTTAGAAAATATCTGTCTTTTTGGTAGAAAATATTGTGGATGATGAAAAAACTGCTTGTAAAAAGAAATTTCTTATTTTTCCACAATGTTTTCTAAAATCTTTTTTCATTAGGGACATCAAGAAGCATCACTGTTTTGGAATGAGTTAAAAAAAATCTGGTTTTACTAGAGGAGGCTTACATATAGCAGTGACGGATTAAGAGATTTTTACTAATATAAGAAACCATATGCATGCCTCGAATTCCAGAAGGTAGGACAAACAACCAATGTCCTACCTATTATTATAATATATATGGCATTTCAAGTAAAAAAATCTATTTAACCCATTCCCACACAATAACGCTTTAAAACACCCTTCAATATCAAAGCTCTCGAAAACATTGTGGAGAATGAAGAAATTGTTTGTTACAAGCAATTTCTTCATTATTCACAATGTTTTCTACCCCAATAGACAAAGATTCTAAAGATATCATTAACTTTAAATTGTCATCTGCAACTTTTTTTTAATTTGGACTGGTCTAAAATTAAGCCATGATGGAATGGGTTAAAACCAAATTAAAAAGGGTATCAATTCCCTGTTTTTGACTAAGAAAAAAGTTTTTGACTAAGTAAAAATTCTTTTTAAAACGGAATTAAAAAGGGTATCAATACCTTTCTTTTGAGTTAGTTATTTCCAAAACAAGAAATGCTGAATTGTTTGTCCTACCTTTTGAGATTAGTGTACTGCATTTTACGCAGTTCATGTATTGCCTACGTCACAGACAATTGCTGATGTACTTACGGTATTTTTGATACTTACAAAGGTATTTCTTCCTCTAATAAAGGAGAAGCCGCAGCACAAAGGGCGTCTGCATTAGCCAATAATACTTTACTTATAAAGCTACCGCCAGCTAGCTTGCCTGCTATACTACTGCTGATACCTGCAGATATATGGACGATTACATTTAGATATAGCCTGACAGTATATTACAGTTGGTTGATATCTACCTTAACCCTTTACCAGACGGCAACATTTTAGACTGGCCCAAATTTAGAGAAGTTGCAGACGACAGTTTAAAGTGAATGGAAATTTGGATTTTTTTTAACTTTCTGGTTAGAAAACATTGTGGAAAATGAAGAAATTGCTTGTAGCAAGCAATTTTTTCATTTTTCACAATTTAAACTTTTTTCCTAGGGGCGTCTAAAAGCATCACTGAGTGGGAATGGGTTGACCCAATTCCATACAATGACGCCTTTTGACGCCCCTGAAGAAAATCTATTTGGAAAACAGTGTTTAGACCTCTCAAAATACAAAGGTTTTGCCTATGAAAATTCAGTCTGGATTTGAAATGAAAAATAATCAGTGAGGCAGAAAATATTGTGGAAAGAGAAGAAATTGCTTGTTACTTTGTCAAGTATACATTCACAGGGGCATAAAAACCAGGGATTGAACAGGAAAGGGTTAACAAAAACATGAGGGTCATTGGCTCTAAAGCCATTATCTTAGTGAAAGCTTAAAAATGTTATACATGTACAAAGGCCGCAATTTTAGCAAAGTTTTGAAGAGCAAACAAAAGATACCCTATGCAATTTTTTGACACCCTTCAGCTCAACAATTTATATGAAAACATTTGGCAGAGATATTCTAGGATATTCTACCAACCGAATGTTAATTTGCTTTGTTTTCTTCTATTGAGATTATTCTTTACATATTTCTCAAAATGGTAAACCTTTGGCAGGGCCCAATTATGACTTAAGGGTCATTATATGAACAAACTATGTACAGAGTCTATTAGGAAATGCTGTATAACATTATATGAAAGTTCCCGGCTATCTGATTACAGAGAAAAAGATTTCTAAAAATTTCTGTCTTTGTTTTGTGGCCAAGCAGAGCCCAAATTTTCCCCATGGCATCATATGAACGAGCTTGGTAGAGGTCTCCTAGGAGGTGCTTCTTCCAAAACATCAAAACTGTCAGCCTACAGTATTCAGAGAAGATTTTTCTAAGTATTTCACTAATTTCATACTTTTGTTGCCATATTTGAAGAAGAGCTTCAGAAAACTGTGATCCCTGCCAAGTTTCATCGAGTTTGATCTGCTGGATCGTCAGAAGATTTGTCAAGAAATGCACCTCATAGCCAAGCCCATTAAAGCCATGTCAAAATTCTTTGAAGGAATCTGATAAAGGGTAACCAAAGGATCATTTCTGAGAAATTTGGTTGAATTCTGTTCAATACTCTCTGAGGAGAAGATTTTTAAAGTAAAAAGGTTTACAGATGGACGGACAAAAATGAAGTAAATTACTTGCAACAAGTCATGTCATCATGTTGCAATGTGTTTTCCAAGGCTTTTATCCTGAGGGTTAGATAAAAGTGGGATTATAATGAATAGGTACAATGTTTTTCTTAGAAGTTAAAAATGAGATACATACACCCCCTACTTTGTTTAGAAGATGATCTACCATGTTTCCTGTCAGGTCTATTATATTTTAGGTTTGTTCACCTATTGGTTTAGACCATTTCACCCTTTCCTGTTCAATCCCTGGTTTTTACAGCCGTATGATTTTATAGTTGAGAAAACATTATAGAAAAAGAAGATATTGCTTGTGACAAGCAATTTCTTCTATTTCCATATTTTCTTCCCAACTGAAAGGCTATTGTTCAAATTAAATTCAATTAAATTTTTTGTCTGCAAATCTTTTGAATTTGGGCAGGTCTAAAATTTTGAAAACCAGGAAAGAATTAAACAATACTTAATAAGAGAAGAAATGATTTGTTTTTAACCCTTGTCAGGCTGAGCCTAGAATACTCCTGTTTTGGCAGGAGGTATAGGCAAATATTAGACAGCAGATACATGAAGTCTGATCTAGGTCACCTATTTATTCTTTAAGCCCAGAATTTTTACAAATTAAGCCGATTGTTTTTTACCCTTTTCTATTTTGCAAAATTTTCACCATTCCATATTCAAAAGGTTTTGCAGATGAAAATTTACTTAAGAATAAATTTGAAAAATTACCATTCAGGAGAGTAGAAATATTGAAAAAAAAAAATACTTGTCACAAGGATTTTAAAAAGAATTTTATTTTGTTTGAAATCATTGATTTGCAGGAAGGAGTTTGAAACAAGACATTGTCGCAAAGCAGACTAATACCCCCCAACAGCGCATTCCAAATACAAGTGCTATTCGCCAAAGGGCTGTAACAAAAAATGGACTTTTCAATTAAAAGGCCATAAATAAGTCAAAAATAAATGGACCATAAACAAAATAGGATATGCACATGTCTGGCTTATACTGAGTTTCTGTGATATTTGAATCAAATCCGTCCAATGGTTGCTGAGAAATTGAGTAGACACAATTTTTCACCAAAGGGCCATAATTCTGTCAAAATCAATGGACCATAAACCAAAATAGAATATGCACATCTCTGCTTGATACTGATTATATTAGTGAAGTTTGAATCAAATCTGTCCAATGGTTGCCAAGAAATTGAGCGGAGACAAAAAAGCTACAGACATGCTGACTGACTGACGGACTGACAAGCTGACTCCTATATACCCCCCAAACATAGTTTTGGGGGGTATAATAAAGGAAAGAGAGGGATATGTGAAAGGTCGTGAAATAGTGAATCTATAGGTAGAATCGTGAATGTGCCTTTCAACAATAACAGAACATGCCTTTAAACAATACAGTTACAAATATTTTAAAACTATGAATGTATATTACAGACATGGATACTCCTGAAAATTACAATTGCTAAGTATGTCAAGTGAATTATCCCTTTACACACTAAACCTTTCATACTTCCTTTCTTGCAGGAGGTAGAGACAAGGATCAGCCTGCCAATAAGTTTGTCTCTTTCAAATCAAAGTTAATTATAGATCTAATTTTCAAAAGAAATAATGACCAATAGTTAGTGCCCCAAGTATTGTCACCCCTTTGAATTTTAATGCAATTCTGAACAAAATTTTTATACAATATGGAAAGGATTATCACAGAGTTATAAGTCAAGTACAAGTTATGGGTGAAGGACAATTCTTTAAATCTGATTTTGACATGTAACCTTGGCCTTAGATCTACAAAAACAAAATATAACCCATCATGGAGATCAAGAGAGACATGTTATTTTGAACTGAATTAACCCATTCCCATTCAATCCCTCGTTTTATGCGTAAAGCAGCTTTAGAACACATTGTGGAAAATGAAGAAACTGCTTGTAACAAGCAATCTCTTCATTATCCACAATATTTTCTTCCCAAAAGACAAAGATTTTTGAAATTTCAACAACTTACAATTGTCATCTGCAATTTCTTTCAATTAGGACCAGTCTAAAATTTTGTTGTGTGAGAATGGGTAAATATAGTAGAATGATCCAGACACAGTCCTTCACCTTTTACTTTCAACTATGTCCTAGACATTGGACCTGTAAATTTTTTATTTCGAGACAAGTTTTAGAGCTTGTTATTGAGAACAAGTGGTCCAAACTATTTTAAAATTTGTCCTTGCACAGGATAGGTAATAGAATAGTCCAATGCTGTTTTGATCCTCTTTTGTGACCCTGACTGTACAAGATAGTGATTTTTTAATTGTACAAGTTATTCGCTAGAAACAAGAATATTGTTGTTTTGACCTCTTACTGTAACCCTGAGTGTGCAAGATAATTACTGTTGGCATGGACAATTTATTCTTTAGAAACTAGTATATAGTTGTTTTGACCTCTAACTGTGATCCTGACTTCACAAGATAATACTTTTGGCATGGGCAAGTTATTCGCTAGAAACAAGGATGTTGTTGTGACCTCCAACTGTGACCCTGACTCTACAAGATTATACTTTTGGTGTGGACAAAATATTCTTAAGAAACAAGAAATATAGTTGTTTTGACGTCTAATAGTTAACCAGAGTTTGCAAGATAGTTACTGGTGGCGAGGACTATTTATATTTTAGAAACAAGAAATATATGGAGGGAGACACACCTGATGCATATATATGTGCATACACACACTGACACAAACATAGGTAAACTCTATATGCCCTTCCACCATTTCATAGCAGGAGCATTACAAAATTTTTATCCCCATGCATATAAAGTGAACAAGAGTACCATATGGTGATGCCAATGCCCAGCTGCAGATGATTAACAACTTATCCCTTTCTTGCACAACCCCTTGTTTTTAACATCCCTTTCAATTCATACTTGAGTAAACATCATGGGAAAAGGAGAAAATTCTTGTTACAAGGAATTTCTTCTTTTCTTATCACTTTTCTGATCTGAAGGTTGGCTACTTTTCAAAATTCACTCACTTTTAACTGTCTTCTGCAAATTCTTTGACATTGAACCAGTCTAGAATTTTGAAAAACCAGAAAGGGTTAAGTAGAGAAAGATGTACGTGTATAAGAAAACGTCACCACTATTGAAAACGATGCCCTTTGATTATGACCTTGACCTTTCTAACAGTAGAAAGGTCTTATCACAAGTAATAGAAATGTGAAATATGAGGTCCCTAAGCAATATTAACCCTTGTCATGCTGAATTAAAACCCTATACAGAATTGCTTTAAGATAAAAAAGCTGGAAGGTCTAAATGAGGGTCAATTTTTCTCTTGAAAATTGATTATCTAGGCAACTCTGGCTGAAGGGAGACAAGCATGAGGTGTAGACCAAGATCAGACTGCACTTATGTGCAGGCTGATCTTGGTCTATACCTCCTGCCAAAACAGGAATATTCCGGGTTCAGCATGACAAGGGTTAAAGATATACAAAATTGTCAAAGTTTTTGGACGATGCTGATGGAGACACACCAGTGCTATAGCAATACCTCAGATTTTCTTTGTAAACAGCTGATCTAAAAATGGGGGGAATAGGAAAGTATACAAATCATCCTGACCTTCAAGTTATAACCATAAACTCCTTTAATACCATATTTCCCAAAATAGCCCCCATTAAACTACTAACAAACACTACTAACAAAGAAAATCCCCATGTTAGAAGATTCAAATTTCGAGTATTTGAAGAATTTGGTATTTCACTAAGTTGAGCATAATCTATTAGAAGGAACTTATCTTGGAATTGGTAGAAAAAGAAGAAATAATCATGAGATAGATTAAATATCAGAAAGGATTTTTGTCGCATCCGGCAATCGAACCATTGACCTCATGATTGACAATCCAACGCGCCATCAACTACATTATGGCTGCAGCTTTTAACCGAATGAAAAATTCATATGATTGTAATAGAACTTGAACAAAAAAATATTAAAAAAAATATGGTGTTTTCGATCTAGTTTCAGAGATGTTTGACTGTACAGCTACCCCATTGGAAAGCAATTTTCTGTAATAGATAAACTACAACATCGGTAAAGCCAGTTGTGAAAAAATAACTTTTGTTGTTCACCTAATGAAAATATTAAGGTGATCTTCAACTGTACGTCTATATATTCTTCATATTAACCCGTTCCCATTTTGAAAAATATTAAACCTGTCCAAGTTCAAAGGTTTTGCAGATAAAAATTTAAAAGGATTTAGCTTTGAAAATTAACATTCAGTAGGGTAGAAAATATTGTGGAGAAGGAAGAAATTCAAAGGTTCTGCAGATAAAAATTTAAAAGGATTTAATTTTGAAAAATGACCATTCAGTAGGGTAGAAAATATTGTGGAGAAAGAAGAAATTGCTTGTTACAAGCGATTTCTTCTTTTTCCATCATAATTTCTCAATCATACAATTACAGGGACTAAAAAACAGGTACTGAACTGGACCATATAAAAAAGTTAAGCAAGATTTTCAAACTTATTATAAAAAGAAATGTATTTTTGAATTTTCCTTTCTATAGCATATTATGTTTTTATGATAAAATTAAATATTTTTATCTTGAATATTTCTTTTTCTTTCAAATAAAAAAGAAAGAAAGAATTAAATTAAATGAGATATGTAAATAATCCCATAAAAATGCACTTCTGATGAAAAGAGACTTTATTGAAATAAAGTATCAATTTTTGAGCACCCCTGAAGAATAAGATGAAAGAAATCATTGTGAAAAAAGGAAAAATGATTGCAACATGCAATATCTCCATTTATCATAATGTTTTCTATCAAATTTGGCTTAATTTTCAATATCAAAGCAATCTGAAAAGTGGTCTGCAACTTTTTTTTCCAATTCGGACCAGACCAAAATTTTGTTGTGCAGTAATGGGTTAAAAGTAAACGGTAAAAGGAAAGGTTATTCTATCTATGAGGAAAATTTAATATTAAAAATCATTTCAGATGAAAAAAGAGTGAAAAAAAATATATGAACTCCAAACCAGAACATCTCTTGAACTCTTTCAGTTGTCAACTGTACCTCTCTTGATTATAGATGTTTAACAAATTCCCATAAAATCCCACTTTTCTACCCAGCTCAAGATAACAGCTTTGCAAAACATTGTGGGCATTGAAGAAATGACATTTTACCAGCAATTTCTTCAATGTCCACAATGTTTTTTATCCTAAAAGACAAAGAATTTTAGAATTTCATCAACCTGAAATTGTTGCCAGTCTTTTCTTTCAATTTAGACCGGTCTAAAATTTTGTCAGGTTGAAATGGGTCAACAGAAAGCCTTGTTTACATAACACTTGTATGTTAACCCATTACCAGATGAAAATTTTTTAGACTGGTCCAAATTGAAAGAAACTGCAGACGACATATTTAACTTGAAAAAATTTCAGATTTTTTCCAACTTACAAGGTAGAAAACAATGTGGAAATTGAATAAATTACTTGTCACAAGAAATTTTTGCATTTTACACAATTTTTTACCAATTGTTTTTCTTGCGGGGCGTCAAAAAGTGTCATTGTGTTGAAATGGTTAACTGAAAGCCTTATTTACACATTACTCTTTAGAATGTTAACCCATTACCAGAAAACCAAATAAATTGGAAGTAGTTGCAGATGATAATTTTAAGTTGGGGGACTTTAAGAAGTCTTTGTCTTTTGGGGCTGGAAACATTGTACATGATGAAGAAATTACTTTTAACAAGTGGTTTCTTCATTTTCCACAATATTTTCCCACAACTTTTTCTTGAGGGGCATTAAAAAGTGGGATTTTGAAGACAGGATTAACATGTATGTAAACCTTTGTCATGCTGAACCTGGAATATTCCTGTTTTGGCAGGAGGTGTAGACAAAGATCAGCCTGCACATATGTGCAGTTTTATCTTAGTCTCAACCACCAATGATAAACAAGAGCACTGTCTACGGGTGCCTAGGCTCTGCTGTTGGGTGCTGGATAGTGGAAAAAATGCATCTGGAGGTATCCCCCTTGATAGTATAGGTTGATAACAAGTGAACAAGTGTGCCAAATTTCAAGTGAATGCCTTCAGTAGAACCAGAGATATCACAAAATGTCAAAGTTTTCACACAACGACGACGACACCAAGGCTATTGCAATACCTTGGGTTTTCTCTGAAAACAGCCAAGCAAATTATGACAAAGCAATATTTTCCAGTCAATTTCTATTTTTTACATACTCAGTATAATCATCTGAGACTTCTAGAACTTGGTCTAGCATAAAATGTTCACAACAATGTTATGGTGAATTTGGGTGTTAACTAATTTTATTATTAATCCTTGTCATGCTGAACCTAGAATATTCCAGTTTGGGCAGGAGGTATAGACAAAGATCAGCCTGCACATAAGAGCAATCTGATCTTGGTCTACACCTCCTGCTTGTACTTTTCCTACCAGAGAAGTTATGAAATTGATTTTCAAAAGAAATATTGATTATTGAACAACAAGTTCTACCAATGCTCTCACCCTTTGATCTTAATGTAATTATGTAAGGGATTTTATACAGCATGGCCAGGGTTAAGATTCCATTTTTTTTTTATTATTGTTACAATCTAAACTCTAAGGCACAAAAAATGTGTGGTGATTGGGTGTGCTAGTTAACCCATTCCCAAACAATCTATGCCTGACATGAAAAAAATGTGAAAAAATTGTGGAAGATGAAGAAATAGTTTGTTTTAAGCAATTTCTTCATTGTCCACAATGTTTTCTACGCCCAAAGACATAGAATTTTTTTAAAATTTCATTGATTAAAATTGTCATCTGCAACTTCTTTCAATTTTGACCAGCCTAAATTTTTGTGTGGTAATGGGTTAAGACAATCTTGCAGAGTTCATGAGAGTTCCAACCCACTTCCCTAGACAACACAAACAAACAAGTTGTGTATAGTTACATTGTCTCTGTACGGCTTTGGCTGTAAATGGTTTGATAATTTGTTTAAATATAGTTAATTTGTAGCATATTTGCATTAAACTTTCAAAAACTCACATGTCATGTTTATTCCTGGAATATTTCTAATGTTCAGCTAAGTACAGCAAACACAAAATCAAGACTGACATTAATAACAAGTATAAAAGATTCCATTTTACAATAATTTAATTGTTAGTTTCGTCTATCAAAACGAGCCATCTGATTGGTCGAAAAATTTAATTCATACCTCCATGAACAAAATTTTGAGTACGTAGCCATTTTGAATGCTTCCGCACAAAATAGTTCACTACAAAAAGGTATCAAAATTTGTTAAGTTGTTGCATTTTTCGCTCGATGCTATTAAATTATAGGAAATGAAGAGAATATTTTTTGTTTTCATGGAGGTATGAACCAAAAAACCTAATCATACAATGTATGAATCCGCTTCGCGTATTCATACAGTGTGATTAGGTTTTTCGGTTAATACCTCCATGAAAACAAAAAATATTCTCTTCATCTCTTAATTGAAAGCAAATCTATAACATGGATTTTTGACCAACTCTCTCACAATCCAACTTTAAATGCCCTCTATGAATAAAACTAAACCCATACCAGACAGACAATTTTAGACTGGTCCAAATTGAAAGGAGTTGCAGAAGACAATTTAAAGTTTATGAAATTTTAGATTTTTTCAACTTTTATGCTAGAAAACATAGTGAAAAAAGAAATTGTTTGTTTCAAGCAATTTCTTCTTTATCCACAATGTTTTTTTTCCCAAAAAAGACATTTTTTTTTTTAATATCACCAGATTGAAATGGTTGTCTGCAACTTCTTTCAATTTGGACTAATGTAAAAGTAATGGGTTAACCCATTCCCACTCAATCCCTCCTTTTTACGCCCCTCAAGAAAAAAGCTTAGGAAAACATTGTGGAAAATGAAGAAATTGCTTGTATCAAGCAATTTCTTCATTATCCACAATGTTTTCTGCCCAAAAAAGACGAAAAAATTTAAAATACCATCAACTTGAAATTGTCGTCTGCAGCTCCTTTCAATTTGGACCGGTCTAAAAATCCACTGTGTTGGAATGGGTTAAACTAGGACATTTCGGTGGCTTAGAGCAAAAACATCATAAATGTCTACACAAAGTACAGACACTTAGGATGTTTTTACACTTAGCTAATGATTTGCTGTATTCATAACACATAGGTCACTCATCAATAAGTAGTTTTTTGATCTGTCCTCGGTCATATATCTTATCGCCATGTCAGAAGTAAGAGGATGTTGCCAGAAATTCATCAATTATGCCATGTAATTTCAAGTTCGTCCATCATTTATCACAGTTTTGGAGTGGACACATACTTAACCCTTTCCTGTTTTGCAAAATTTTAGACCAGTCCGAATTCAAAGGTTTTGCAGACGACATTTAAAAGTGGATTTAATTTACAAAATAACCATTGGGTAGAGCAGAAAATATTGTGGAAAAGAAAAAATTGCTTGTGACAAGCAATTTCTTCTTTTTCCACAATATTTTCTCAATTATAAAATCTTAGGGACGTAAAAACCAGGGATTAACCAGGAAAGGGTTAAATGTACTTAAATATATGAGTAATTGCACAACTTTCAATATGTCACAACTACAAGTGGACATTTAAACAAAATAGCAGCTCCACGCACATAAATAATTTGTCAAACTAATGGAGAAGAAAATTGTACAAGATGACCATGATGGTCCTAGATGGGTCATCTGAACTGTCTGATGTTAAAAAAATGCAACTAGAGACAAATAACTATAATCAGTTTCACGAAGATTGAGGCAAAACTGTGACTTCTATATTGTAAACAAAGAAATTGTCATTATGGCCCCTTTTCCTGTGTTATCCAATAGAACCTTCCCATAATCTATAAGGTTCATCTTTATGACCTAACAAGTATCCTGACCAAGTTCCATGACGATTGAGCCAATACGAAGACCTCTAGAGCATTAACAAAGAAATTGTCATTAAGGCCCCTTTTCTTGTGTTTTCCAAAAGAACTTTCCTATAATCATTAGGATTCATCCTTGTGACTAAACAATTATTCTGGCCAATTTTCATGAAAATTGAGCCAAAATTGTGGTCTCTAGACTGTTAACAATGAAATTGTCATTAGGTCCTTTTCCTATGTTTTTCAAAAGAACCTTCCCATCATCCTAATGCCCTAATAATTATTCTGGCCTAGTTTCATGAAGATTGATCTTAAATTGTGGCCTCTAGACTTTAAACAAAGAAATAGTCATTAAGGCCTCTTTTCCCGTGTTTTCCTGATTGAACCTTTCAAAAGTCAAAATGGTTTATCCTTATGACCTAACAATTATTCTGACCAAGTTTTATGAAGATTGAGCCAAAATTGTGGCCTCTAGAGTGTAAACAAAGAAATTGTCATTAAGGCCCCTTTTCCTGTGTTTTCCAATAGAATCCTCCAATAATCAATAGGGTTCATCCTCATGATCAATCATTCTGACCAGGTTTCATGAAGATTAAGCCAAAATTGTGGCCTCTTGAGTGTAAACAAAGAAATTGTCATTAAGGCCCCTTTTCCTGTGTTTTCAGAAAGATCCTTCTAATAATCAACAGGGTCCATCTCTGTGACCTAATTATTATTCTGGCAAAGTTTCATGAAGATAGAGCCATTTTATAGGTCTCTAGAGTGTAAACACATATTATAGGTCTCTAGAGTGTAAACAAAGAAATTGTCGATAAGGCCCCTATTCCTGTGTTGTCAGAAAGATCCTTCTAATAATCAATAGGCTTCATCCTCATGACCTAACAATTATTCTGACCAAGTTTCATGAAGATTAAGTCAAAACTGTGGCCTCTAGAGTGTAAACACTTCAATTGTTGACGCTGCAAGCCGCAAGACAGACATTCAACGATCACAAAAGCTCACCATGAGTACTTTGTGCTCAGGTGAGCTAAAAAAAGCTTTCATTAATAGCAAGCATACCTCTAGGTAAAAAAATAAGCAAGCTGCCATTCATGTTAACCCAGAGTTCAAGCATAAGAGTCAAATAAAGGCTTTATACATTGCTGAATTATTTCAACCCTTTCCCGTTCAAATACGGGATTTTACGTTCCTGTGATTTTATACTTGAGAAAACTTTGTGGAAAAAGAAGAAATTGCTTGTGACAAGCAATTTCTCCTTTTTCCACAATATTTTCTACCACATAGGTTGGTTTCATTTAAAATAGCATCCAGTTTTCATTGTCGTCTGCAACCTCTTTCAATTTGGACCAGTCTAAAATTTCCAAAAATGGGAAAGGGTTAACACTGCAACTCAACAGCCACTCAACCCATTCCCACAGAGTGACGCCTTTGGACACCCCTCAGGAAAAACATTTGGACAAACATTGTGTAAAAAGAAAAAAACTGCTAAAACTAAGCAATTTCTTCATTTTCTACAATGTTTTCTACCCAGACAAATGAAAAATTCTAAATTTTCATAAACTTTAAATTATCGTCTGAAACTTCTTTGAATTTGGACCAGTCTAAAATTTTGCCGTCTGGTAATGGGTTGATAAAGTATCTGAGACCAATCACAATAAAAGGGACCATCTCAGAAGTGAAAAACATGACAACCCAGGTCTGACTGCACAGGCTGAGTATATTTGATGCTTTTTGCTTTATGAATGCCTTTTTTTTTAACCCATTCCCAAATATTGACACTTTTTGACGCCTCAGAGAAAAAAGCTTTGAAAACATTGTGGAAAATGAAGAAATTGCTCATTACAAGCAATTTCTTCATTATCAGTAACGTTTTCTACCCACAAAAACTGATCAATTCTAAAATCTACCAACTTGAACTTTGTTGTCTGCAAAAACTTTGAATTTGGACCAGTCCCAATTTTTATGCTTGTCCAGAGCATAATGTTCTATATTAGTGCATGGATTTCAAAATAATTCAGAGCACTTGTTCTCCATAATGAGTAGATGTGCCATTTGAAACAAATTTTTCGATAGCTCCAAGGTTAAGGTCACAACTCAGGGTTAATTATCCAGAGGGCTCAAAATGCTGTCCTTGGACGACTTCCTATTTTCATCCAATATTTTCTTCAGGAAATCCAAAGATTGTCCCTTTTTTTGTGTGACAGGTAACATTATGTCTACACAAGCAATGATAACATGGAAATCATGTATTAAACCAATCCCATTTCAATTTCACAAGATATTTTAATTAAAGGTTAGCTATCAAAACATCAGCCATTCAAGCTGGAAAAATTCTTATTATTCAAAGAGGTGATTTATTTTCCTTTAAATCATTAAGATTAAAGTTATTTAATTGCAAGGCATCATACAAAAAAAAAAAATAAAAAAAATACTGAATCCCAATTGAAATAATTCAAAAAATCTAAAAAATCTGTACCTGTTACCAGTTAACAAAAATTTAAAACATCAGCCATTCAAGGTGGAGAAATTCTTATTATACAAAGAGGTGATTTATTTTCCTTTAAATCATTAAGATTAAAGATATTTAATTGCAAGGCATCATACAAATTTTTTTTTAAAAAAATACTGAATCCCAATTAAAATAATTCAAAAAATCTAAAAAATCTGTACCTGTTACCAGTTAACAAAAATTTAAAACATCAGCCATTCAAGGTGGAGAAATTCTTATTATACAAAGAGGTGATTTATTTTCCTTTAAATCATTAAGATTAAAGATATTTAATTGCAAGGCATCATACAAATTTTTTTTTAAAAAAATACTGAATCCCAATTAAAATAATTCAAAAAATCTAAAAAATCTGTACCTGTTACCAGTTAACAAAAATTTAAAACATCAGCCATTCAAGGTGGAGAAATTCTTATTATACAAAGAGGTGATTTATTTTCCTTTAAATCATTAAGATTAAAGATACTTAATTGCAAGGCATCATACAAAAAAACCCCTACTGAATCCCAATTAAAATAATTCAAGAAATCCAAAAAATCTTTACCTGTTACCTGACAATAAAATTTTAGAATTGCTCAAGTTCAAAGCAGGTGCAGGTGACAATTTCTAGTAGATTAGATTTTAAAAATCCTTGTTTTAAGGGTTAAAAACATACAAATAATTTCTACACCATCCACATTTTTTTTCTAACTGTAATACAGATTTTTTTCAAAAATTTCATAAAGTTAGAATTGTCTGCTATTTCTTTAAAATTGGAATAGTCTAAAAAAAATTTTGTCTGGCAATAGGTTTATGTACAAAAATAGATGTAACACTGCAAGCTTTTAAGGAATTGATATTTTTTTAAATTTGTGCATAAGAAAAATAGTTTACTCTAAAATTAAGGAAAAAAAATCAGTTCTTTGAATTATCTTAGCTTGCATATATCAGGCAATAAAATCAAAAGTCATTGTATGTTTGGCAATACAGGCGAAAGATCTAGTGAACTGTTCAAACCCCATTTATTCACTATGGTGCATATACTTACTAGGTAGTATTGGATAGTTAGCAAAAGGGAAAGGAGGAATGTCTTTTTCTTGCCGGCTGACATCGAGATTCGAACCCACGCTGGCTGATTTGTTCAACATGGACATGCTGCTAATCCGCCGAGACACAGGGGCTGATGGGGACCGGGAGCCATCTGTTGAATACATATCTGTTTGTATGGTAATTTAAAATGCAACTTTTAACATAAAATTGATTATACTATAGAAACCATTGACCAAGAGTAGAGAGTGCAAGTCAATCTGCTTGCATGGGCTCCTCAACTTGAAATACTGAAAATGATTCACTTCTAAACTTTTGCCTTAAGCTTGTTCTATCTCCAACAAGAATGTGAAAGTTAACCCTTGTTATGCTGTATAAATTACCTTAATGTAATGCTGTAAAAATCAAAGGGCTGAAAGCACTGATGTATAACTTCTTGTTCAAAAATCAATATTTCTTTTAGAAACCAATTTCATAACAACTCTGATAGGAAAAGTACAGAAATGAGGTGTAGACCAAAATCAGACTGCACTTATGTACAGACTGATCTTGGTCTTCATTTCCTGCCAAAACTGGAATATTCCTGGATCAGCATGACAAGGGTTAAGATCAAGTAAAGTCCATTAATTCAATACATAACAACCCCATATTTTGATGTGATGTAGATGAATAGCTTAATAGCTAATCATTGGAGAACTAGAAAGTCTTCCAGAGATAAGTCAAGCTCATCGAGTATTTGACCTTGAGTCATGTCCTTAACACTAGACATAGTTTCAAATGGTGCATCTACTTATAACAGAGAACCCTGTGCCAAGTTATTTTTAAATCCATAAATAAATGTATGAGATTTACTCTGGACACACGAGGACACATACATCGAATAATGATAATGACAATTTGGTCTTGCTCACTGCAAGCAGGCCTGACAAAAAGGACAATAGATTTTTCTCATTTTTTTCTACTAAAGTTAGAATGCAGAGGATAAGGAAAAAGGATGCTCACATCCAGAAGCAAGCACCAAAATTTGCATGCACATAGTCTGTAGGGGGAAAAGTAATAAGACATTAAGGTCCAGGTAATCCGACAAAAGAAAAATAATTTTTATCAAATTGAAATTTAGAATGTTACTGTTTTTGTAGTAGCCCCACAAGTTCACCATATGCATGTTTTTTTGATGACATCATCAGAAACATCAGAAAAGTTGCTTGGCACTTTGTTTATATTAACCCTTTCCCATTTTTTAAAATTTTAGACTGGTCCATATTGAAAGAGGTTGCAGACAACAACAAAAATTGGATATAATTTGAAATGAATCCATCCTTTTTAGTAGAAAATATTGTGGAAAAAGGAGAAGTTGCTTGTTACAAGCAATTTCTTCTTTTTCCAAAATGTTTTCTCAAGTATAAAATCACAGTGACATAAAATCCCGGGTTTGTACAGGAAAGGGTTAACTAATCTATATTAAAATATAAAACGGAATTTTTCACTAATTCTGTTAAGTAAACTTATCTAAGGTAGTATTTTGTAATTTTTAACAGATTTAGAGAAGTATGTTTGTTTGAAGGATTGCTGATTAAATTTAAACAATTTTTTCAGACTAAATGACATTTGAAAAGTCCTCTGCAATTTCTTTCAAATTGGACCAGTCTCAAATTATATAGTCTGGTAACAGCTTTATCTGAATTTCAAAGTTTTGTGGTAAGCAAGGTCTTTATGTATTACAGCAATTGGATGCAATTAGGAAAAGTAGAAAATAGAGGATAAGAAGCAGAAAACATTGTTATCAAGCATAATTCTATTTATCAATGTTGTAATTTGTAATACTAATTAGCAATGTTTAATAAGTAATACTAAATACCAATGTTGTAATTTGTTATCCTAATTACCAATCTTGTAATTAGTAATCCTAATTACCAATGTTGTAATTAGTAATTATAATTACCAATGTTGTAATTTGTAATAATAATTAGCAACGTTGTAACAAATAGCTCTATTTACCAATGTTGTAATTAGTAATTCTAATTACCAGTTTATTTCAAAGGCTGTCAAAAAGGAAGAAAATGAGTAGCAACTAGCTAAGCCCTTAACCCATAAATAGACGGCAGAATTTCAGATGGTTTCGAATTGAAAGTAGTAGCAGACAACAATGAATTTTTTTTTCAATTTTAGACTTTTCAACTTTCTGGACAGAAAACATAGTGGAAAAAAAGAAATTGCTTGTTGTAAGTATTTTCTTCATTTTTCACAATGTTTTCCCTATTGTTTTCCTTGAAGGGCATTAAAAAAGCACCATTTTCTTGGAATGGGTTAAATCAAGAACAAAGTTTATATTGGAACCAAGCAATGGGTTGCTTATTTTCAACCTTATTTCTAACTCACCTAGTTTCCTTGTGACAGGGGGAGATTTCGGAACAGATTCTGAGGTAAATACGGAAAAACTGGGTGCAGAGCGAGAGTTTGGGCTTCCTGCTTGAAGCCCACACTGGTTACTGTTAAAGGGCTCCATCAGATCAGTAGAGCTCCCAGATGAGGCTCGTAGCAACTTGTTTTGTTCTTCTGTTTGTGCATTTTGTTCATCCACAGCTGATAAAATTTCAGAAAACATACAGATAATTGTTTGTTTTGGTGAGTTATCAATTTATCTTCACCATTACCGGACAATAAAAGAATTTAGCAATTCATTTTTGTTTTATGTACCACAACGCTTTTCATAGCAAGCTAGTGATCTATTCTGAAATTATTGGTAGGGGCATCTGTAAATAATCTTAATGAAGATTTTAAAATTCCTTTTGGCAAGAGATTTTTCCCTACGAGAGCCATAGGACCTTTAACCCTTTCCTGTACAAACCAGGGATTTTATACTTGAGAAAACATTGTGGAAAAAGAAGATATTGCTTGTAACAAGCAATTTCTCCTTTTCCTACAGTATTTTCTTCCATATAAGATAGTTTCATGTCAAATTGTTGTCTGCAACTTCTTTCAATTATGACCAGTTTAAAATTTAAACCTCCTTTCCCACAATGTTTTCCAAAGCTTTTTTAGGGGGGGGATAAAGAGGATTGTGTGGGAATGGGTTTACTGAATAAACAGTTAAAGCTTCATTTTCACAAGTGGCCAGAGAAGAGAGAAAATATAATGTTTCCTGTTGATGAAATAAAGATTCATTGATCTTGTACCAAAAACCAAACATTTCTTTAAATGCAATTAAGGGCAAAATCCCTAAAAGGTTGTCAAATTTCATGTAAATTACATGGCAACCTGATAAAATTGTTACTGTCTATGATTCTGTTATGATGATATACTTATTCATACAAATTGAAAGTAAAGCAGGATTATCAATTTATTGTTTTGGTAATTTCAAAGATTTTCAGTGAAATTCATTTAAGAGATGAAGAGAATATTTTTTGTTTTCATGGAGGTATGAAACGAAAAATCTAATCACACTGTATGAATACGCGAAGCGGATTCATACATTGTGTGATTAGGTTTTTCGGTTCATACCTCCATGAAAACAAAAAATATTCTCTTCATTTCTTATAATTTAATAGCATTGAGCTAAAAACCAAAATCTTTACAAATTTTTATACCTTTTTGTATGGGACTATTTTGTGTGGAAGTATACAAAACCGCTGCGTGCCCCAAATTTCATTCATGGAGTTATGAATATTTTTTTCGGCCAATCAGATCACTTGTTTTTGATAGACAAAACTAACAATTAAATTATAAACTGATAATCCACCAAGAAAACTAGTTACTCCAGCTGTACTTGCATTTCTTATAGCAACATTATCAAATAATTTAATTGTTAGTTTCGTCTATCAAAAACGAGCGTTCTGATTGGTCGAAAAATTTTAATTCATACCTCCATGAATAAAATTTTGAGCACGCAGTGATTTTGTATGCTTCCGCACAAAATAGTCCCATACAAAAAGGTATCAAAAGATGTAGGGTTTTTGCTTTTTTCGCTCGATACTATTAAATTATAAGAAATGAAGAGAATATTTTTTGTTTTCATGGAGGTATGAACCGAAAAACCTAATCACACAATGTATGAATCCGCTTCGCGTATTCATACAGTGTGATTTTTTTTTCGGTTCATACCTCCATGAAAACAAAAAATATTCTCTTCATCTCTTAAATAATTAAACTTTAGTAACATCTGTCAAGAATCAAGTATATTGATATGGTGACTTTTTTTTCATACTTTCATTAAAACCACGACCATAGACCAGTGGAAACATGTGGGTCCCTGGTATGATTCCCTGTTGCGGCAAATATCCTTTCTGACATTTGTCTCCCACCAACGGGTAGATAATCATGAAACTAAGTGGGATAGCAGCTGGATGCTCGGCAAGGATGTAGTGGTAGTAACTGGTGTTACCAGGAATCCATAATTAGGTGCTCCAGCCGCCACAATAGGACTGAAATATTGTTAATACTGGCGCTTAACCCCATTCAATCAATCTACCATACTTCTATGAACAAAGTTTTGAGCATGCTGTGCACAAAGTAGTGCCATATATTTTTTGTGTTTATTGAGTTATGAACCTAAAAACTTAATCTCACAAATGTATGAATCTGCTTTGCATATTAATACAGTGTGATTAAGTTTTAGCTTCATATCAAAAAGATCGGTTGGTAGGCAACATATATGTTGTAATTACAACTAAATTAAAGTAGCCAAACCAACAATAATACTTCACAAAAATGTTGGTCAATGTCGGAGTTCAAAGTTCACCTTTGGTTTAAATGAATGATTTGATTTGTCAGTTGATTCTTTGGCTGACAGCCCTGATACGTCAATTGTATACTACTGCATTCATGTATATTGTATACAACATCCCATTCCTACCTCTTTCTGTGTGTTCTATGATCTGACGAATGGCCTTCTTTAAACTGTTTGCTCGAGACATTAATGCATCTCTTGGTTTAAAGATTGTCTGAAAATACCAACAAAAATAGATATAAAATTTAATTCAATTCCCCCACCCCACCCTCCAAAACCGAAAAAAGGGGTCTAAATTGAAAGCAGTTGCAGACGCCATGTTAAGTGGGTAAATTTAAAAATTCTTAGTTTCTTTAGGTTAAAAACATTTAGGGATTGTAAAATATTCCACAGTTATCTAAGTTCTTTTTTCTTTTGTGTCATGAATAAGCAAGCAGGATCAACTGGGATTAAATGAACCCATTCCCACAAAAACTTGCTTTTTTAAGCCAATCATAAAAAACATTGGAATATATTGTGGAAAATGAAGAAACTGCTTGGTATAAATAATTTCATCATTTCCTACTTTTTTTCCCAAAAATGACAAAGAAATTTTTTAAGTCTTCATATTGGTGTGGTCATCTTCAACTGTTCTCAAATAGGACCAGCCTAAAATTTTGTGGTGGGTAATGGGTTAAGTAGCAAACCAACAAAACTGTATTACATGAATATTGGTCTGAATAATTGATTTATTTGGTTGACGATATTTCTACAGACAGTAACATTCTGTCAATGGCCTATAAAGGGTATTAAAAAAGATATCTCTCTTTCACCCATAAAGTTTTTCTTCTGTACTATATGAAAGTTTTTACTGATTACCAGACAACAGAATTTCAGACTAGTCCAAGTTCAAAAAAGTTTAACACTACAATCTCTAGTTGACGAAATTTTAAAATTCTTTGTATTTCGAGGTAAAAACATTTGGATAATGTAAGAAATTACAGCCAATTTCTACATTTTATACAATGCTTTCAAGGGCTTTCTTCTTGAAATGTGTCAATTGTCTGATTATGTGGGAATAGGTTAAAAGTCAAAATTCTTTGTAAAGGTAACATCTAAATATCAACTTACAGGTTTTGGTTTTAAACTTGAGGATATCTTTTCTGGTAAAATGTCTCGATTATCAAGCTGAACAGTTTCAATTTCTTCTTCTTGAAAATTATGCATGTCTGTCTCATCACAGTCAATCTGTGAAAAAAGTGGGGATAAAAAAAAGCTTTAACAGATTATTTGTCTACTTTTAATACTACCTTTCAACAGCCCTGGTGCACCAAACCATATTGTCTGGCTCGTTGGCCGAGAGTTAAGTGTGCTTGACTTGTAAACAGATGGTTGTGGGTTCAAGTACAATCAGAGGAAGGACATTTTACAGAGCTTGAGTTCACCCAGCTGTAAAAGTGGGTAGCAGTGGTTAGAATCCATTGCCTCTCTCTAATGTGCATAGTAACACCTAGAGCTGTAGTTAGAATCATAATTGAAATAAGTTTGTTTCTTTATCAAGTTATCCCCGAGTAGAAAAATAGTTTTATATCATTTTTCACACTCTACAACCACAACATTCTATCCAAGCTATCAGCTGCTCATTACCATAGGACAGACTGCTTATCATTGTAACATTGATGAAAACGAATGACACAGGTTGAGACGACTTTTATCAGATGTTGGAAAGAATGTTGGCAAAGCCCTTGTATTGAACTCAAGACTGAAGAATTTAGGGCATTACCAACTGAGCTAACCAGCTTGGCTGTTTTGTATTAACTAACTAAAACTTAAGGAAAGCATTCATTAACCTATTACTACAAAATGATACTTTTTAATGCTCCTCCAGAAAAAGACTCTGGAAAAAATCATAGAAAATGAAGAAATTGCTTGTCCACAATATTTTCTGCCCAAAAAGACAAAGATTTTAAAAATTTCATCAACTTGAAATTACCTTCTGCAACTTTTTTCAATTTTGACGAATCTAAAATTTTCTTGTGTGGGAATTGGTTGAATGTAAATAGTCAAACCCCTTCTCCAAACTGCATTCTTTACTTATATTGACTTTGACATCAAAGTAACCGTAAACCTTATGTCAAAAGAATAGTTCAAAAGATGCTAGCCTCTAAAAAATTCATATTTCCGGTCTTACCAACAAATTTTTTTCAAAATGGAAAGTTATATTTTTTCACTTTAACTCATTCCCACACGATATAATTTTAGGCCAGTCCAAATTCAAAGAAGTTGCAGACAACGATTTAAAGTCGATGATTTTTTTTATTTTTTCAACTTTCTTGGTAGGAAACATTATGGAAAAGAAAGAAATTGCTTGTTACAAGCAATTTCTTCATTTACTACAATGTTTCCTCAATTGTTTTACTTGAGGGGCGTCAAAAGGCATCACTTTGTGGAAATGGGTTAAACTACAGACAATCGATGTGATCCATACCTGAATCACAAATAGGCATTTAGTGTTTGAGCCAACAATTAATTCAAAAGGATGATACAATAAAAAATTTAAAACAGAGACATACATACCTTTCTTATTTGGTTATTTAATTTATTTGTGTTCAAATGTCTAAGTGTTCCTGAGACTAACCCATTGCCTGACAACAAAATTTTAGAATGGTCCAAATTGAAAGAAGTTGAAGACAACATTTAACCTTGATGAAATTTGAGATTTTTTTACTTTTTAAGTCAAAAATTCTGGAAAATGAAGAAACTGCTCATCACAAGGAATTTCTTGATTAAACAATGTATTTCCCTTTTTTTTTCAAGGGTGTCAAAAAGCCTCATTGTATTGGAATGGGTTAAGCCTTGACTTTACTGAATTTGGAACAGCAACAAAGCTCAAATACTGATGATAAATATAGAAAATAGAAAACACTACCACCTATCATTGGAGATAAATTTAACTCATTCCCACTCAATCCCTCCTTTTTATGCCCCTCAACAAAAAAGCCTTGGAAAACATTGTGGAAAATGGAGAAATTGCTTGGATCAAGCAATTTCTTCATTATCCACAATGTTTTCTATCCCAAAAGATGAAAAAATTCAAAATTCCATCAACTTGAAATTGTCGTCTGCAGCTCCTTTCAATTTGGACTGGTCTAAAATTCCATTGTGTTGGAATGGGTTAAGGTTATATTCTTTACAAGTAAATGGGACAAATTTTACCTTAGATGAGGCCTGGGCCTCCTCGTTCAGAGTTTTGAGCAAACTTTCCAACTTCTCGTTTAATATGGCACACTGAAATTAAACAATAGAAGATGATTCTGGTTAAATATGGCGGATTGAAATAACATTTCAGATGTATATAGATCATATTCAATTAGTGATCATCAAAGACTGCAAGTATTAATTTTTCTATAATATAGAACACTGAATTTACATTCAAGATGTATATACAATACATTAAACTTGTGTTAAGAAAATACTTGAAGTATTAATTCTCGTTTAACCCATAACCACATAATGACGCTTTCTGAGGCCCTGAAGAAATATAGTTATAGAAATTTTTGTGAGAAAAAAAAGAAATTGCTTGTAACAGGCAATATCTTCTTTTCTCACAGTCTTTCCTACCCTTGGCTTTTATTTTCCAAATTAAGGGCACTATGAAATGTCATCTGCAACTTCTTTCAATTTGGACCAGTCTAAGATTTTGACATCTGGTAATGGGCACATTGAAATCATGATAAAGTTATACATACCCAATATCAATTTGGGTCCAAATTGTTGAATCAAATTTCATTGAAATGAAACACTAAAATTTCATGAAACATGTATATAAAGGATAATCAACAGATTATTCCAGATATGAAAAAATATTTCACCAGGATGCGTTGTAAGGCATTGAAAAAAAGAGTGCACAGCATACATTTTTTAATGCCTTACAATGCATCCGAGTTGATTATTCTATTTATTATATACCTTATAATCTTATCTTTTTATCAAAATATCGAAACCAATCTTTTTGATAGAGAGAAAGTCTATTGAAAATGTGCAGATGAATACATTATTAAAGACCAAAACAACGCCCACAAAACTGAAAAAGTCGCCATTTTTATACTCCTATGGACTCTTTTGATGTCACCGGGTTGGAAAAAACGTAGTTCATAAATTACGGCAGAGAGTGAAGCTGAAAAGTGTTATCATCACTCCAGTGACAATATCAAAATTCATTACACTGAGAAATCCCAAGATTTCACAGAAAGGTATATAATAAAAAGATGTTAACCCTGGATATGCTTGATAAAATTATTTTTCAGAATTGCATTAAAATCAAAGGACTACAAATACTGGAAAGGCTAATTGTGTGTCAATATTTTTTTTGAAAAATAACTTTATAAAAAAAATTTAGCTGTGAAGAGACAATAGGTGGTGAAGACGAAGATCAGACTGCACACGTGTGCAGGGTCTTACCTTATCAGCGATATCTGTATCACTTTTCTCGCTATGTGCTTTACCAACTTTGGCCACAAAATCTTTGACAGTTTCACACAAAACTCTACAAAATTAACCAGAATCCTAATTAAACTGTTTACCCTATCTAGTTCTATCCCTGGTTTTAATGTCGCTATAATTTCATAATTGAGAAAATATTGTGGAAAAAGAAGCAATTTCTTCTTTAACAACAATACTTTCTACCCTACTGAATGGTCGTTATTCCAATCAAGTCAACTATAAATTTCGTCTGCAAAACCTTTGAATTTGGACAGGTCTAAAATTGTGCGAAACAGGAAAGGGTTGCATATTGCAGTTCATCACATAAGACTATAGACAAACTATAAACCCATAACAATAACAACCTTAGGAGAAATTTTTTTTTTCCATGCAACATTTCACAAGGATCAGATTTATAGATGTACAAGTTATAGTAAGTGATCAAAGGTCAATTTAGTCTACACAGGTAATTACCTATACTTCACTGTATACGGCTTTTCCAACTGATCTAAATGTAATTATATATGCACATAATCCATCATTACCTATTCTTTGCTCAGAATTAATGTTCAGATCAACATACCAATGTTCCAGTGTTAACCCATTCCAACTCGATCACTCCTTTTTACGCCCCTCAAGAAAATAACTTTAGAAAACATTGTGGAAAATGAAGAAATTGCTTGTATCAAGCAATTTCTTCATTATCCACAATGTTTTCTATCCAAAAAGACAAAAAATTCAAAATTCCATCAGCTTGAAATTGTCTTCTGCAGCTTCTTTCAATTTAAACCAGTCTAAAAAATTTCTGTGTTGGAATGGGTTAAAATGCTGCAAGTAGGTATACATTGTACAGTGGAACAAGCTTAATTGCAACTGTGATAATAGCAATTTGCTACTTCACTGCAATTGACTTAATGCACAAATATTAGATTCATGAACAAATAGCTCCTTTTAATAGCAACTTCTGGTTAATTGAAACAAAACTTTTGACAAATTGGCATTGCCATTAACAGGATTTCCTTGTACATAATGTTCAAGTCTGACATCAAAAAAATTTGGTCCAAGGGTCCTTGCACAAGCTTTAGGAGTCCCTGATTCAATCATTGAATGTTATTTAGACTAACATATATTTTCTAAAGCAAATAGCAAAGTTAGAACACAGTTATAGCTAAATGAAGTATTGGTCAGCTCTGATATATTAGGGTTGACCTTCAAAACAGAATTGAAGACTGTTCATACGGTCTTTAATTCTTTTCTTAAGTTGAGCCCAAGAAGGGTCCATGTGACTCACATCTGACAATTTTGAGAGTCCTGGTAACTTATTTGTGAATCTCAGACTTGCTTTTCTGCATCCGTTGAAACCTTCATACTTACTTGGCTGATGAAATAACAGTGGAATGATCTTCAGAGTGTAAAATCTTTGATAAATGATTAGCTACGGAGTCTTCGTAAACAGAGATGGGATCAAACTGAAATGGAAATTACAAAATCATGAAATGATAGTTTGAAAAGAGTTTTGCAATAAGATGAATAGAGGCCGCCAAACAAACAGACAATTGACCAATGAAATCATCCATTAAGACCAGAAGTGAACTTTGAACTCTGACATTGGCAAATATTTATGTTGAGCAGATTTTGTTGGTTTGGTGTCTTAAACAAAGACTAGGTCACCAACAAACCATTAAGTTTTTGTTACATGGTAAAGTGAAAATTCAAATAATACCTTTGAGTTTTTAACCCATTACCAGACGGCAAAATTTCAGACTGGTCCAAATTGAAATGAGTTACAGATGACATTTTAAATTTTATGGAATTTTAAATATTTTCAACTTGTTAGGTAGAAAATCTTGTGGAAATGAAGAGATTGCTTGTTACAAGCAATTTCTTCCTTTACACAATATTTTCTCAATCGTTTCTGTTGTAGGGAGTCGAAAAGCATCATTGTGTGGGAATGGGTTAAGTCAAACTTTCTGTTGGAGTTCAATGGCCTGGGCCAGCAAATCGTCAATTGTGAGATGAAACATTTGAAGCATAAATGTAGGGTAAAAACAAGTTATGTTTGTGAAACACTATGCCCCCAAAACAGGAATTCTTTAGAAACGGGTAAAGGGCTAAAATTTTGACATTGACCTTGATGAAATGACCTTCCCCAGTTGCACCTTGTTGAGACCTATCTACATACCAAATATTAGCATTGTAACTTAATCAGGGTTGAAGTTATAGGAATATGTTTAGTTGGCAGGTTAAGCTTTGCAGACAGACAGAGAGATGGACAGACAGACAGATGGACATGGTAAAACAATATGCCCCCGATGTTATCGATACAGGGCATAAAAATGTCTGTCAGCAAATGTATCTAAATGACCACAGAAACTCGAATATTAACCTTTGACATGCTGAACCCAAAATATTCCTGTTTTGGCAGGAGGTATAGGCAAAGATCAGCCTGCACATAATTGCAGTCTGATCTAAGCCTACACCTCCTGCTTGTCTCCTTCAACCAAGAGTTCTTTATAGAATTAATTTTCAAAATATTTTTGACCCGTTACTATTGCTTCCAGAGCTTTCAGGCCTTTGATTTTAATGCAAATTGAGATTAGGATTTTATTCAGCATGACAAGGTTTAGAATATGCACATATTTGATTAATAAAACTTTTTTTTTATGAATTATGAAGGAAATAAGGCTGATGGTTAATGAAAAGTAGTGCAAACTTGGAATTTGATCAAGTGGCCATAGGACAGACCAAAAGACCAACAAAAAGGAAGACCCCTCTATATTCTTTCCAGAAATATGATTTATAATAAAATCAAGATGTGTTTGTGAAACATCATGCCCCTTTAACAGCCTTTTTTGCTGAAATGCAGCCTTGATAACTGACATTAACCTTGACCTTACAACCAACGGATGCCTATCAAACAAGACCCATGTCGAACATGGCCATCCCTGCCTTAAAAGCTTGATAGTAAACTGAAGCCAGTTAGATTTAGGCTTCTTGTGCACTACATTTCTTCTCAATGAGTTCGATAATGGCTATTATACTTTCAGAGATATGCTCAGGACAAAATCTAAGTCTTTAAAACAACAAAGGGCAATAACTCCAAAATTATGCAAGCAAGAGTTGGGGTTCTTGTGCACTGCACTTCTCCCCAACAAGATCTATCCACCTATGAAGTTTCAAGTTAATAGCTATTATACTTTCAGAGATATGCCCTGGACAAAATCTTAGTCTTTAAAACGTCAAAGGGCAATAACTCCAAAATTATGCAAGCAAGAGTTGTGGTTCTTGTGCACTGCACTTCTCCTCAATGAGATCTATCGATCTAAGAAGTTTCATGTTGATAGCAATTATACTTTCAGAGAAGTTTAGTGACGGAAAGACGGAAGGACAGAATGATGGACGGAGACCATTACTATATCCCCTTCGCCAAAACGGCGGGGGATAATAACCTATATCCAAATATGAGCTATGTAACTTGAAAAGCTTTAAGTAATTGTAAATGTCAGGCTTTTTGTTAAGTCTTGCAGACAGAAAGACTGACAGACAGACTGATGATGGTAAAACAATATACTCCTTCTCTATCCATACAAAGGATTAATAATTAAATAATTTATATTAAACAGGAAGGTTGTCCAGGGACAAAACATCCAGTCTGCCCAAAATTTGACCTTCAGCTGTAACCTTGACCTTGGAGCTATGCATTTTTTTTCCAAATGGCAAATTAATCATAATAAAAAACAATTGTGCAATGTTATTTTAAAATCCATCCATAAATGTAGCAGATGATTCCCTTTTTGGCAGGCATGTAAAATAAAATGTTCTCACCTGTTGTGACAATTTCCTAGGAGGGGGCATATAACCTTCATAGGTCCATATACTCCATCTGTAAAGGGATGCAAGATAATTTTAACCCATTACCAGACGACAAAATCTTAGACTGGTCCAAATTCAAAGATGTTACAAACTACATCTTTTCGTTGATGATTTTTTTTTTAACTATATCATTTCGGGAAGATTGATTGATTGGTTGGGGTTTAATGCCGCTTTAAGCAGTATTTCAGTCACATCATGGCGGCTGGAGCACCTAACAATGGATTCCTGGTATTTCTCACACCAGTATTACCACTACATCCTTTCCTAGCCTCCAGCCACTATCCAACTTAGGTTTACCATTATCCACCCATTGGTGAGAGACATGTCGGAAAGGATATGTGCCGCCACCGGGTATCGAACCCATGACTCTCATAATTGAAGAATAGGAGTCTGACGCGCTACCGACTGCGCTATGACGGCGGCACATATTTTGGGAAGAAAACATAGCAGATAATGAAGAAATTGCTTGTTGTAACCAGAAGTTATCTTTGAACTCTGACATTGGACATTATTTTGTGAAGCATTTTTGTGGGTTTGAGGACTTATTCAAGCTTAGGTCGCCAACCAACCATCTTACTCACCATGAATTCAGAAAATAATGCCTTTTAACCCATTCCCACTTAGTAACGCTTTTGGACGCCCTAAAGAAAAAAAGCTTTGGAAAACATTATGGAAAATGAAGAAATTTCTTGTTACAAGCAATTTCTTCATTATCCACAAAGTTTTCTACTCCAAAGGTACAAATATCTTAATTTCATAAGCTTTAAATTGTCATCTGCAACTTCTTTCAATTTGGACCAGTCTAAAATTTTGCTGTCTGGTAAAGGGTTAATTAATTGATTGATTGATAAGTGTTTAACGCCACTTTTAACAGTATTTAATATAGCAGCTTGAACACCTAACAATGAGTTCCTGGTATTTCTCCCACCAGTACTTCCACTACATCCTTTCCCAGCCTCAAGCTGCTATCCCACTTAGGTTTACCATTATCCACCCATTGGTGAGAGACAAATGTCGGAATAAAATATGTGCCGCCGCCTCGGATCAAACCCATGACATCCCATGATTGTAATGGGTTAACCCATTCCAACTCAATCCCTCTTTTTTACGCCCCTCAATAAAACAGTTTTAGAAAACATTGTGGAAAATGAAGAAATTGCTTCATTATCCACAATGTTTTTCATCCAAAAGGATGAAAAAAATTAAAATTCCACCAACTTCAAATTGTCGTCTGCAGCTTCTTTCAATTTGGACCAGTCTAAAATTTTGTCGAGTGGGAATGGGTTAATATTCAAGTTGAACTTCCTGTTGGAGTTCATTTGATGAATCCGGTGGAGACACTAGGCATTGCCAGTGAAACATCAATTGACTATCTTGTATAGCCAAAGCATCTTTTGGCTAGGCCAAGGAAAGATAATTATCCTAAAAAGATTACAGACAGTCATATTCTCTAAAACAGAAATAGTCTTAGCTTACCTATCTAACATTTTAATTTGAGAATGTTCCATTTTTTCTAGGATTGTTGGAAGCTGCGTGTCATCATCAAATGCTGATCCCCAGCCAAGCACCCGTGCTAGATCATTGCCTGTACCAAATGGTAACACCCCAATCTGACACTGTAGAGAAAAGATACACATTATAGAATGACTAGACCACTGATTTTTCTTTTTTCTGTAACCCTTTCCAGTCTTTCAAATTTTAGACAGGTCATATTTGAAAGAAGTTGCAGACGACAATTAAAAGTGGGTGCAATTTGAAAAGTAGCTAACCTAAAGGGTAGAAATGAAGAAATTTCTTGATACCTATAGAATTGTCCAGTTATAATGTTATAGCTCAGTAGATAACATTCTTTGCTGTTAACCCTTGTCATGCTGAACCCGGAATATTTTGGTTTTGGCAGGAGATGTAGACTAAGATCAGACTGCACTTATACGCAAGCTGATCTTAGTCTATACCTCCTGCTTGTACTTTTTCTGCCAGAGTTGCTTATGAAGTTGATTTCTAAAATAAATATTGACTTTTGAACAACAAGTTCTATCAGTGCTTTCAGCCCTTTGATTTAACAGCAATTCAGTAACGTAATTTATACAGCATGACAAGGGTTAATATAGAAGTAGCAAGTTCATCTTGCAGCTGGGCAGCCATCTTTTCTAACATTAGACACAAATGATCATAACAACAGGGATTGGTCACAATTGAAAATTTTATGTTATAGATATAAGCATACACTATATGCCTAAATGTGACCTCCGAATGGTGAAACATTATGAATGAAGGGTCACTACTGACCAGGATTTTGGAGAATTTGTGCTGAACAATGAACAATTTACAATGGATATTCTACAGGATGTCTTTGTGGAACACCATGCCCTCGCAATACATGGTTTTTTTTTGGCATTTGACCTTGGTATATGACCTTGACCTTATCACATGACCTTAACATGAGGAGATGCATATTTTGGAGATGTATCATCATGCCAAATATGAGATTTGATCTTGAATGGGCTGGTAGTAATTGGCAATGTTATGTTTTTTGTAAAGTTTTGCAGACAGACCGACAGACTCAATGACGGACAGACAGACAGACAAAGGTAAAACAATATGCCCCTGATCTTTCGATGCATAAAAAATAAACGAAGGAAAAATTGGATTGTCAAGCTAATATATTTCAGTTTTATACTGTGCACTTCACTCTTTCTTTGATATCTTTTGTCAAGCTCAACCTCTAGTCTATATATATGTATATAGTGTTGAATTTTCATCTATGACTAACCTGTGATCACGACATTTTGTCATTGTTCTCTCATCACTTAGAACTTGAAAACACGTTTGTATGAATGGAATAAGTACCTTATATTTCAAAAGATATCTATATCCATACACACCAGTGAATAATTGGGGAGTAGATGACAATTTTAACAAATATCAGCCTGAACTGTTCAAATCAGCGTAAAACACTACACATAGATAGAAAGACAAGGTGAGAGAGGTTAAAGTAATAAGAGATGAAAAAAATATTTTTTTGTTTTCATGGAGGTATGAACTGAAAAACCTAATCACACTTATTTATGAATCTGCTTCTCATATTCATACAGTGTGATTAGTTTTTTTTGGTTCATTCCTCCAAGAAAACGAAAAATATTCTATTCATCTCTTACATTAATTGAATAAGTACCTTGTATTTTAAAAGAAGTCTATATCCACACACGCTTATGAATAATTGGGGAGTAGATGACAAACTGGGTGAGTATGAAATATTCCAGTTTCTCAAATCCTAGTCTGGACTGTTCAAACCAGTGTAAAACACTTCAAAGAGATATACAGACAAGACACGGGCGGCTAAAGTGTTACACATAAAAAGATAATTGTTTGTTTCAGTCTAAGATAAATTACATGACATCTACGGTATCATAAATGCTTAGATGACGTTCGATAGCACTAAACGGACTACAGAAGGGCTCAATCTCCCAAAACATGGAGTTTATTAATCTGATAATTTCACTAGTCTTCTGATGAAATTATCAAGTGGAAATCCCAATAATCTACATAGACTTTAAATTGTTATCAACTCCTTTCAATTTGGACCATTCTAATATTTTGCCATCTGGTAATGGGTTAACATTTGCTCACCTGTCTGTGTAGATCTAATTTATCGATTTCAGAAAGCACCCATCCTATACTACCATCCCCTCCACACACTAATATACGAAACTGATCAAATTTTTGGAACAACCTCAACCTACAAAACATAATGGAATACATCATTCTGATTGTCAATCAACTTTACAAGACTAATCCTGCTAAAACATGGACTTAGAAGCAGCATCAATTTACAATTAACCCTTTCCTGTTCAATCCCTGGTTTTTAAGTCCCTGTGATTTTATCATTGAAAAAACATTGTGGAATTTCTTCTTTTTCCTTAAAATTTTCGTCTGCAAAACCTTTGAATTTGGACAAGTCCAAAATTGTTTAAAAACAGGAATGAGTTAATTGATGACTTTTTTCTTCTTCTTTTTTTTACAATACAATTTCTTTAATTCATAATATAGGCCTCCTGCCCATGATATGTTTACACTATATTAACAATATCATGTTGCATCCCATTGACAGCATATCATGCAGAAGTGAAAGGTAACATTTCAATTTAACAACCAACAATTGACAAAAACTACTGCTTTTTTCCAAACAATTTGTCACTTAACTGAATTCATAAAAAAAATTCTTTCTTCTTTGCAAATAATGTCACTTTAGTTTATAGAGATATAATTTTGAAAGGAAAATACAAACAAGAGCACCATGTGCAGATGCCAATGCTTTGCTGCAAAGGCTTGAAAAAATAAGAGAAAAAGCAAGACATGTTTGTGAAATATCAAGCGCCCTTGACATTTTTTTCCCCAAAAAAGTCAGATTGATAAGTTACCTCCCTTTCCTGTTCAATCCCTTGTTTATACATCCCTGTGATTCTATACTTGATTAAAATATTGTGGGCAAAGAAGAAATTGCTTGTAACAAGCAATTTCTCCCTTTTCCCACAATATTTTCTATCCTGGAAGTTAGTTACCTTAAATAAAGTTGCAGTCACTTTTAGTTGTAGTCTGCAACTTTATTTAAATTGGACAGGCCTAAAATTTTGAAAAACAGAAAAGGGTTCATGAATGTCCAATTGATGCCTATAAATGCAAGGTAGTGATGTGTTAACCCATTACCAGACGACAAAGTTTTAGACTGTTCCAAATTGAAAGGAGTTGCAGATGACATTTTAAACTATACGAAATGTTAGATTTTTTTACCTCTCTGGTTAGAAAATATTGTGGAACATGTAGATATTGCTTGTTACAAGCAATTTCTTCATGTTCCACAATGTTTTCCAAAGCTTTTTTCTTGAGGGGCGTTCAAAAGCAACATTGTGAGGAAATGGGTTAAATAAGAGACATGTACTATTGTGTTTGAACAACAGCAAAATGTTAAGTTTTTGTGTTAAGTTTACTGCTTGCAGACAGACAGACAGATGGACACTGGTAAAAAATATGCTCAATATTTCAACATGGCAGGACATTAAAAAGAAATCAAATTTGAAAAGGGGGCATAATTCTTAGAAAAAAGCTCATGAAGTTATATCCCCTTATAGTACTAATAGCCCTTTGTAAAGGTGAACACACATGCCAAATCATAACTTAATATCTCTCATAATAACAGAAATATGACCAAGGTTAAAATTTGTCTTGCGAAGAACAATGCAGACTCCAAGGTGATAACAATGACATGACATTTTGTTCCAAATTAGCCAAACAAGCCAAAAAGTGAGAGCAGTTTATCATCATTTCTTCATTTATCTTATTTACAATATTCCCAAATGGTCAATCAAATTTCCTTGGGGTAAAATGATGTATGAAACAAAAACATTCAACTTACCCTGGATGAGGGCCTCCATTCATCAAATCGAACACCTGGGCTGGGTTTAATAGCTGCTTGAATCTTCGTAAAAATTTGACACCCTAGTCAAACAGAAAAGAAGTTAACCATTTCCTGTTCAATCCCTGTTTTTTTTTTTTTTTTATATGCCTGTGATTTAAAAATTGAAAAAACATTGTAGAAAAAGAAGAAATTGCTTGTAACAAGCAATTTTTTCTTTTTCCACAATATTTTCTACCCTATGAAATGGTTATTTTCAAATCAAATTCATTTCAAATTTTGTCTGCAAAAATTTTGAAAAATGGGAAAGGGTTTTGGTACTATGACATCTACTGAGATGTGAAATAAAGCTGCTTATAGTATTTGCAAGTGTGTGAAATATCCAAGAATTTCGTGTGTGTGTAAAGATTGATTGAATGGGGTTTAACACCACTTTTAACTGTATTTCAGTCATATCGGGTTGACTGGAGCACCTAACCATGGATTTCTGGTATTTATCACACCAGTCATACCACTACATCCTTTCCTAGCCTCATCCAACTTAGGTTTACATTGGTGGGAGACAAATGTCTGAAAGGATATTCACCGCGGCCTGGGATTGAACCCTGGACCCCTTGACTAGGAGTCTTACTCAATACCACTAATAAAATTGAAGACCAGTCCAAATTCAAAGAAGTTGCAGACAAGTTTAAGTTTATTGAATCGTTAAATTATTTGCCTCTAGGGCTAGAAAACATGCTGGATAATAAAGCAATGGCTTGTAACAAGCAATTTCTTCATTTTCCACATTGTTTTTTTCAAAAGATATTATAATGAGGGGCATTTAACCCATTCCCATACAATGACGCTTTTAAACACCCTCAATATAGAAGCTTTTGAAAACATTGTGGAGAATGAAGAAATTGCTCGTTTCAAGCATTTTCTTTATTATCCATAACATTTTCTGCTCCAAAAGACATGGATTTTAAAGGTTTCATCAACTTTAATTTTTTGTCTGCAACTATTTTGAATTAACACCGGTCTAAATTTTTATCATGTGGAAATAGTATAAATGCATTATTGTGTAGGAATGGGTTAATTATACACATTATAGCTAGCTACAGAATCAGAGTTACTTAACCCATTTCTAGAGGACAAATTAATTGTGGCGTGAATCTGAACACTTCTGTATGAATATGCTTTGCTCCATCATAAAGTGTAATTTGCACTTTAATTTCGTAACTTATAATCTCTTAAGCTATTACAACACAACAAAATTTTAGACTGGTCCAAATTGGAAAAAGCTGCAGACAACAATTTCAGGCTAATGGAATTTTCTTGTCTTTTATGATAGAAAACATAGGGGATTATGAAGAAATTTCTTGTATTAAGCAATTTCTTGCAGTATCCAAGTTGAAATTTAGAAAATGTTTGCCTTTAAGGGTAAAAACAATGTTGACAATGAAGAAATTGCTTGTAAGAAGCAATTTCTTCATTGTCCACATTGTTTTTTAAAACTTTTTTCATCAAGGACGTCAAAAAGCAGAATCGTGAGGGAATGGATTAATTTTCATAATTCAGATAAACAAAACATAGCATGTAAACAAAACAAATACCTGATTATCTCCCGACTTTGTATTTACAAAAACTAATAACGGACTTGTACCCGGCGGTCGCATGGCTTCCCAGTAACCATCGGAGTCCATGCTATTGATAGCTGTCGGAGGAAGAATAGACACCCGACATTGTGAGAACGGACATTTCTTTGGTAACTGTTCTCTACATTGGGAATGTACCTGAAACAAAGAAATTGGTCATTCTTTATCTAAATATATTCAATGTCTTGTACTATATATCCTCTTGCCAAGGCGTTGTGGGGGACAATCTTAATTCTGTAAAATCTTATAAATTATTACTTTTAAGGGTATTGTGTCATAATCACAATAAATCCTACCAACTAGCCAAGATAAAATTATTGCATGAATCCCCCTTTTTCTGTGACACAGCACCAAATGGCGAAACCCCAACAATATGAAAAAGGTCAGGTAATGAGTAGCTTTCTTTGAAAATTTCATTCAAATGAAGATTGAGAAGTATTAAGAGAAAAATTTCCATTTTGCCCAATTTTTGCCCTAAAATTGCAAACCTCTAAGATATATTTTGGCTATTCTGGAACTGTTATTTGTTTTTCGCACTCTGTAAATTGGCAGCATTTACCCGTCTTATCAGATTAAATTAACAATAGTCGAACAAATTTAACTTAGATATTGCATGAATTTGATTACAGACTTACAGCACCAAGAATGGAGACAATAATGAGAGGCAGGACCATTCAACTGCTGTTAAGTTCTGTATCATGTCTTTCTAGCTGCATATCTAAGATTCTTGTTAATTGTCTCTTTGATGACTAATTATGACAACCCATTGATCTTTCTTAAGTAAAGAACAATAGATTACCATACATAAAATATTATTGTTTTCATTAGGCTCAGGGATCTTGAGAAATAGTATATTTGGTACAGATATTTGGTATTCTTTACTGTTGTATTTTTCAGATGTTGGTCTGATAAAACACCCCCTCCCCCCTTTTCGATACCATTGGTCTATAGATCTATAGATGAACCCTTTCCAGGTTAATTCCTGGTTTTTATGTCCCTGTGATTTTATAATTGAGAAATCATTGTGAAAAAAGAAGAAATTGACAAGCAATTTTTTTTCCACAATATTTCCTGCCCTACTGAATGGTTATCTTTCAAATAAAATCAACTTTAAATTTTCGTCTGCAAAATCTTTGAATTTGGACAGGTTTAAAATTTTGCAAAACAGGAAAGGGTTAAACAATCTGTTTAACCCATTACCACACAGCAAATTTCAGACTGGTCCAAATTGAAAGAAGTTGCAGATGATAATTAAAAGTTAGTGATATTTTAGATATTTTCAACTTTCTGTATAGAAAACATTGTGGTAAATGAAGAAATTGCTGGTTACAAGCAATTTCTTCATTTTATACAGTGTTTTCCCCATTGTTTTTTTTTTAGGAGCATCCAAAAGTCTCTGTGTGAGAATGGGTTAAAGAATCTGTCATTGGACTATCATTTAAGTTTTAGTTTCATCTATCAAAAACTTGCACTCTGGTTGGTCCATGAAAATTTATTTAAGCACTCAGCTATTTTTTATGCTTCAGCACAAAATAGTCCCATACAAAAAAGTTTCAAAATTTGTTAAGTTTTTGTTTTATTCACTCTATGCTATTAAATAATAAGAAATGAAGAGAATAATTTTTGTTTTCATGGAGGTATGAACCGAAAAACCGAATCATTTTTTGTATGAATACGCTTCATACCCCCATGAAAACAAAAAATATTCTCTTGATCTCTTAATGATTTGTAGAATATGAGTTGCCAGAATAATAAATAGTTGTTGAGCAGAACCTAGAGTTAATTCATTCACCTAACCAGTCATTGAACTAAAATCAAAGATCCTTCAAAAACAAAGATATCACTTATTCCAAGCAATTTCTTCATTTTTGATAAATGTTTTCAAGCTGTTTTTCCTTAAGTTTGTGTAAAACGGATTATGTGGAAATTGTTTAACCCTTTCCTGTACAATCCCTGGTTTTTAAGTCCCTGTAATTTTATACTTGAGAAAATATTGTGGAAAATGAACAAGCAATTTCTGCATTTTCCACGATATTTTCTGCCCTATTGAATGATTATTTTTCAAATACTAGATGGTTGTCCCAGGACAACTGCTGTCCAGCCAGCAAAGTTTTGACCATCAACTTGACCTTGACCATCAATCTCTCATAGCAGAGAATAATTGTGTCAAATTTTTTGTATAAATCAATTCTTAAATGTGGACAATATTTTTTTGATAAGCTAAATTTCAACATTTGACCTTGACACATCTACTCATGATTGTGCCAATTTATTTTGAAATCCATCCATAATTGAAGGAGAAATGCTCTTGACAATCACAATTTTAGCGTTTGACCTTTAGCTGTGACCTTGACATTAGAACTATCCCAAAAATTCTTTCTTATGGCACATCTGCTCATGATGGAAAATGATTGTGCCAAGTTGTTTTGAAATTCATCCATAATTGTAGGAGTAATTGTAGACAAATTTGGAAAGACGTACTAACAAACTAACTCACTAATGCACATACACTGACTTGTCATAGTGACAAATATGTGTCGCTCACCGCTCAGCGGGCTTGACAAAAATCAATTTCATATTGTCATCTGTAAATCCTTTAAAATTTTTCAAAACAGGAGAGGTTAAACAAAATCAGTGCACTCAACGAAAGTTCTTGGTGAAAATAGCTCTTTTACTCACTGTAGCTTTACACCATAAACATCGTAAATCTTGTAGCTTTCTAACACTACCACACACTTTATCACAAACAGTGCACCTGGCACTAACATGGAGATTCCCTTCCAACCACTGATGAGGCATGGAGATCTGTATAAAAAAAGAATATGGTCTGTTTCACACATTACCAGACAACAATATTTTAGACTTAACCATTTCCTGTTAAATCCCTAGTTTTATGTCCCAATGATATTATACTTGTGAAAACATTGTGGAAAAGAAGAAATTGCTTATGACAAGGAATTTCTTGTTTTTCCACAATATTTTCTACCCTATTGAATGGTTATTTTTCAAATCAAATCTACATTAAATTTTTGTCTGCAAAACTTTTGAATATGGATAGGTCTAAAATTTTGCAAAACAGGAAAGGGCTAACCCATTCTCACACAATGACTCTTTTTGATGCCTCTAAGAAAAGGAGCTTTGGAAAATCATTGTGGACAATGAAGAAATTACTTTTAACAATGTCGACAATGTTTTCTACCCCAAGAGGTGAAGATTTCCTTATTTCCACCACCTAAAATTCGTTGTCTACACATTCTTTCAATTTTGAACAGTCTGAATCTTTGTTGTGTGGGAATAGGTTAAGTGTCAAAAGGCAGGTATTATTTTACTTCCTGAAAAAAAAAATGTTTCTCAAAAAAATGAGGAAAAAATGTTTCTCCTTATCTCACAATGTTCTACCCTATTTGGCACCTATTTTCATCTGCAACATCTTGCATGGTCCATCGCTAGCTGGCTTTCTAGTTCAGCATTAAAAATACAGCTTTTCATCTGGGACATCTTGAAATAAGGGCAACATAGTTAATGGACAATGGTATAATGTTGAAAAATCTGTAGTTGCGATGTTAATGCAACCACCAAACAAAAAACAAGAAGACCATGATGGTCCTATATCGCTCCCATGAGTATGATGGCTCAAGGCTTCATGATATAATATACAAAATATCAAAGCCCTACACCAAATCATTTTCAAGAAGATTTTTTAATTCTCCTTTAATCCTAAGTATAGTGAAGATCGAACCATATTGAGCTGATTTCAAGAGTGCAGTAATTCATTGAAGTACTTAAGCAGAGGGTCAATAGTTTTGGCAGGAGATGTAGACCAAGATCAGTCTGCACAAAGGTGCAGTCTGATCTAGGTCTACACCTCCTGTTTGTAATTTTCCTAACAGAAATGCTTATGAAATCGATTTCTAAAAGAAATATTGATTTTTGAACAACAAGTTCTATCAGTTCTTTCAGTCCTTTGATTTTACGGCAATTCAGTAAGGTAATTTATACAGCATGACAAGGGTTAATACATATCAAATGTCAAAGGTCTAGGCCTAATGGTTAAGAAGGAGAACATTTTCTATGATATCCTTCATTACTCCTTTCTGGGATTGCACAGAAAAGGGCTTCTTTTCAGAATATGGTAATTTTTTAAAGTGCTTTGGTAGAGGGTCTAATATCAAAGCTCTAGGCCTTATTGTTTGGGAAGAGAAGATTTTTAAAGTTTCCCTTCTTTTTTTTCATGTAAAATCAGGGATCGCACAGAAAATGGCTAATTTTCAGAATATGGTAATTCTTTGAAGTATTTTGGTAGAGGGTCAACAGATGATAATTTCCGCAAAATATCAAAGCTTTAGGCCTTATTGTTTGGGAAAAGAAGATTTTTTTTTAAAGATTTCCGTCTGTTATTCTATGTAAAATCAGGAATCACCCAGAAAATGGCTAATTTTCAGAATATGGTAATTCTTTGAAGTATTTTGGTAGAGGATCAATAGATGAAGATGTTTACCAAATATCAAAGCTATCGGCCTTATTGTTTGGCAGAAGAAGATTTTTTTAAGATTTCCGTCTGTTATTCTATGTAAAATCAGGAATCACCCAGAAAAGGGCTAATTTTCAGAATATGGTAATTCTTTGAAGTATTTTGGTAAAGGGTCAATAGATGAAGATGTTTACCAAATATCAAATCTCTTGGCCTTATTGTTTGGGAGAAGAAGATTTTTTTAAGATTTCTGTCTTTTATTCTATGTAAAATCAGGAATCACCCAGAAAAGGGCTAATTTTCTGAATACTGTAATATTTCAAAGTACTTTGGTAGAGCGTCAATAGATGATGATGTATACCAAATATTAAAGCTCTAGGCCTTATTGTTTGGGAGAAGAAGATTTTTAAAGACTTCCTTCTTTATTTTTGGTAAAATCAGGGATCACCCAGAAAAGGGCTAATTTTCAGAAGACAGTAATTCTTTAAAGTATTTTGGTAGTAGGTCAATAGATGATGATTTGTTTCAAATATCAAAGATCCAAGCCTTAGAGTTTGGGAGTAGAAGCTTTTGTACCAAATATCAAAGCTCTAGGCCTTACGGCTTGGGAGGAGAAGATTTTTTAAGTTTTTTCACTCCGTTGCCATGGCAACAAGAGTTCTTGATGGATTTCAATTCTTTGAAGTTTTTGAAAGAGCATGACCAAAGGATCAACTCTTTGAAGTTTTGTTGAAATTCATGGTTAGTTTAGGAGAAGATTTTTTGTAATTGTGAATGGACGACGGACAATGACCGATTACAATAGCTCACCCAGAGCACTTTGTGCTCAGGAGAGCTAACAAGAGGGCATTTGGCCATTGGGCGCTCACTTGAGAAAAAAGACTCTTTTTCATTGTCTAATTTTATGTTAAGGTTAGGATTGTAATACAAGTGGGACTGACCAAACTATACACATATATAGGCTCTGCACCTGGGGATTCCTAAGTCTTAATGACAAATTCAAAGGCTTTAGAACTTATATGAAAAGAGAATGCTTTTTCCTCCCTCTGGATTCATGGGTAATCATTCTAGAAATATGAAAGAAGTCAATGAACTGAAGTTTCATGCTAAATATCAAGCCAACGGCCAACTGGGTCAGGCCTGGAGAAGATTCTTAAAGATTTAACTTCCATTGCCATAGCAAACAGAGTTTGTCTACTAGATTTCTATCATTTCAGTTACAGTGAAAGAGGGCTACATAAGGAACACTTCAGCCAAATTTGGTTCAAACTGGCCAACTGATTCGGGAGGAGATGTTGTTTAAAAATTCTTCTTCATTTCTATATAAATCCCACCCCCTTGGGACCCGAGGGTGATTATTTAAGCAATTTATATAGAGGTCATTAAACTGATATTTCATGAAAAATATAAAGGCTTTACACTTTCTGGGTCAGGAGGAAAAGATTTTTCAGGATAATTTCAAAATTCCACTTTTGTTGCCATGGTAACCAGAGTTTTCAACGGATTTCAATTCTTTTAGCTATTTTCATACAGAGCCACCTAAGGAAGATTTTTGCCACATTTGGTTGAAATTGTCCCAATTGTTTTGGAGGAGATGTTGTTTAAAAATCCTTCTTTATTTCTATATAACCTCACGCCCCTGAGGCTCCAAAAATTTCACTTTTGTTGCCATGGTAAACAGAGTTTTCAACAGATTTCAATTCTTTTAGCTTTATGAAAGAGGACTACCTAAGGAACAATTCTGCCATATTTGGTTGAAATTGGCTCAGTGGTTTTGGAGAAGCTGTTACTTAAAGAAATTTTTGACAGACGAACAACGACGGACGGATGATGACAGACGGATGCTGGACAAAAGGTGATCACAACAATTCAAATGAGCACTTCCTGCTCAGGTGATCTTAAAATAATTCAAAGAAATGCCGATCAATGTCCAAATTCAAAGTTAAGGGTAAATGAATGATTTGATTGGTCTATCAATTTCTTGATGGACTGCCTAATCCATAAATTCCTCTGTCACCTTCGTGTTTGACCTCTGTCAGCCCTAAAGAGTAGAGCATTTCAACATAAAAAATTATGATCTTTTAACAACATGAACAACAGGAAGATGAAACTCTGGTTTATATGTTACACTAAACAAGGGGAATGCAAGCTGATAATATGCTTCATTATAATTGACAGGTCAGATCATCTGAATGACCAAAATAAGGTAGGGATTAACTGACCATGCTCATGTTGACAGGGGTTGAAGATAATCTCATTCTGTGATTTCCGATCCAAACCCTATGTTGTTGGTACTCATTGAAAGCGTCTCAAGGAGAAGATTCAAATGAGTACCAACAACTCACTAGGGTTTGTTGCACAAATAATGAAATTTTATATTCTAAAATCAAGATAACTCCCTCTTTCTGGAACTCTTACTTACCCCTTCCTCATCTTCAATGATTTCTGAACCAATAGCTGCCAGAGTGGTCCATTTACAGTTGGCTTTGGCTTTTACTGCACATCTTTTGTGAGCTTTAAACTTACACACTGAAAATTAGTAATCAAACCATTTATACCTGATTACAAGAATTAACACTTTCCTATTTTTTTAAATTTTAGACTGGTCCAAATTGAAAGAGGTTGCAGACATCAATGAAAATTTGATGCAATTTTAAATGAAATGATAGTATTTGTAAGAAAATATTGTGGGAAAAGAAGAAATTGCTTGGTACAAGCAATTTCTTCATTACCTACAATGTTTTCTTAAGTATAGGCTCACAGCAACGTAAAATCGTGGGTTTGAACAGGAAAGGGTTAAGATTGGTCGTAAGTGAGATAAGATGTAGACAACATTTCAATGTCAGTCAAAACTGGAAAGTAAGTGCAACAGAGGGGTAGAAAACATTAAGAGAACAAATTTTTTTCCTTTCAAATAAGATGTAAATGTGTAGAAAAAATTGTGAGAAATGAGAATTACTTCATGAAAGCATTTGTTTTCCTAAATAAAATTCTTTTGTATAGTAAAACAAGAGGGCCAAAATGGCCCTAAATTGTTCACCTGAGAAATATTTCATAATGTTTCTACACACCCACATTTTTTCACGGTTAAAGATTTTACAAATAAGTTTTGAAAACAATAATCCAAAGATTATTCTCATTAAGTTTGATACAAAATGGCTAAGTAGTTTGGGAGTAGATTTTTTTTTACGCATTATATCATATTTTCTCTATGTCTGGTAAGCCTGTCCTACCACAAACCCATTTCCCATATCAGGCAAATCTTAAATCAGCTACCATTCAAAAGTTATGGCCAATTATAAAACTTTTATTTTCCACAAATTTGACTTGTATGTTAATTTTGTTTTTGTACACAAACTGACAAATTGACAAACAATGACATGGATTAACCCATTTCCACAAAATGACACTTTTTTTCTAGGGAAAAAAAGCTATAGAAAACATTGTAGAAATGAAGAAATTGCTTGTTACAAGCACTTTCTTCATTAATCACACGGTTTTTTATCCCCACCAAAAAAGATTTTAATAAATTTATCAACTTAAAATTGTTGGCTGCAACTTCTTTGAATTTGGCCTGGTATAAAATTTTATAGAGTGGTAATGGGTTAATTTTCGTAACACAGTATTACTGTGACAGCATAATATTAATCGTTTGCATTACAATCCCTTATTTCATATTCCTGTGATATCATGCTTGAGAAAATATCGTGAGAAAAGAAGAAATTACTTGTAACTAGCAAGTAATGGGCCCCTACCGATATCCAGAGTTACTACGCTTAGTTTTAGTATTAGAGTGACCTCCCTTAAATCTTTGGGTAGTTCCGGTGAAAAAATCGATGATATCGATATCGAAAACATTAACAGGTTGTTTCCAGCTCTTACTACGTGTCATCAATGTTGAAACCCTAGATGATCTAGAGACTACTTTATTTTAATAGCTGAGCTTAATTTTTAAAGCTAATTGACGATTTACGTGTTTATAATCGTAAATGAGCCGGTATGAAAGCGTATTTTTCGGATATACCATAATTCCGGATATACGTATTAATAACCATAAAAAGAGTTTTTTTGATCGAAATGAATACAATGATACTCACGGAAATACATTCCGTTATTTCCTTTTTAAAAAAATGGTTTCAAATTTCAAGCGGGGCTTTGAATTTATAAGATATCTGTCATTTTACAAACTGTTACAAAGAAGCTCTCCATACGTCTTCAATTTATGACCATGGGAATTTACCAAATACCCTTTTCATTGATGAATATGAAATAAGTTTAATCTGAATTTCACTGCATGATCCCCAACAAGCTTTGTAAAGTGTCTGGAGGCTTGTGGGAATGATTGTTGCCTCGGTAGGTCCTCCCAAAATATATAATTCGTTTCTTACCAATGGCAAGTAAGATATATCATTAATTTCTTACCAATCGGCAAATGATAAGGTCTAAGTAGGGTGACCAGCTGGTTGCTCAGATGAAATGTCAGTTATGCTTAGTAACTGATTTAATGTTGAAAGTGGTGTTTAACCGATAACTGGAGGGCTAAATTTTAGACTGTGCCAAATTTAAAGGAGTTGCACATGACAACTTTAAGTTTATAAATTTGTAGATATTTTCATCTTTCTGGGCAGAAAACATTCGGCAAAATGAAGAAATTGCTTGTTACAAGCAATTTTGTCAATTTGTACAATGTTTTCCCAATTATTTTCTTAAGGGGCGCCTAAAAGCGTCATTGTGTGGGAATAGGTAAACAAATTTAATTCAATCAACCTGCACAAGCTTTAGCATCTGATATTAGATGTGTGCACAAATTTATATTTTTCATATAAAATTTTATTCTGGTTAACCCTGGTTTATACGTCCCTTTGGCTTTCAATTGAGAATGCATTGTTGAAAAAGAATATGCTTGTTGCAATTTCCACAGCATTTCTACACTGCTGAATGTTTCTTTTTTTTTCTTCTTCTTCTTAATTTATTGTTTTATATATCATTTCATGTATTTAAGTATTTGAGAAAAAGTGAGAAATAAAAAAGTGGAAATATAAAAGAGATGACCGTAAGAAGTATTACAAAGATCAAACTAAGACATTCTTTTTGAATGTTTTAATCCATTTAGTTAATACCAAATTCTTATTACTATATTGAGATATATCATGCAATGACATATATGATACAATGTATATATTATAGGGATGAGTGTATTTTTCACTGCGTTTATTGGAGTATAAAGTGCAATTACCTTAGCACATGGCAAATAACGCCCGTAGGGCGTTATGTTTAAGCCATGTGCTAAGGTAATTGCACTTTTTACTCCAATAAACGCAGTGAAAAATACACTCGGCCCATATAATTGCAATACGTCTATTTTCAAATCCGAAACGGATAGAGAGATGAAAATAAAAACAAATAAACGAACTGTGGGCGGAGTTACTTTTATTTGACAGGCGTATGGATACATTGACACAGTTTATCGCTCGAGTCGTTGTAACGGCGGACATTTTGTTTCGTCGCTTGGGTTTTTTGAAATGGAAATTCGAACATTCGTTGGATTTATTTGGAATTATTATGAGGAAATACTAACTTTAAACTCTGTAAATTATGATATCTGGGTCGATAACAGTTAGAATTATGAATAGATGCTTTGTAATAGACAAGAAATATAAACCTACCACATGGACACGATGCATGCTGATGTGACGAAGCCGATTCGACATCTCGGATTTACGGCTAATAAATGTGAGTTTTTGGAAATCTTCATGTTTAAAACGAACATTATAATTGTTAAAAGGACACTATTTGTTTATCTATTTATTAAAAATCCATGGAAGTATAAAGGAATTCGAGGAAATCGAAATTCAAAAGGTGATGACTATAAATAGTAACAAAACAAGTTTGGTATTTCTTGGAAGTGAATTCCCAATATCGGAAATCCCTGACCTTGTTTGTTTCTATTTTTGTCGAAAATAGTTCTGTCTTTTATCGAGGTATAAAGTGCCATTGATTTGATCACGTGATACGATTTGGGCCAATGAAAATACTCTATTTTGAAGTATTGCAATTATATACTGAAAATTCAAATCTTTTTGTTGTAAAAAATGGATCTTAATCAAGTTTTTTTTTCAGATTTTTCTTACTTAAACATTTTTTTTCATTTTTTTTCTAAATGAAAAACGTTTTGAAATAAATTTTCTTTACCTCTTGCATTTATAATCCTGTTTAAAATGTACAAACTCGTAATTTCCTTAGAATTAGAGGGAATAGCAAACAACTTCTTTTGTTACTTGTAATAAGGGGATATCGGGTGAAAATCAAAAGCAAATAACCGATCATTATGAGATATATCCAGTGTATATCCAAAATACCACCCGTGGTCTATTACGCAATCAGAGATATCGATCAGAAGCTTGTAAGTTACTTGGATTAAAACAGCAGTTTATGAGAGGACATCGTTAACTTTTAAGTTTGATTTACCATTTAACCCTTTACAGAAAAATCTCAGAACGAAAGAGGATACGAACGAAATTTTAATAGTCATGTGTACCGAAAATAATGGATCTTTCAGATGTGGAGAAAATCGGCGTAAAAAGTACTCTTTTATCACAATATTGTCATTCTTGGATGTTGTTGTGTGGTTTCATTGTTTTAATAAGTCTTTTCAAGCGAAATGATTTCCTACAAAGGACGCCTTTGCTATTTTTTTTTTTCGAAAATGAGAAGTAAAATATGAAAACTGGACGAGATTGAAATTGATTCCTAGGTCGGGAGAGAAAAACGATTAAAACGTGTCAACGTGAATATAAACTACCACAACAATTCCATATTCTAAGAGTATTTTAAGAGTACTCAACATTCCTCTGTATCAAATTCTGAAGAAAAAAAATCTGATTCTACGCAAAATAGGAGCATTTAACCTCTGATAGTGTACTTTTACTTAGGGACCCAACCACATCATTTTGCATATAATATATGGACAGAAAGATAAAACATTAATCAATCTTTAGAACTAGATAAATTCCAAATAGTATAAGTCAACCGACTCCCTTGTTAATTAATCAAAAGAAGGACTTCTGGGCAGTCGTGTGAAAATCAAAGCAAATAGCCGATCGTTATGAGATGTATCCGGATACCACCCGTGGACTATTGCGTAATCAAAGATACCGATTCAAAACGTGTAAGTTACTTGGATTAAAAAAGGAGTTTATGGACAAACATCGATAATTCTTAAGATTAACTTACCATTTAAACCTTTGAAGATAAAAAAAATCTCAGAACGAAATAGGATACAGACGAAATATTAAAATCCATTTGTATAAAAAATAACGGATTGTTCGGATTTGGAGAAATTCCTTGTAAAAATACTCCTTTTATCGCAATACTTTTGTTCTACCCTTTGTTGTTTTAATAGATATTCTCAAGCCAAGGAAATAAAAGCAACAATTCACCATGATGGACAATTTTGCTAATTTTGTCATGAAAATGAGAAGTAAAATATGAAAACTGGATGAAACTCGGACGGGAAGACTATTATAACGTGTCAACGTAAATAAAAACTACCAAAACATTTTCATAATCTATAAGTATTACAAAAATACTCAATATTCTTATGTGTGAAATACCGAAAAAATTATTAATTCTCTCCAAAACAGACGCTTTGAGTCTCAGCCCCTATATACTCTTTGTTGAAATTTAAACTGGAACTACCCAGTAGAATCAAGGGAGTTAATTAAAGGGCAATTTTCGGGAGAACTCCGTATATCGGTAGGGGCCCATTTCTTCTTTTCCGACAAAATTTTCTATCAAATAGGCTAGTCACTTTTGGAATTGAACATACTATATAATACCATCTGCTATCCCGTTGAATTTGGACAAGTCAAAAATTCTGAAAAAACGTAAAGGTTTAAACTCACCTTCACAAGAGAGACCATGTGATGTGACCCCTGACAGAGCATCTCGACACACATTACAGTACGTAGGTCTTGCATGTGAACAAGCATACCAGTTGTGGAGCCCAGACATCATCTCTCTTTGGGTTGCATTTCCCTGTCACGAGATAAAGTCAGTTGTCTTGATTAAACCAATCCAACATAATCTCCCTTTTTTGCTTCTATAAACATTGTGGGAACAAAGAAATTACTTTATAAAGCAATTTTTTCATCATCCACAAAGTTTTCTACCCCAAAAGACAAAATATTTTTAAAATTTCATCAATTTGAAATTGATGTTTTCAAAATCTTTCAAAACAGACTCATAAAGTCTAAAATTTTGTTGTGTGGTAACTCTACAATTTGAGTTGGTGCTATTTTAACAATCCTTGTCTTTCGGGATAGAAAAAATCATGGATAATAAAGTAATTGCTTGTAACAAGCAATTTCTTTATTTTCCACTATGTTTTCCAAAGCTTTTATCTTGAAGGGTGTACAAAAGCATGAGTATGTGGTAATGGGTTAAACGGACAGCTTATTGCCAGTAAGATGATATGACCTTTAACCCATTCCAACTCAACCCCTCCTTTTTACACCCCTCAAGAAAAAAACTTTAGAAAACATTGTGGAAAATGAAGAAATTGCTTGTTAGAAGCAATTTCTTCATTATCCACAATGTTTTCTATCCAAAAAGACGAAAAAATTCAAAATTCCATCAACTTGAAATTGTCGTCTGCAGCTTCTTTCATTTTGGACCAGTCTAAAATTTTGCTGTGTTGGAATGGGTTAAAGAGTGATTTCATTTTCACATTCATATTTTGAAGGGCTCTTTAAAGCCTACTTAATTGTAATTTTAGCCACATGAAATCACTAATTAATTTGGAATTAATTTTCAGCAGAAGTAATGATGACTGAACAACCTGAACTATCAGTGCTTTCAGCCCTTTGATTTTCAAATATATTCAGCATGACAAGGGTTAAGCAAGGTCAGAGAAGGTCAGAGAAGATTACTTTCTCTTTAACCCTTTCCTGGATAAACCCGTGATTTTACGTCACTGTGATTTTATACTTGAGAAAACATTGTGGAAAAAGGAGAAATTGCTTATAATAAGCAATTTCTCCTTTTCCCACAGTGTTTTCTACCACATAGGATGGTTTTATTTGGAATTGCATCCAATTTTCATTGTCGTCTGCATCCACTTTCGATTTGGACCAGTTCAAGAACCAGGAAAGGGTGACAAAATTTTGCACTTGCCCTAATTGAAAGAGGTTGCAGATTACAATTCAAATACAATGGAAAATAAGTGCCAAATAGGATAGGAAAACATTGTGAAGAAAGGAGAAATTGCTTGTTACAAGGAATTTCTTCTTTTCCCACAAAGTTTTTCATGTTTGTATTTCTTCATGGCATCAGAAAGTGTCATTGTGTAGTAATGGAAAGATTTTTTCAAAAATGCCATTTATCAAAAAACTTAAATACATTTAACTGACAGCTTATTTCTTACAAAATGATACAAACTTTAAACAGGTGAGTTTGAAGTCACAAAATTTACTAATGGAAAAAACTTAAGCATTCAAAGAAGATTATTTTCTCTTCAAAAAGTAGAGACAAATCCCTAAATTGGAAAAACAACTCTGACCTGGCCATACACAGGTAACTGAAATTATACTTGTTATAATCGTGACGGTGATCGTCCTAACTGCAGCTCAACAAACTAATGTCCCTAACAAGTAAGGTGTAGTTACTACATTTTGATAGCTCACTAACAGTGTAATACATTGATTTCCAGCTTTCCTTAACCCATTCTCACTCAGTGACACTTTAAGACGCCTCCAAGAAATTTTTTTTAGAAAACATTGAGAAAAATGAATACATTGCTTGTAACAATCATTATTTTTCACAATGTTTTCTACTCAAAAAGTTGAAAAAAAAATGCATAATTTCATTAACTTTAAATTGTCGTCTGCAACTTCTTTCAAATTGGGCCAGTCTAAAATTTTGCCGTCTGGTAATGGGTTAACTGATCTCTCTATTTCACCCCAATCCCACCTCTTTATCCACACAGTGTGGCATTCAAATTGTGCAGATGAAACCTCTAAGGTTTATTTTGCATGTGACATTTAATGTAAGCCACATCTGAATTGACAAAATCAGTCAACATTTCAACATAGATCCTTTGGCATTTCAAAGGAGGAGTGTTAATGTTTGGTTGGAAAGGAATCTTCTATATCAAGTGACTAAATGATGAAGTGGAATTTTCAGGGGGTTCGGTCTGAGAGACAGTGATCAGTCTGCAGTTACCTAACCCATTCCTACACAATCCCCCTGTTATGACAACACTCATGGAAAAAAAAGATTTTGAAAAAAATTAAGAAAATTGTAGAAATTTCATGTTACAAGGAATTTTTTCACCATCCATAATACTTTTTACCCCAATGATATTTTTTTCCAAAATTTTAGCGACTAAAAGTTTAAATCTGGAATTTCTTTGAACTTTGACAATTCAACATTATTGTCATCTGGTAATGGGTTAAAAATTGCTGATATTTGACTCTTTGTCCATTTGTGGTAATTAAATAAGCAAAATTTCTTAGCCATATGCAACCATGATACATACCAATAGCTATTTGACTTAACATTAAAATTAGTCTAGGTCACCTAATATTTTTTGTAAATCAAATTATGGTTACAAAACTTTGAAAATGCATTATAAGGTACTCTATGATAATATTTTATTTTACAAATGAAATACATGAATTTCTATTATCTGCAATTTGCACACTGGTCATTAACCCTTTACAAGACAGCAAAATGAAAGACTGGTTTAAATTGAAATCTTCATTTTCCACAATATTTTCTTAAGCTTTTTTGTCTTGGGGGCGTCTAAAAGAGTTATTGAATGGGAATGCGCTAACACAGTTTGTGGACCAGTCTTATCATTTTTATTATATCAAAGTTCAAACAGAATGGGAACAGGTCTTTATATCCTAGTCGAAAAATAGACTGGGCCCAAACTCTGATTTACCTCATAATATTCCTGTTTAGCTGATTGCTTAAGGGCCGATATCCATTCCTCCATTTCTTTCCGAGTTTCTGCACACAAAACTAGGTTTCTAAATGGAGTTATCACCTGAAAATACAACCAAAATTTAATGTATATTTGAAAAAACAGTCAAGCTTGACATCCCTCTCCCAAAGATTCAGACAACAAATGTAATTTGCAGTAATATATAATTCTTAGTCTTGGAGAGTATAAAATACACATAATTATTGTCGATCATGGAGAAATTGCTCGCTTTTTATATATATTAAAGATGTTGCAAACAGCAAATTTCAGTTTGTGAAATTTTGGATATTTTTGCTTTTGGGAGTAGAAAATATTATAGATAATGAAAAAATTGCTTGTCACAAGCAATTTCTTCATTATCCACAATGTTTTCAAAAGCTTTTTTGGTTTGGGGTGTCAAATGGCATCATTGTTTGGGAATGGGTTTAAGTCAAGTTACTCCACATTCAATCTATCAATCAGAACTCTGGTTTATGAGTCAAACAAGAGCCCTGTACAGCCCAGATCTTGCTTTGAGTAAAGGATAATAAAGATGAAACCAGAAGTAACAGACAACTCTACATCATGTAGGAAAGATAAACATCTCTACACCTGGAATAGTTCCTCCTCTTTGATTTCACAGATTAACCCATTCCAACACAGCAAAAATTTAGACTGGTCCAAATTGAAAGAAGCTGCAGACGACAATTTCAAGTTGATGGAATTTTGAATTTTTTCCTCTTTTTGGATAGAAAACCTTGTGGATATTGAAGAAATTGCTTGATACAAGCAATTTCTTCATTCTCCACAATGTTTTCCAAAGCTTTTTTCTCGAGGGGCGTAAAAAGGAGGGATTGAGTTAGAATGGGTTAACACAAATCCTTTTACATTGTCAATCTTAGTTCAGAGTTACAAGCTAGTATCTAACTGTAGAGAGAAAACAATAATCTGTGGTTACACTCCTGTCCATTTTTCACTCATTAACCCATTCCCACACAATCAGAGGTCTAGATACGAGAGGGTTACAGCATTCGAAAATCCTCAATTCTTAACGAAACCCTATATTGTGGGCACTCCTTTGAATCATCTTGTTTGCTTCTGCAACTTTTTTCCAATCGGACCAATCAAACATTTTGTTGTGTTGAAAAGGGTTAATGATAAAGTTAAACCAATCAATTTAGGCAGTGGGTAGCTTTTTCATAACTTTTGATGGGATTTTCAACTGGGTTCATTTCCGAGAAGCATTGATTTATGTTGAAAGTCATACTAGGGCAATGATACCATTATGGATAAACTGAATAATTATAGCATTTTCTTTATTTTCCACAATATTTTACAATGCTTTTGATTTGAGGGGTGTTAAAAAAAAACAACATAATTGTGTTGGAATGGGTTAATATAGCCCATCGTACACAACTTCCAGAATCAGCTCAATTTTATAAATCCCCAATCACAAAATGCAGGAGGCATTAACCCTTGTCATGCTGTATAAATTACCTTACTGAATTGCTGTCAAATCAAAGGACTGAAAGTACTGATAGAACTTGTTCAAAAATCAATATTTCTTTTAGAAATCAACTTCATAAACAACTCTGGCAGGAAAAGTACAAGCAGGAGGTATAGACTAGGATCAACCTGCACATAAGTGCAGTCTGATCTTAGTCTACACCTCCTGCCAAAACCCGAATATTCCGGGTTCAGCATGACAAGGGTTAACACCAATATTTGTTGTGGTTTTGCGAAAAGATTAAATCATAAGAGTCCTATGAAACCCTGGGTAGACAATCGACACATGTTATCTGTAGGTATAACAATAATCCAATTACCAGATATTAGTTAATTACTACAGTACAAGTCATCAAACGTTCGCATCAATACACATGTACAGGAATCTACACTAAATCAAGATATATGATTGATTGACCTACACTAAATCAAGATATATGATTGATTGACCTACACTAAATCAAGATATATGAATGATTGACCTACACTAAATCAAGATATATGATTGATTGACCTACACTAAATCAAGTATATGATTGATTGATCTACACTATATCAAGATATATGATTGATTGACCTACACTAAATCAAGATATATGATTGATTGATCTACACTATATCAAGATATATGATTGATTGATCTACACTATATCAAGATATATGATTGATTGATCTACACTATATCAAGAGATATGATTGATTGATCTACACTATATCAAGATATATGATTGATTGATCTACACTAAATCAAGATATATGATTGATTGATCTACACTAAATCAAGATATATGATTGATTGATCTACACTATATCAAGATATATGATTGATTGATCTACACTATATCAAGATATATGATTGATTGATCTACACTATATCAAGATATATGATTGATTGATCTACACTATATCAAGATATATGATTGATTGACCTACACTAAATCAAGATATATGATTGATTGACCTACACTAAATCAAGATATATGATTGATTGACCTACACTATACCAAGATGTATGATTGATTGACCTACACTAAATCAAAATATTTGATTGATTGACCTACACTAAATCAAGATATATGATTGATTGACCTACACTAAATCAAGATATATGATTGATTGACCTACACTAAATCAAGATATATGATTGATTGACCTACACTAAATCAAGATATATGATTGATTGACCTACACTAAATCAAGATATATGATTGATTGACCTACACTAAATCAAGATATATGATTGATTGACCTACACTAAATCAAGATATATGATTGATTGACCTACACTAAATCAAGATATATGATTGATTGACCGACACCAAATCAAGATATATGATTGATTGACCGACACTAAATCAAGATATATGATTGATTGACCTACACTAAATCAAGATATATGATTGATTGACCTACACTAAATCAAGATATATGATTGATTGACCTACACTAAATCAAGATATATGATTGATTGACCTACACTAAATCAAGATATATGATTGATTGACCTACACTAAATCAAGATATATGATTGATTGACGGCTGTTGCATTATCTGTAACACACTATGGTTTTATTGCAGGTATAACATTAATCCAGTTATCAGAACATGGTTTATTTGTTTGTTTGTTTGAATGGGGTTTTACGCCGCTTTCAACAATCTTTCAGTTATATCGCGGCGGCTGGAGCACCTAACAATGGAATCCTGGTATTTCTCACACCAGTACCGCCATCACATCCTTTCCTAGCCTCCAGCTGCTATCCCACATAGGTCTACGATTATCGACCCACACATGGTTTATTATTACAGTTAACCCATTATCACACAATGATGCTTTTGGACGCCGCTTAAGAAAAACAACCAAGAAAACATTGTGGAAAATGAAGAAATTGCTTGAACCAAGCAATTTCTTCATTTCCCACAAAGTTTTTTACCAAGACAGTTGAAAAGATCCAAAATTCCAATAAATTTAAATTGTCATTTGCAACTCCTTTCAATTTGGACTGGTCTACTATTTTGTTGTGTTGGAATGGGTTAAAGTCTCAAACCATTAATACCAAATAAACCATACACAGGAATCTGTCTTACATTACGAATGGAAGTGAATTAGTAATTTCATAAAAGCATCAAATTGTAAGGCAAAGAGTTGAACTGTTAAAGTACCCAATACTCTATACACCATCTGCAGGAATAACAATAATCTAATTACATGTACAACAAATTGGTGAATGATTACAATACAAGTCAATAAATATTCACATCAATAAACATGTACCAGGACTTCTGTCCTGAATTCCTGATTGGACAGGAACACTATTCAACACATAGTTCAGTAAAAACAAGAAACTGTATGGAAAAGAGTTTGAATGTTGGAAGTACTCAGTACTCCATGGTTAACCCTTTCCTGTTTTGCAAAATTTTAGACCCGTCTAAATTCAAAGGTTTTGCAGACGATTATTTAAAGTTGATTTTATTTGAAAAAATAACTATTCAGTAGGGTAGAAAATATTGTGGTAAAAGAAGAAATTGCTTGTTACAAGCAATTTCTTCTTTTTTCACAATGTTTTCTCAATTATGAAATCACGGGGACGTAAAAATCAGGGTTTAACCAGGAAAGGGTTAATCAGCAGGAATTACGATAATCCAGTTACCAGAAATTTGTTAATTACTACAGAGCAAGTCTCCAGCTATTCATGCCAAATACACCATAAACTGGAATCTACTCTACATTCCAACTGGAATGAGACAGTAAATTTTATAAAAACATGACATTCTAAGGAAAAAATTTAATCCAATAATCTATGGTCCATCTGCAGGAATAAAAATAATCCAATTACATGTATTACTAATTGGTTGATTGATACAGTACAAGGTTCACATAAACATATACAGCAATCTGTCCAGCATTCCAAGTTAATCCATTCCCACAATGACACTTTTGGACACCCTTCAAGAAAAACAATTTAGGAAACATTGTGTAAAATGAAGAAATTGCTTGTGACAAGCAATTTCTTCATTTTACACAGTGTTTTCTACCCAGATAGCTGAAAAAATCTTAAATCTTGCAAACTTTGAATTCTTGTCTGCAACTCCTTTCAATTGGACCGGTATATAATTTTGCAGTCTGGTAATTGTGTGTGAAAGATTTACACAGTACTCCTTGGTTTATCAGCAGAAATTACAATAATCAAATTTTGCTTGTTTGATTTAGGTTTCACGCTGCTTTTGACAGTATTTGTGCCATCGCCAGGGATCGAATCCAGGACATCCCATGATTGAAGAGTCTGATGTGCTATGACAGCAGCACAATAAACCAATTACAAGAAATTGGTTGATCATAGCAAATCTATAATTGCTCATAGCAATAAACATGTATTTAATGTCAAACATGTTTGTATCCCAGATTTGTTTTCTCATCACTACAAGGATTTCAGAAATATTGCAGAAAAAGGAGGGAAAAAATTCATCTTTTTATCTTATCATTAGAGAAGGAGTACAAGAACAACCCTTTCACACATTCCCACATAATTGCTTTTTTTAAGCCCTCTTCAAGAAAAAAGCCTTGGAAAACGTTGGAAAAAATTGCTTATGACAAGAGGACCATGATGGTCCTAAATCGCTCACCTGAGGCATCTGCAAATTACAGTACTTTTTTGTATAAAAAAGACACAACTTGAGCAAAATAAATAAAACAAATATAAGATTTTGGGCTTTGTACAAAACAATCCAGTAATGTTTAAAAATGAAAATGAATGCCTTTGGCTTCATAGTTTAATCCATTACCAAACTATCCAAGAATTTGTCACCCTCACGGAAAAAGGTTTAAAAAAGCATTGTGAGAAAGCAAGCAATTTCTCCATTTCTATTTAAGAAGAATCTTTTCAATGCGATTTATGCAATTTTCAATCCCAAGAGCAGAGACATTTTTTATCCTAAGAGCATATTTTCCTGTAACATAGTACAAAATTATTTAGTCATGCTACATACCAAATATGAATGCCCTTCATCTTATATTTCAGAAAGGGAAGACTTTTGAGGTTGCTCTAATTGGGTGTTTTCCAAAATTTTGGACCTCTGGGGCAGTGCCATGTTTTATCCCAGGGCTAAGATTTTAGCTAACATAGTAGAGAACCATCTGGTTATGCTATAAATCAAATATGAATGTCTTAGACTTTGTAGATTGGGAGGAGAAGACTGTTGAACATGGTCAAATTGAGCATTTTTACGAACTTTGGACACCCAGGGAAGGGGTGTTTTTTAACCTACAGGCATAATTTGATCAAAATTGATAGATAACAGCCAGAGTATCCTACACTCAAAATATAAATGCCCTCCGCCTTAAAATGAAGATTTTTTTTTAACATACTCAAATTTTGCGTTTTTCCAAATTTTTGGACCCCTAGTCAAGGCCGTTTTTGACCCTTGGATGAAAACTTTTTGTGATATAGTACAAAACCATCTAGTTATGCTACATACCAAATATGAATATCCTAGACCTTATAGTTTAAGAGGAGAAGACTTTTGAAATTGCTCTTATTAAGAATTTTTCCAAACTTCGGACCTCAGGGGCGGGGCCATTTTTGACCCCAGAGATTAAATATTTAAAAACTTGGTAGAGAACCATATGATTAAGCTCTTTACAAAATATAAAGGCCTTTGGCCTTGTAGTTTATGAAAAAAACAACATCAAAGATTTACTAAAATTTCAAAATTTCATATGCCACGGTTACAAGAGTTTTTCACGGAATGAAATTCTTTTAACAACTTTTGAAGAGCTTCATCCAATGAACATCCCTGCAAAGTTTCAGCTTGATTGGCCTACTGGTTTAGGAGGAGAAGATTTTTAAAGATATTTAAAGAATTACTAAAGATTCCCATTTTCATATGCCGCGGCAACCAGAGTTTTTGACGAAATTAAATTCTTTTAACAACTTTTGAAGAGCTTCACCCAAGGAACATCCCTGCAAAGTTTCAGTTTGATTGGCCTACTGGTTTAGGAGAAGAAAATTTTTAAAGAAATTTAAAGAATTACTAAAGATTCCCATTTTCATATGCCGCGGCAACCAGAGTTTTTGACGAAATAAAATTCTTTTAACAACTTTTGAAGAGCTTCACCCAATGAACATCCCTGCAAAGTTTCAGCTTGATTGGCCTACTGGTTTAGGAGGAGAAGTTTTTTAAAGATATTAAAAGAATTACTAAAGATTCCCATTTTCATATGCCGCGGCAACCAGAGTTTTTGACGAAATTAAATTCTTTTAACAACTTTTGAAGAGCTTCACCCAATGAACATCCCTGCAAAGTTTCAGCTTGATTGGCCTACTGGTTTAGGAGGAGAAGATTTTTAAAGATAATTAAAGAATTACCAAAGATTCCCATTTTCAAATGCCACGGCAACCAGAGTTTTTGACGGAATTAAATTCTTTTAACAACTTTTGAAGAACTTCACCCAAGGAACATCCCTGCAAAGTTTCAGCTTGATTGGCCTACTGGTTTAGGAGGAGAAGATTTTTAAAGAAATTGTGGACGGACGGACAGACGGACAGACGGACAGACGGACGGACGGACGAACGACGGACAACGACCGATCACAATAGCTCACCTCGCACTTTGTGCTCAGGTGAGCTAATAAGCAATTTCTTTATTTTCCACAATGTTTTCTACTCCAAAAGACAAGAGTTTCAGAATTTCACCAACAATACTTTGTTGTCTTCATTTTCCTTGTGAGTTTTTGGCATCTGGTAAAGGTTTAATTTGCATTACAAATAAGCCAAACTCACATTTTTTTATGCTCCAAAAACCGAGGCATTATTAACCCTTGTCATGCTGAATCTGGAATATTCCTGTTTTGGCAGGAGGTATAGACAAAGATCAGCCTGCACATAAGTGCAGTCCGATCTTGGTCTACAGCTCCTGTTTGTCCCCTTTCAGCCTGATTTGTTTCACCCATTCCCACACAATTAAGCTTTCAAATGCCTCTCAACATGAAAGCTTTGGAAAAAATTGTGGAAAATAAAGAAATTTCTTGTGCCAATGTTCCACAATGTTTACTACCCCAAAAGACAAAGATTTTAAAGATTTCATCAACTTAACATTGCTTTCTGTAATTTTTCAAAAGAAATATTGACCCTTATTAAGACCTTCCAGTGCTATTGGTACTTTTATTTTAAATAATTCTGAAAAGGATTTTTAATTCAGCAAGTGTTAATATCAAATACCTCCTGTATTTTGAATTAAAATCAATAGCAACTTTGGAGATTAACCCATTCCCACACCGCAAAATTTTAGACTTGTCCAAATTGAAAGAAGCTGCAGAAGACAATTATTTCAAGTTGATGAAATTTTAATTTTTTTCATCTTATTGGATAGAAAACATTGTGGATAATGAAGAAATTGCTTGATACAAGCAATTTCTTCATTTTCAACAATGTTTTCCAAAGCTTTTTTCTTTAGGGGCGTTAAAAGGAGGGATTAAGTTGAAATGGGTTAAAAAGAGACAATTGGAATTGTTTAAACCCATTACCAGACATCAAAATTATAGAATGACCCTAATTCAAAGTTGTTGCAGACAGCAAATTTTAGTTAATAAAATTTTCTCTCTTTTTTTTACCTTTTTGCAGTAGTAAACACTTGGTTAATGATGAAATCACAACCCATTTCTACACAATTTCCCCTTCTTTTGCCTCTCATGAAAATAGCTTTGAAAGACATTGTGGAAAATGAAGAAACTGTTTGAAACAAGCAATTTCTTAAATTATCACAATGTTTTTTTACCTTAAAAGACAAAGAATTTCAAAATTTCACCAACTTTAAATTGTTGTCAGCATTTTTCTTTTAAATTGGGCCATTCTCAAATTCTGTTGTTTGGTAATGAGTTATACTAAGCAATTTTTTCATTCTCTTTCAAACAATTTTCTTGGGGGATGTCAAAAGCATCGTTGGGTTGGAATTGGTTAATTCTAAGTTCACATATCCAAAGTAAGATATTCCACATATCTAGTGCACCGAAATAAATTGCACTTGAATTTGAGCCGTCGCACAACATTTCCAACCATTTCGCATGTGCGTGAAGTGCAGATGCAGAGCAGCCTGGACTGCCAATTAGGGCATTTAGAATATACGCTGATAAGACTAAGAAGCTTTGAAACAGTATCTATCTAGAGAGCGCATAGTGAAGACTCTGATCAGACTGTGCGAATGCACAAGCTGATCCGAGTCTTACTCAGCACACTTGTTTAATGGTTAAAAATATCACACACAGATTCAATTGTCACTGACATTGAAAATTTTTTGAGCTCAGATAGAGCCAAATGTTTATTTCTTCTTATTTTTTCTTACCCTTTTCTCACTTCACTAATCCAGGTAAGACCTCCCTAATCCAAGGCATTAAAATTAATTACATCCTGGATTTATCACTGAACAAGACTGACAGCCACAACAATCTGCTACCAATCCTGATACACAATTCTCAGGGATAGATCTATCCATTTGTTTACACATCAAAGCACTGGACTATCTCTCCGCAGACCCTTTACTTATATCCCAGTGCAAACATGGACAAGATAACCGATGGATCATGACTGTCATTCAAAGAATTGATAGAACAATCAATTCATACATTAAGACCAGAAGTGATTGATTGATTGAATAGGGTTTAACGTCACTTTTAACAGTATTTCAGTCATATCAAAGTGGCTGGAGCACCTAACAAAGCATTCTTGGTATTTCTCACACCAGTACTACCATTACATCTTTTCCTAGCCTCCAGCTGCTATGTCCAGCTTAGGTTTAACCCATTCCCACTCAATCCCTCCTTTTTACGTCCCTCAATGAAAAAGCTTTGGAAAACATTGTGGAAAATGAAGAAATTGCTTGGATCAATTTCTTCATTATCCACAATGTTTTCTAACCAAAGAGACGAAAAAATTTAGAATTCCATCAACCTGAAATTGTCATCTGAAGCTCCTTTCAATTTGGACTGGTCTAAAATTCCACTGTGTTGGAATGGGTTAAGATTATCCACCCATTGGATAGAGACAAATGTCAGAAAGGATATGTGCGGCCGCCAAGGATCCAAACCATGACAACCCATGCTTAAAGATTTCGAGTCGGATGCACTACCAACTGCACTATGACTACGGCATAAGAGCGGAAGTGAACTTCAAGCATTTTAGATGTTTTGGCAAATAAAATGTTGTAACTACATTTTTTATTTGTAACCTATGGACAAAACATTTTGCAAAATAACACCAGTTAACCCTTGCCATTATTTCTGTTTGAGCACGAAGTATAGACGGGGTATAAACTGATTTTATCAGCAATTCTGGCCTGAAAGGCACAAACAGGTGGTGTAGACGAAGATCAGATTGCACATATGTGCAGGCTGATCTTTGTCTATATCCCGTTTGTCCCTTTTAAGCCAGAATCGCTCATAAAATCAGTTTTCAAATCAAATATTGACCTGCAACTAGTGCTTGCAGTGATTTCAGTCCTTTGATTTTATTCAGCATGACAAGGGTTAATATCTCTGTTAACCCTTTCCTGTTCAAATACGGGATTTTACATTGCTGTGATTTTATACTGGAGAAAACATTGTGGAAAAAGAAGAAATTGCTTAAAACAAGCAATTTCTTCTTTTTCCACAATATTTTCTACCACATTGGATGGTTTCATTTCAAATGGCATCCAGTTTTCATTGTCTTCTGCAACCTCTTTCAATTTGGACTAGTCTAAAATTTCCAGAAACGGGAAAGGGTTTAAAACATCCTATTGGAGACAGTGAGTTGTCCAGTGACCCTAAAATGATTGGTGTTTTTCATCCCATTTAACAACAGAAGTCATATGGAGTCCTGGCATTGGTTTAACCCTTTCCTGGTTAATCCCTGGTTTTTACGTCCCTGCGATTTTATTATTGAGAAAATATTGTGGAAAAAGAAGAAATTGCTTGTCACAAGCAATTTCGTCTTTTTCCACAATATTTTCTACTCTACCCAATAGTTATTTTGTAAATTAAATCCACTTTTAAATGTCTTCTTCAAAACTTTTGAATTTTGACAGGTCTAAAATTTTGCAAAACAGGAAAGGGTTAACCGACTACCAGACCACAAGGTATGAGAGAGGTTGAAGATGACAGGTCTCAAGTGGTAACTACAAGGTAATTAATACCAATCTAAGGACCCGTTTTTTTCAAGGAGGACCTTTAAGAATTAAGTCATTGGTCGTTGAGGAAAAAAAGTCAAAACTAAGCACGATACATGTTTTTTATAACAGCCCTGTACTTAACCATTAACCCATTCCCACACAAAATTTTTAGACTGGTCCAAATTGAAAGAAGCTGCAGACGACAATTTCAAGTTGATGGAATTTCGATTTTCTTTGTCTTTTTGAATAGAAAACATTGTGGATAATGAAGAAATTGCTTGATACAAGCAATTTCTTCATTTTCCACAATGTTTTCCAAATTAATTTTCTTGAGGAGCGTAAAAAGGAGGGCTTGTGTTGGAATGGGTTAACCATCCAAATTGACAGAGTTGCAGATGACAATAATATTTAAAGTTTTTGAATTTCTAGATTTTTCAACTTTCTGTATAGAAAACATTGTGTAAAATGAAGAAATTGTTTGTTTCAACCAATTATTTCACATTACAAAATGTTTTCCTTAATATTTTTTGAGGGGCATCAAAAAGTGTCACTGTGTGGGAATGGGTTAAAATAAAGTTCAGTTTCAGGGTAAAGGCTCAAAAGCCTCAACCAAGCCAAAGATAAGAGGGAACCTATCTGTACAATTAGCTATCAACATCTTGCTATGAAGTGTCACTGTGTGGGAATGGGTTAAAATAAAGTTCAGTTTCAGGGTAAAGGCTCAAAAGCCTCAACCAAGCCAAAGATAAGAGGGAACCTATCTGTACAATTAGCTATCAACATCTTGCTATGAAGTGTCACTGTGTGGGAATGGGTTAAAATAAAGTTCAGTTTCAGGGTAAAGGCTCAAAAGCCTCAACCAAGCCAAAGATAAGAGGGAACCTATCTGTACAATTAGCTATCAACATCTTGCTATGAAGTAAATTAGTTTTCCATTTACAAACTGCAAACATTATCAATAATTTGGCAATAGAATAACCAGGAAACATAGTTGTCACAAAATTTTTTCTTTCATTTCAACCCATTACCATATTGTAAAATTTTTGACTGGTTTTTGAAAGGAGTTACAGAGCTGTTTATGAATTTTAGGGATTATAGATTTTTCATCCTTCAGGGTAGAAAACATGATGAGTTGTATTAAGAAATTTCTTCGTTTTCCACTATTTTTGGGGGGCATCAAAGAGCGTGATTGTATCAAGTTGGGTTAAAATGAAATGGATGGTCGAAAATTCTTTTGAAAATCATCTGATGAGCGATTCTGGCTTAACCCTTTCCCGTTTTTGGAATTTTTAGACCTGTCCAAATTCAAAGGTTTTGCAGACGATATTTTAAAGTGGATTTAATTTGAATAATAGCAATTCAATAGGGTAGAAAACATTGTGGAAAAAGAAAAAATTGCTTTTTACAAGCAATTTTTTCTTTTGCCACAATGTTTTCTCAAGTATAAAATCACAGGAACGTAAAATCCAGTATTTTAACAGGAAATGGTTAAAAAGGATGTAAAGGTGGTATAGACAAAGATCTATGAGCAGACTAATCTTTGTCTATGCCACAAGCCATGAAAGGCACATTTCTGGTTAGGTATCACAAGGGTAAGCAACAACTAATCAAGAGATATTAGGTTAATTGATTAATTGATTGAATGGGGTTAACACAACTTTTAACAGTAATTCAGTAATATCATGTCAGCTGGAGCACCTAACAATGGATTTAGATATTACTTGCAACAAGCAATTTTTTTTTGTTTTACACAATATTTCTAGCCAGAAAGTTAAAAAATCTAAAATTTAAAAAGCTTTAAATTGTTTGTCTGAAACTCCTTTCAATTTGGGCCGGTCTAAAATTTTGCCGTCATACAAGGATAGGAGAGAATAGCAATCAAGGGCAAAACCAATATAGGTAAGATCAAGACAGATAAAATATTCAGAAAACTTGATCTATCAATCATGGAGGCTGTCATTCCAATCTCATTTGACAATTCCTTTATCAAGAGACCTATGCCTTTATTAGGGCAAACTACCTTTCCAAGTTTGGTTTTATTAGAATTTGACAGTGCTATGATAGAGGTTTCAACATTTCGACAGGCATTTTATACAGCATGACAAGGGTTAATAGATTTTAACCCTTGTCCTGCTGGATAAACCTGACGGCGGCACTCATCCTTTCCGACTATTTGTCTCCTACCACTGGGTCGATAATTGTAGATCTATGTGGGATAGCAGCTGGAGGCTAGGAAGGGATGTGATGGCGGTACTGGTGTGAGAAATACCAGGAATCCATTATTAGGTGCTCCAGCTGCCGCGATATAACTGAAAGATTATTGAAAGCGGTGTAAAACCCCATTCAAACAAACAAACAAACCTGCTGGATAAAATTCTTTTCAAAATTGCATGAAAATCAAAGTGCTGAAAGCTCTGAAAGTATCAGTTGTGGATCAATATTCTAATTGAAATTTAAATTCTATGAACAACCCCAAGAGAAAATGGCCCAAACAGGTGGTGTAGACTAAGATCAGACTGCACTTATGTGCAGGCTGATCTTTGTCATAACCTCCTGCAAAAGCAGAAATATTCCAGCATAAGACGTGTTAATCCATTTCCACACTATAACGAGTCTAAACACACCTCAATACAAAAGCTTAGGAAAATATTGTTGAAAATGAAGAAATTGCTTGTTAAAAAGCAATTTCTTCATTATTCACAATTTTTTCAACCCCAACAGACAAAAATTTTGAATATTTCATCAACTTAAAATTGTCATCTGCAACTTCTTTGAATTTTGACTGGTCCAAAATTTTTCATGTGGGAATGGGTTAACCACAATACAATATGCCCATCTTTGCTTGATATTGAGTGATTAACCCATTCCCTCACAAGCCCTCCTTATTACACCTCTCAAGAAAAAAGCTTTGGAAAACATTGTGGATAATGAAGAAATTGCTTTTTTCAAGCAATTTCTCCATTATCCATAATGTTTTCTATCCAAAATGATGAAAAAATCTAAAATTCTATCCACTTGAAATTGTCCTCTGCAGCTTCCTTCAATTTGGATCAGTCTAAAATTTCACTGTGTGGGAATGGGTTAACATGGACTTTGGTACTTTAACCCATTCCTACACAATGATGCTTTTTGACATCCCTCATGAAAAAAAAATAATAGGAAAAACATTGTGTAATATGAAGAAATTGCTAGCTAAAGCATTTCTTCATTTACGCAAAGTTTTCAGCCTAGAAATCTAAAATTTCATGAACTTTAAACTGTCGTCTGCAACTCCTTCAATTTGGACAAATCTAAAATCTATTTTCTGGTAATGGGTTAGGTAATCTAAGATAAAATTAGCAACAGGTTTCTGAGAAGAAGACTTTTTAAGTTATACCCATATAAGGAAATCAACCCCATCCATTGAAGCCATGCTATTGATGCTATCATTTTAAGGAATCTGATATAGGGTCACACAAGATCATTCCTGTGAAATTTAGTTGAAATCAATCCATTTGTTTCTGAGAAGAAGATTTTCTATGCTTTTATCACTTATGGAAATTAGCCCTACACATTAAAGCCATGTTTTCATTCAATCAAGATTCTTTGAAAGAATCTGTCAAAGAGTCACACAAGGATCATTCCCATCAAATTTGGTTGAATTCTGTACAGTGCTTAGAAGTAAAAGTTACAGACAGACACACACACAGACAGATGCACAATGGACACAATACCATGACAATAGCTTGCTGGCTTTCAGATAGTGGAGCTAAAACATATTGCCAAAAAAAAGCAGGATTTATCTCCTTCTCAGATACGATAAATTTAGACTTGAGAGAAGTTGAAGACGGCAATTTGAAGTTGGTGAAATTTTAGAAAGCTTTGTCTTTTAAGGTAGAAAACATTGTGGATAATGAAAACATTGCTTGTAACAAGCAATGTCTTCTTTCTCAATAATGTTTTTTCTCTACGCTATTTACTTGAGGGGCTTAAAAAGGTGGAATTGTGTGGGAATGTGTTAACCCATTCCAACTCAATCCATGGAAAATGAAGAAATTGCTTGTATCACGCAATTTCTTCATTATCCACAATGTTTTCTATCCAACAAGAAGAATTTAAAATTCCATCATCTTGAAATTGTCGTATGCATCCTTTTTTCAATTTAAACCAGTCTAAAATTCTGTCAAGTGGGAATGGGCTTTCAGCCCATTGATTTTGATGCAACTAAAGGGCCAATATTCTAATTTTTCCCTAGAAATCTAAAGGAGGACAAAACCCACTATAATACTAACAAATTTATTCATGAAAAATTCTTCCTTGTCTGCTCTCATCTATTAATTTCCCAGAAACTTCTTAGAATTGTATACAAATCTCTGCCAAATCTTTTTTTCATTTACACTAGAAGGATCAGTTCCTGTTTGCAGTATCAAATTAACCCTTGTCCTGCTGAACCCCAGAATATTCCTGTTTAGGCAGGAGGTATAGACAATGATCAGCCTGCAAAAAGTGCAACTTGATCTTAGTCTAAACCACCTAATTGTTTATTTTCAATCAGAGTTGTTTAATAAAATTTAATTTTCAAAAAAATTATTGACCCATAACTTTACTGTGTTCAAAGCTTTCAGGCAATGATTGTTATCTAATTTTGAATAAGGAATTATTCTGTATGATAAATGTTAACCCATTCCCACACAATGACACTTTTAAACTCCCCTCAATATAAAAGCTTTGGAAAAAATTGTGGATCATGAAAAAATTGATTGTTACAAGCGATTTCTCCATTATCCACAATGAGTTCTACTCTTAAAGGCAAATATTTTAAAATTCCATCAAATTTGAAACTTGAAATTGTTGTCTGCAGCTTCTTTCAATTTGGACAAGTGTAAAGTTTTGTCTTTTGGGAATGGGTTAAGTTTAACCAAAGTTCACTAAACAACTTTACAATTTAACCAACGGTCATCGGGTTCAAAGTCTTCTGTTTACAGATGGCAGGAGTGCAGCCATAGCACATTGGCTTGTAACCCTAATGTGTACCCATTTATACATCTTGGTGATGAGGAGCAACATGGAGTTAATTGTTTGCTCAGAAATAGGCATTTTCCTATGGTGTTGGCAGGATTCAAACTGGGACCCTCAAGTCCCGAGTCCTGTGTCCTTCCACTGGACTACAGACTCAATAAATCTATACTGGTTCCCAGCCTCCTATGGTGTTGGCAGGATTCAAACTTGGACCCTCCAGTCCCGAGTCCTGTATCCTTCCAATGGACCCGACTATAGACTCAATAAATCTATACTGGCTCCAAGCCTCCTATGGTGTTGGCAGGATTCAAACTGGGACCCTCCAGTCCCGAGTCCTGTATCCTTCCCCTGGACTACAGACTCAATAAATCTATACTGGCTCCCAGCCTCACTGATATAAAACTGGCCAAAATTGAAAGAAGCTGCAGACGACGATTTAAAGTTAATGAAATTTTGGATTGTTTCAACTTTCTTATGAAAAAAACATTTTCGAAAATGAAGAAATTGCTTGTAAATCCTGAGACCTGTATAACATCTATCATAAAACCCGTTAACAGACAGAAAATTTTAAGACTGATTCAAATTAAAAGAAGTCAAGACAACAATTTTATTTTTTTAATGGGATAATATGTGTCATATAGGGTGGAGAACAGCGTGAGAAAAGAATAAATTGCTCTTGACAAGTAATTTCTCCTTTTCTCACAATGATTTCCTTACAGTATTTTTTCTTAAAGGCGTTAAAATAAGCGGGATTTTGTGGGAATGGGATAAGTGGTGAGTCAGTTCAGATGTTTGAAATTTTAATATGAGAGTACTACAGCAATGACTATCTTTTGGTTTTCTAAAAACTTATTTTGCAGCATGAGTTTTGTATGTCGGCTGTAACTTTCTAGAGGATAGAGGTTGGTATTTAACCCTTTCCTGTTTTTTCAAATTTTAGACTGGTCAGAATTCAAAGAGGTTGCATACTACAATGAAAATTGGATGTAATTTGAAATGAAACCATCCTATGTGGTAGAAAATATTGTGGGAAAAGAAGAAATTGCTTGTTACAAGCAATTTATTCTTTTTCCACAATGTTTTCTCAAGTATAAAAGCACAGTGATGTAAAATCCCGGGTTTGTACAGGAAAGGGTTAACCTCAGATGTAAAGTCACAAAATTCCATTGAAAATGAATTTCAGAGTTACCATTGATTGTAGAATTTATACTTTCATTTTTAACCTATTACCAGAGGGCCAAATTTTAGACTGGTCCAAATTCAAAGGAGTTACAGATGACAGATGACAATTTAAGCTTAATCTTTCAATTTTCTGGGTAAAAAACATAGTGGAAAATAAAGAAATAGCTTCATTTTACACAATTGTTTTCCATGTTGTTTTTCTGTAGGAGCGTCAAAAAGCCTCATTATATTGGAAAGGGCTAAACTCTAAGCTTAATCCATTACCAGATGGCAAAATGTTTGACTGGCCCAAATTGAAAGATATTGCAGACATCATTTTAAAGTTCATCAAATTGGGGATTTTTTCAACTTTCTTTGTAGAAAACATTGTGGATAATGAAGAAATTGTTTGTAACAAGCAATTTCTTCATTTTCCACAATAATTTCCAAAGCTTTTTTTTTCTTATGGTGTCTAAAAGAGTCACTGAGTGGGAATGGGTTAAAAATCACATTTGTTACAATATCAGATTTGATTGACAGGTTAAGGAACTTGAAAGTAAGTATGTCAAAATAAGTACAAGCATCTGCATTTTCATTTAACCCATTCCAAATCAATCTCGCTTTGTGAGCATCTCAAGAAAAAAGCTTGCAACAAGAAATTTCTTCAATTTCCATTATTTTTTCCACCCTGTAAGTCAAAAATTTTCTAAATTCCATCATATTGAAATTGTCATCTGCAACTTCTTTCAATTTGAACCAGTCTAGGATTTTGTTGCATTGTAATGTAGAAAAATTGTGGATAATAAAGAAATTGCTTGTGAATTCCTTGTTACAAGCAATCACTTCATTATCCATAATGTTTTCCAAAGGGTCTGTTTTTGAGGGGGGAGTGAGATGGTGTTGGAATGGTTTAAGAGATATCTACTGAAAAATAAAAGATTTTGCTGAAAAAAAAAGTACAAGTTTTCACAGTACATGTACATATCACAACATTAGCACCCATTACTGCAACATTTTGTCCACTAATATTTTTTTTTCAAAGAGAAGCACTGTTAAAGATCAAAGGGAAGCAAATCTTACATAAACAGAATCAATACCAACATGGTTTTCTTTCTTAGTTTCTTTCAGGGTTTTATTATTATTTCCTAGATCAAACAAGATGCGTTTGTGAAACACTATGCCCCCAAAACAGGAATTCTTTAGAAATGGGTGATTTTTATTGTATTTTTTCTTTGTTTTAGGGAAAAGGGTTAAAATTTTGACCTTGACCTTGATGAAATGACCTTCCCCAGTTGCGCCTTGTTGTGACCTACATACATACCAAATATTAGCATTGTAACTTAATCAGGGTTGAAGTTATAGGAAAATGTTTAGTTGGCAGGTTAAGTTTTGCAGACAGACAGACGGACAGACAGACAGACGGACATTGGTAAAACAATATGGCCCCAATCTATTGATGCGGGGTATAAAAATCCATGACCTTGTTTGGTTGTATTGAAAGTCAGCATAAGATGCATCTTATCATAGCTTTAACCCATTCCCATCCATTCCCACTTTTTGACACCCGTCGGTGTTTTTCTTGATTTGGGGGGAAGGGGGTTAACAAGATTTTAAATTGATTAAATCTCAAAGAGGTTCCATCCCAAAGAACAATGGTGTCTAAAGTTACGACATTTACCATATTTCCTAAAAACAAGTACCAAAAAAACCAATTTACCTGTATCCCTTTGAACTAAAGAACTATAACATTATTGTTCATAAATAGAGTGGAATATATGGGTAATGGACTTATAGATGGACACAATTTAGGAAATGGGTTTGAAAATAGACCTCGCTCTTAGCATTTTACATTGCGCAATAGATAATTGACTCGACATGTCAAATCAAGTGAGTACCAACAACACAGGGTTTTAGGATAGTATTTTTGAGATATTCAAATACATAATACTAATTGGCTACATTCCTCTCCGATTTTCACTTTTAAAAAAAGAGTAAAAAGGGTCGTTTTGGCAGTGAATAGCTTTTTCCATAAGTTTCGTTGGGATTTCAACCTGAGTTCATCTTAAAGGGCGTTCATTTACCTTGAAATTCATGCTAGGACAAAGATACCATTAGGGATGAACTTTTTCGACAAATTTGCATTAAACACAACAAACATTGAAACTTCCTTAATTCGGGACGGCCTAACGCGGGGAGAGGACATTTCAAACCTCATCACTAAACAACAAATAGTCCAAACAGTATTTTTGAGATATTAACCCATTCCCACACAGTGACGCTTTTGGATGCTCCTTTAGAAAAACAACTGGGAAATCATTGTGTAAAATGAAGAAATTGTTTGTGGCAAGAAATTTCTTCATTTTACACAATGTTTTCTACCCAAAAATTTGAAAAAATCTAAATTTCCATAAACTTGTAATTGTCGTCTGCAACTCCTTTGAATTAGGACCAGTCTAAAATTTTGCTGTGTGGGAATGGGTTCAAATGCATAATCCTAATCCTAGTGATTCTTAATTAACCCATTCCCAAACAATCCCTACATTTACGCCTCTCAAAAAGAAAGCTTTGGAAAACAATATGGACAAAGAAGAAATTTATAATTTTAACAAAATTAAGTTGTCTGAATTTTCTTATAATTTGGACTTTTGAAACTTTTGTCAAGTTGGTATGGATTAAGCAATGACCTCTATTTTGCAAACCCTTACAATTGACACTTGTTATGCTGAATAAAAATTCTGTTTATAATTGCAACAAAATCAAAGGATTGAAATCACTGGAAGCGCTAGTTTCAGATCAACATTTCATTTGAAAACTGGTTTTATAATAATTTCTGGCTTGAAATGGACAGGCATGTGGTTTAGACTAAGATCAGACTGCACATATGTGCAGTCTGATCTTTGTCTAAACCTCATTAACAAACAGGAATATTCCGGGTTCAGCATGACAAGGGTTAATTTCATGAACAACGCTGATTGAAAATGTTTAGATGGCAGGTTAAGTTTTTGAGTAATGTTTTAGGGAAAAGGGTTAAAATTTTGACCTTGATGAAATGACCTTCCTCAGTTGCGCCTTGTTGAGACCTAACTACATACCAAATATTAGCATTGTATCTTAATTAGGGATGAAGTTATAGGAAAATGTTTAGTTGGCAGGTTAAGTTTTTGAGTAATGTTTTAGGGAAAAGGGTTAAAATTTTGACCTTGACCTTGATGAAATGACCTTCCCCAGTTGTGCCTTGTTGAGACCTATCTACATACCAAATATTAGCAATGTAACTTAATTAGGGTTGAAGTTATAGGAAAATGTCTAGTTGGAAGTTTTGCAGACAGACAGACAGACAGACGGACAGACAGACAGACGGACACTGGTAAAAAAATATGCCCCCCAATCTATTGATGCGGGGGCATAAAAAGGAGAAATTGCTTATAATAGTGTTTTCTACCCACATAGGATGGTTTTATTTTGGATTGCGTCCAATTTTCAATGTCGTCTGCATCCTCTTTCAATTTCGACCAGTCTAAAATTTCAAAAACCAGGAAAGGGTTAAAACTAATGGTGTAGAAAACATTGTTGATATTTAAAATCAATTTCTTCATTTTCCATCTTGTTTTCCTGAACATTTTTCTGAAGGGTTCTAAAAAGCATGACGGTGTGGGAAAGGCTTAATCCAATCCAACATAATGTCTCTTTTTGACGCCCTTCAAGAAAAACAATTGGTAAAGTATTGTCTTAAATGAAGAAATTGCTTGAATCAAGCAATTTCTTCATTTTCTACTATGTTTTCTACCTAGAAAGCTATAAAATCTACAATTTCACATAGTTTAAATTGTTGTCTGTAACGTCTTTTAATTAGAACCAGTCTAAAATAATTTTCTCTTGAGGTACATGTTATTTGGTAAGGTATACTTGTCTAATATAGGCTAATTTTTATCCATTTTCTTTATTAAGGAACTTAACGTGCTTGGTTAACCCATTTCTAGATGGCATAACTTTAGACCAGTCCAAATTCAAAGGAGTTGCAGACGACAATTTAAAGTTTAGGAAATTTAGATTTCTTTTACTTTTCTGGATAGAAAACATTGTGTAAAATGAAGAAATTGGTTGATGCAAGCAATTTCTTCATTGTACACTATGTTTATCCATTTTTTTTTCTTTTTGAGGGGTCTAAAAGCGTCATTGTGTGGTGACGGGTTTATACAGGGCTGACCGCAAACACAGGCATGATTGTAAGCATGTACACCCCGCAAGCAAAAATAGCAAATTCTAGCTTTATAGTTAGAATGGAGACATAAAACCATAAAGTTAGAAAAGTTAATTACCTGAAAGCTATGGTTGATATTTTTGGTACTACACTCTGCTACACTCAGGTCTACTAGCTGTATCTCATCAAATATGGATGACTGAAAAAAAAATGATGAACCGGTTACCAGACAGCAAAACTGGTCCAAACTGGTCCAAATTGAAAGAGCCGCCGTCATAGTGCAGTTGGTAGCGTATCAGACTCCAAATCTTCAATCATGGGATGTCATGGGTTCATACCCCAGCGGTGGCACATATCCTTTCCGACATTTGTCTCTCACCAATGGTTGGATGATTGTAAACCTAAGTGGGATAGCAGCTGGAGGCTAGGAAAGGATGTAGTGGTAGTACTGGTTTGAGAAATACCAGGAATCCATTGTTAGGTGCTCCAGCCGCTGCAATATGACTGAAATACTGTTGAAAGTGGCGTTAAACCCCGTTCAACAAATCAACCAAATTGAAAGGAGTTGTAGTTTGTGGGTAGACAATATTGTAGAAATTTCTTCATTTTCTACAATGTTCTCCCTATTGTTTTTCTTGAGGGTTGTCAAAACCAGACCACAAAACTGGTCCAAATCTAAAGGAGTTGTAGTTTCTGTGTAGAAACATTGTAGAATTTGAAGAACTTTTCTTGATCTTCTACAATGTTTTCCCAATTGTTTTTCTTGAGGGATGTCAAAACCAAATAGCAAAACTGGTCCAAATCAAAAAGAGTTGTAGCTTCTGGATGGAAAATATTGTAGAAATGGAAGAAATTGTTTGTTGCAAGCAATTTCTTCATTTTCTACAATGTTTTCCGAGTTGTTTTTATTGAGAGGTGTCAGACTGCTAAACAGGTCCAAATTGAAGAGTTGTAGCTTTTGTGTAGAAAATATTGTAGAAATATTGTATTGATGAAACGGCTTGCTGCAAGCAATTTCTTTATTTTCTACATTTTTTTCCTCTATTGTTTATCTTTTTTTCTGTACAAAATCCTGTTGTAGATGCCATCAAGAAAAAGTTCGAAAAGCAGTGGAAAATGAAGATATTTCAACAAGTAATTTTTTCATTATTAGCCAATTTTTTTTACCCAAAAGACAAAGATTTTTGAAAGCTAATCAACTACAAGAGCCGTCATAGACGGATTATGCTCCCCAAAATAAGGCTTTTGTCACAAGACTGTATGCCTTTATTGGACAGAAAACTTTTTATTGAATGCAACTATACTTTGAGAGTTCAGTTCACAAGAAATTTTGTAATTTTGACAAACATTGAAGGAATCTGATTGGCTTCACAGGCCTGATTCTGGTAAAATTCAATATCATCATATGGTAAAGGGTTAAATATTTTACCTTGACTACCAAAGTTATCAATGAAAAATATCTCCATACAAAACATGAAGACTCTAACTTGAGTAGTCTTGCAGAAACAAGACTGATTTATTTTAGAGTAGGATATAACAAAATGTAAAGCTACATGGCATTAAGCCCCCTTTTAGCATGGTCAGACTCATTGGGTCAAAAATGGAAATAAACATTACCTAGGGCATCTAATAAACAACATTTATGTAAAGTAACAAGAAATTTTGGCAATTTATAAATAGGGCTGACTATCCTCTAAGAAAATCACTATCGCGATAGTTTAACTATCACAGTATTGATATTGTGATACTATCACTATCATCAGAAATCAATTGCAATATATCAAGATACTATCGGTATATGTTACTTTGTTTATTTTCTATGTTGATCTGTATATATAGCATAGTCTAGAGGCGACTCTCTTTTTATCAATGTTTTCGCCTTCCTTTACAAAGCCAAAATAGTCCCAAAATGGTCCCAAACATGGGACTTTCCGCCTTTGTTTTTCACAATCTTGATGTCAGACGACATGTCAGAGGACAAAAATATGTAAAACAAAATAAGTCGATTAGTGTGCTCGAAATAAGTAATTAATTATTGTAATTAATCGAATATCATTTATGATTGTCTTATTTTTATTTTTGCGACAATTCTAGCGCTGAGATTTCATAAAACATTGATCTAAAGTCTTAAATTAACATGCTTTTGGATTTTTGAGAACCTTTTCACTTCGTAAATCAAAAGTTAAAAATCAATTCCTAAACAAAAAAGGAGTACGGAAGAAACAAAAATCAAACGTGCCGATCACGTGACAATAGAAATTGAAAGTAGGATAAGTTACACAGAAAACTCGTTCTCCCTCTATCTCTCTCTTTCTCTCTCTCTTTTTTAACCCAAGAGACCAAGAAAACATTGAATTTTGTGTAAGTAAGCTTTTAATATTTACTATCGAAACTATCGATATTTGAACAAACAATCGCGATAGTTATCGATGTCAGGGAATTGCAATCGATACATCGATATAGTGACTGTCACTATCACAATACATCGACCTATCGATCTATCGTTACACCTCTATTTATAAAGGAGGTATTTGAAAATTAATGACCTTTTACAATTTGACCTTGACCAATGACTATGAACTTAGTACCAACAGAAAATCTATGTAAAAAGCAATGCAAATGTAAAATATGAAGGCTATATCACTTACCATTGTATACTTATGGGAGATGTTAAAGTTTAAATTTTCAAAATTTTGACCTTGAAAAGTGACCTTGACCTTGACAGATGACCTTGAACTTAGTACCAACAGAAAGTCCATGTCATAAGCAATGCACATGTGAAATATGAAGGCTATGTCACTTACCATTGTATAATTATAGGCAATGAAAAAGTTAAGATTTTCGAAATTTTTACCTTGAGAAATGACCTTGATCTTGACAGATAACCTTGAACTTAATTCCAATAGAAAGGTCATGCCATGCACATGTGAAATATGAAGGCTATATCACTTACCATTGCAAAATTATGGCCAATTCTTAAGTTTTAATTTCCCAAATTTTGACCTTGAGAAATGACCTTGACCTTGAATGATGACCTTGAACTTAGTACCAACAGAAATGTTTTTTCACAAGCAATGCACATGTGAAATATGAAGGCCTCATCTGTATTCAATCAAAAGTTATTTCCAATTTTAGTTTTTGAAGGGAAAAAAGGCAGTTAACGTAAAGGTAATAACATTAAGGCCCCTTTTCCCATTACACATTTTTTAAATGAAAATTCTAGTTAGTTTAAGGTAAAGGGGATCTGATTTGCTACTCAAATATGAAATTTCATGAAATTCTAACAATTAGTCTTGTAGAAATTGGCAAAAAACTAGTTTTTACATTAAGGCCCCTTTTTCCATGACGCAGCCTTGAAATAAGAAAAATAAAAAAAAGGGTCTTGGAAATTTCCTAGGAAGATTATATATGAAGTTTCGTCCAATTAGGCCTAGGGGTTGCTGAGATATGACTTCAGACAGACGGATGGACGGACGCACTGGCCGGCGACTATATGCTTCCCCGAATTTTTTTTTCGGGGAGCATAATAAATAGTGGTAAGAATTAAATATTCCTGTTTCCTTTTGGGTTTATCTAATTTATCAGATTTAGGGCTCATCTGATCTATTTGAATTAAGCTAGATCTTCTATGTTTCTTCTTTCCCTATTCTGCAAAAGACACTGCTCTGGTGTACATCTGATATCAAATTTTTCAATAATTTCCTTACACAGTTTTTTAATATAACTTTTCCAGATTTTTCTGAACCAAGTGCTTGCATTGAAATATAAGTAATAACGGCATAACTATATATATTTATAAATTTATAAAGATGCTTTCTAATGATCTAAATGCTGAAAAAATTCATTCAAAGATGAAAAGATTATCCGATAATATGTCAATTTTTACTTGCTGTGGGTACCCTATGTAAGGCTGCTTAGGGAAGGATCATAATTGTTGTCAATTTATATTTCATACTACTCTTTATATGAATGAAATCAGTGAAATTAAGGTAGTATGTTGTTTGGGAAAAAAAAATCTTATATAGTAACAGAGAAAAACAGGCTGTCAAGGAACCTTCCATACACCCCTTGTGCATTACCCAAATTGAACCAGCGTAACATTTGCCATCATGTATGTAACAAGAAATCTCTCCATTTCTCACAAAGTTTTTACTCACTCCCACACAATGACACTTTTAAACACTCTTCAATATGAAAGCTTCGGAAAACATTGTGGAGAATGAAGAAATTGCTTGTAACAAGCAATTTCTTCATTCTCCACAATGTTTTCTACCCTGAAAGACAAAGATTTTGAAGATTTTTTCAACTTACAATTGTTGTCTGCAACTTCTTTGAATTTAGACCAGTCTAAAATTTTGCATCAGGTAATGGGTCAAAAGCTTTATTTCTTCAGCCGTCGGGTAAGGGGTGGGGGGGGGGGGTTGAAACGTAATCATTGGTATACAAGAATAGAAGGGAACTTACCTTTGTGTCTTTTGCATAGTACAGTTTTCTCCCTTTCAATTTGAAATACCTTCTTTTCCATCTCTGAAATTGAAAGTATATATTCATACTAAAAGCACATACTTCGAATAAAAACAATGATAAAGATACCATGGGTTAATTTGGATTTTAGATTCAATACTTACACAAACCCTGTGTTGTAAACCCTGTGTTGTAGGTACTCTTTGAAATTCTTTCCATAGCCTATTACCAGATGGTAAAATTTTGGACTGGTCCAAAGTGAAAGGAGTTATAGACATCAATTAAAAGTTTATGAAATTTTAGATTGTGGGAATGGGTTCATGAAATTTTAGATTTTTCAACTTTCTGGGCTGAAAAAAGTGTGTAAATTGAAGATATTACTTGTTACAATCAATTCTTCATTTTACACAATGTTTTCCAAGTTATTTTATTCTTAAGGGGCATCAAAAAGCATCATTGTGTGGGAATGGTTAAGACAATCAGATAACTATTCAAAACATAGGATTTCATTGCAAAATAATGATTTTAGAATAGCTACAGATACATTTGGTAATCCTGCATCGATAGATTCAACTATTTCAGCAATATATTAACCCTTGTCATGCTGAACCTAGAATATTCCTGTTTTGGCAGGAGGTATAGACAAAGATCAGCATGCACTTAAGTGCAGTCTGATCTTAGTCTACACCTCCTGTCTGTCCATTTCAAACAAGAATGGTTTATGGTATTGATTTTCAAAAGAAGTATTGATGATTGAACAACATGTACTATCAGTGCTTTCAGTCCTTTGATTTCTAAGTAATTCTGAAAAAAATATACGCAGCATGACATGACAAGGGTTAACAAACCCTCTGTCTTAGGTACTCATTGGCATCATCTTGTCGAGACGGTTCCATTGAGTACTTACAAGATAAGGTTTGATTGAGAAAAACTACTTTAGAATGGATACATTCTGTTCAATTTTAGATTTAATTATTTCATTAATACTTAAAACCTATATTGTTGGTACTTATTCAGTAGTTATATAAACTGTATTTAAGACATTTAGTTTGCCAACCAATCATTTTTACTTTATTGTAACATATTTCTGGCCATACATTTTTCAAAATAATGCCATTTAATATCCCCATTGAAATTCTTGTCCCAGTTTAGTGGGCGTTGCCAGCAATTTGTCAATACTTTACTCTATCTTATCTGAATATCCGATACATTGAGATATTTGGATTTCAGATTCAATCATTTCAACAATACTTAAACAAAGCCTGTGTTGTAGATACTTTTAAGAGTTCTCTTGTTGATACAATACAAATGAGTACAAGCAATATTGGGTTCGATTAAGAAAAAACTATTTAGGAATGTCATACACCCCCTACCCTCGTTTAGGCATCTCATAAAGGCTAATATATACTGTCTTTGATCTGATAAATTAACAAAAATCCTGAAATTTTAGACCCATCTAAATTGAAAGTAGTTGCAGACAACAATTCAAAATCATGACATTTTGGATATTTTTACTATTGGGGCAGAAAACATTGTTGTTAATGAAGTAATTGCTTGTAACAAGCAATTTCTTAATTTTCCACAATAATTCCCAAAGCTTTTTTTCTTGGTGACATGTAAAAGCATGACTGAGTGGGAATCAATTAAATGAAAATTCTTGATAAATATCAATTCCCATTTAATACGATGTTTTCCTAGCTATCTTCTGCCAAACTGTGTAACTTTTGATGAAATTCTAGTGAAATTTTCTGATTAAACCCCCAAAGTATCGTAAAATTTCAACAAAACAAAAACCCCTGTGACAATATAATCATCTTACCTGAAAATTTGTCTGTTTATGTAAATAACCTTGTTTCGTACATGCCTGAAAGAAGAAAAAAGGTCATTAACACATTACCAGACGACAAAAGTTTTGACTGGTCCAAATTCAAAAGTCTCGTAGACGACAAATTAAAAGTAATGAAATTTTAGATTTCCCAACTTTCTGGGAGGAAAACATTGAGGAAAATGAAAAAAATTGCTTTCCACATTTTAAACAATGTTTTCCCAATTTTATTAACGCCAAGCATTAAAAAGTGCCATTGTGTAGGAATTGGTATAATTATGCTGTTTAACCAACCATACAACCTCAATTTTTAATTTAAACACAAATTAGCTTTGAGAGACAAGAAAAGTTTCACATAGATACCCTTGCATAATTGTTTGTCACATGACCTTCAGTTCAGTTGTGACCTTGAACTTTGGAATATCGAACAGAACTTTAACCATGACACTAGCACCTTTCAAGGGGAACAACTATTCCATGTTATTCTGAAATCAATCCATTAATGTAGATTTGCTTGTGTGGACTTTAACGCCGCTATTAACAAATTCTTTAGTCGTATAGCAGCGGCTGGAGCACCTAACAATGGATTCCTGGTATATCTTGCACCAGTACTAGTATTATATCCATTCCTAGCTTCTAGCAGCTGTCCCACTTAGGTTTACAATTATCCACCCTTTGGTGAGAGATAAATGTCAGAAAGAATATGTGTTGCCGCCAGGGATCGAACCCATGACACCCCATGATTCAAGAAAGGGAGTCTGATTTGCTACCAACTGAGCTATGACAGCAGCCTTTTATCTCTTTCCTGTTTAAACCCAGGATTTTATGTCACTGTGGTCTTATACTTGAGAAAATATTGTGGAAAAAGGAGAAATTGCTTGTACAAGCAATTTCTTTTTTTCCCACGATATTTTCTACCGCATAGGATGGTTTAATTTTGAATTGCATACAATTTTTGGTTGTCGTCTGCAACCTCTTTCAAATTGGACCAGTCTGAAATTTCATAAAACAGGAAAGGGTTAATGTTGAAGATCTACTCATGACAAGAATTGGGCGCACATAATCACACACACACACATAAAGCACGCACCCACACAAGGAAAAGGTAACTCTGCACACCCATCACCATTACACAGAGGGGGCATAAGAAGAAATTGATTATAATTTCCCTTTTCATAAATTTTCTACTCCATGTGGCATTTTACCCCTTGTCATGCTGAATAAAATCTTTTCAGAATTGAATTAGAATCAAAGCGATGAAAGCACTTGTACTTCTTGTTTTTTATCTTTAACCCTTGTCATTCTGAACCCGGAATATTCTGGTTTGGGCATGAGGAAATAGACAAAGATCAGCCTGCACATAATTGCAGTCTGATCTTGGTCTATACCTCCTGTAAGTACTTTTCCTGCCAGAGAAGTTATGTAATTGATTTCCAAAAGAAATATTGGTTATTGAACAAGTACTATCAGTGCTCTAAGCCCTTTGATTTTAATGCTATTCTGAAAGGGATTTTATACAGCATGACAAGGGTTAATATTTCTTTTGAAAATTATTTTCATGAACAACTCTGGTTTCAAAAGGAGAGACAGGAGGTGTAGACTTAGTTCAGACTGCACTTATGTGCAGGCTGATCTTTGTCTATACCTCCAGCAAAACCGTAATATTCCGGGTTCAGCATGACAAGGGTTGACCTATTCCCACACAATCACACTTTTTGATGCCCCTCAAGTATCAGGCTTTGGAAAGCAATGTGGAAATAAAGAAATTGCTAGTAACAAGCAATTTATTCATTTTACACAATGTTTTCTGCTCCAAAAGACAATTTTTTTTTAAAATTTTATCAATTTCAAATTGTCAGCAACCTCTATGAATTTGGACAGGTCTAAAATGTTCTTGTATGGTAATAGGTAAATGAGTGAAATGTGTATGGGCATCTATTATAGCTTTAATTGCACAATGCATTAACCCTTGTCATGCTGCATAAACCACCTTACTGAATTGCTGTAAAATCCAAGGGCTGAAAGCATTGATAGAACTTACTGTTCAAAAATAAACATTTCTTTTAGAAATCAACTTCATAAACAACCCTGGCAGGAAAAGTACAAGCAGGAGGTGTAGACTAAATCAGCCTGCACATAAGTGCAGTCTGATCTTAGTCTACACCTCCTGCCAAAACCGGAATATTCCGGGTTCAGCATGACAAGGGTTAAGATAACCTATTACCAGACATAATTGACAAAATTTCGTTCTGCTCAAAATTCAAAGATTTTACTTGATGAAATTTAAAAACCTTTGTCTTTTTGGATAGAAAACATTGTGGATAATGAGGAAGTTGCTAAATGTAACAAACTATTTCTTTATTATCCACAATCTATTCCAAAGCTTTATTCATATTGGGCTAAAAAGAACCAGGCTTGTATGGGAATGGTTTAACCCATTTGTACAAGACAGATTAACCCTTGTTATGCTGAACCCGGAATATTCCGGTTTGGCAGAAGTTTTGGACAAAGTTCAGCCTGCACATAAGTTCAGTCTGATCTTAGTCTACACCTCCTGCTTGTACTTTGTTTATGAAATTGATTTCTAAAAGAAATATTGATTATTGAACAAAAAGTTCTATCAATGCTTTCAGCCCTTTGATTTTACAGCAATTCAGTGAGGTATTTTTTACAGCATGACAAGGGTTAAGAAGGGGGTTTGTTAGTTTTTTTCAGAAGTATTATCAACATTTAACCCATTACCACATGACAAAATTTTAGACTGGTCCAAATTGAAAATGTTGCAGAAGACAATTTTAAGTTGGTAAAATTTGAAAAATATTTCCCTTTCAGGATAGAAAACATTGTGGACATGGAAGAAATTCCCTGTTACAATCTATTTTTTCATTGTCTATGTTGTTTTCACAGCTTTGTTTTTGAGTTGTGTGAAAAAGCAGGATTGTATTGGAATGGGTTTTCCCATTAGTACAAGACAGATTAAGTAGGGAATTGGTTTGTTTGTTCTAAAGTATCATCAACATTTGAACTCTACAAAACATGATACAAAATAATCTGGATTTCACCCGACCAATGGAGTCAGAGGTTATAGAAACAAATCAAAGCTAGAAGTCAACTCTTCAGATTTTAAAGCTGGTAATTATAGGAGATAATTTTTACTCTTTCTATGAGAATGCAACTTAACCAACTCCCACACATTGACGTTTTTTAAGTTTTGACGCCTGACAAGAAAAACAATCTTGAAAACATTGTGTAAAAAGGAAGAAATGGATTGCAACAAGCAAATTTCTTCATTTTAAAAAATGAAAGTTAAAAAAATCTAAAATTTCTTAAACCTGAAATTGTTGTCTGCACCTACTCCTTTCAATTTGGACCAGTCTAAAAAGTTGCCGCCTGGTAACTGGTTTAAACAAAATTCTATGTTCCCATACCTGATCAGGGTTCAAGAAAAAAAGTTTTTTGTTACTTAACCCATTCTCACACAAACTTGTGTGATTTCATAGTTAAGATGAGAAGCTATTTTTGTAATGGTGAATGGACAGATGGGCATACCGACGGATGGACGATGACTGATGACCAAGTGCAATAGGTGAGCTAAAGAGGAGAAATTGCTTTCATAGTTATTTCCTTTTTCTAAAAAAAGTTTCCTAAGCTTTATTTCCTCCAATATGAGATTAGCTGGTAATTGGTTAAAAATCCTTTGCACTAACCACCCAATATGCAAAGACCAGTAAAAAAGAACAACCAAACACTCACTTAATCACCAAACAAAAATAAATTGACTTGTCCATATTGAAAGAGGTTGTTGATTCAAATTTGAGGTTATTTTAAGGAATCTTGAATTTTGGTTAGAAACCATTGTAACAATGAAGAAACTTGCTCCTTACAAGGCCTTTTTATCTCGGGGCAGAGAAAAGCAGGACAATTGATTTCTTCATTATTCACAATATTTTCAACCTCAAAGACGAACAAATATTCTTTCAATTTGTACCAGTCCCAAACTTTGTCATTTGCAACTTTATAAGCACTTTGCAACTTTATAAGCACTTTGCAACTTTATAAGCACAACTACCGTAAATCCAATACATTGTCATGCTGAATCTGGAATACATAAGTGCAGTCTGACCTTATTCTACACCTTCTGTGTTTCCTTTTTAATCAGAGTTGTTCATGAAATTAACCCTCGGCCTTGTCATGCTGAACCCGGAATATTCCAGTTTTGGCAGGAGATATAGACCAAGATCAGCCTGCACATAAGTGCAGTCTGATCTTAGTCTACACCTCCTGCTTGTATTTCTCCTGCCAGAGTTGTTAATGAAGCTGATTTCCAAAAGAAATATTGATTTGTGAACAACAAGTTCTATCAGTGCTTTCAGCCCTTTGATTTTACAGCAATTCAATAAGCTAATTTATACAGCATGACAAGGGTTAATGTTCTATTAACCATAGAACGAGTACTACCAGTGCTTTCAGCCCTTTGATTTTAATGAAATTCTGAAAAGATTTTATTCGGCATGACAAGGGTTAAGAAAGAATCATCTAGAATTATCTTTCACTCTTCTAGGTTTATCTGCACTCATCTACAAACTTAGCAAGTGTGAAGGGATTTAACGAGTGCCTAAGAGGAGGTTACATCCTCTAGCTATGACATTATCAATACTGATTCTACTATAAAAACAATTGCTCCGATTTCCTGGGAACTTTGGAAGCAGACTTCCATACGACTCTGATTATTGGACAATTGCTTTGTGAAATACGGTGCCCCCAGAGTATATAGATTGATTGATTTGGGTTTTGTTTCGTCCTGAGCTTCTAGAAAGAATTGGGCCAAATTTGTTTTCTATACCTTATTGCAATGCAATCTCTCTGCTAGTTTAGAGAAAAATATGGGTCTGAGCTTAATTTCTGTTTCATAACTACATGTATATTTTTGCCCTTCAAAAATTAATCCATTACCACACAACTATGATGCCCTCTGACGCACATAAGAAATACAATCATGGAAAACTTAGTAGAAAAGGAGAAATGGCTTTGAACAAGTCATTTCTCCTGTTCTCACAATATTTTCTACATACTTTGCTCTTAACTTTCCATTTCTAGTGAAATTTGAAATGTCATATGAAATTTCTTTCAATTTGAACCAGTCTAAAATTTTGTTTTCTGGTAATTAGTTAATACTTAACCCTCAAAAGAAATGAAACAACACTTCTTTCATGGTCAAAATAAAATTTATTAAGATTTTGTTTAATATGGTTTAACCTATTCCAACATGGCAAAATTTTGGATTGGTCCAAATTCAAAGAAGCTGCAGACGACAATTTAAAGCTGATGGAATTGCAATTTTTTTCATCTTTTTGGATAGAAAACATTGTGGATAATAAAGGAATTGCTTGGTACAAGCAATTCCTTTATTTTCCACAATGTTTTCAAAAGTTTTTCCCTTAATGGGCGTAAAAAGAAGGGATTGTGGGTAAGCCATTACCAGACAACAAAATTTTAGACCAGTCAAAGAAGTTGTAGACAACATTTTTTTTATTTTAACCCTTGTCATGCTGAACCCGGAATATTCCAGTTTTGGCAAGAGGTGTAGACCAAGATCAGTCTGCACATTAGTGCAGTCTGATCTTAGTCCACACCCCCTGCTTGTACTTTTCCTACCAGAGATGTTTATGAAATTGATTTCTTAAAGAAATATTGCTTTTTGAACAAAAAGTTCCATCTGTGTTGTCAGCCCTTTAATTGTACAGCAATCCAGTAAGGTAATTTATACAGCATGACAAGGGTTAAAAATCTTAGTCATTTGGGATATAGTGTCCCACAATGTTTTCTAAAGCTATTTTTGTTGGGGGCATCAAAAACCTTAACAATGTGGGAACAAGTATTGAACGGGCTTAACAGCTTTGAACAATTTTACATTCACATCACTTGTGATATATTCTTGTTAATCCCTGTCATGCTGAACCCGGAATATTCCTGTCTGAGCAGGAGGTATTGAAAAAGATTAGCCTGTACATACATACAGTCTGATTACAGTCTGCACCACCTGTTTGTCCATTCTAAGCCAGAATTGAACATAAAATCACTTTTCAAATGAAATATTGACCTTTAATTAGTGGTTCAAGTGATTTCAGTCCATTGATTTTATTGCAATTTAAAACAGGATTTTTCATCAACATTTTCAATATTCATCTAATAATTTAATATTTAGTTTGTCTATCAAAAACGAGTGATCTGATTGGTAAAAGAAAATTATTCATACTTCCATGAACAAAATTTTGAGCACGCAGCTATTTTGTATGCTTCCACACTAAATAGTTCCATCAAAAATGTATCAAAATTTGTTAAAATATTTCCTTTTTTTGCTCGCTATCATTAAATTATAAGAAATGAAGAGAATACTTTTTGTTTTCATGGAGGTATGAAACGAAAAACCTAATCTCACTTACCTATGAATTCGCTCTGCATATTCATAGTGTGATAAGGTTTTTTGGTTCATGCCTGCATGAAAACAAAAAATATTCTCTTCATCTCTTAAATGACTGTCTTGTGGACAGGTTCATTTTGATTTTTGGACAAGTAGAAGATCACCTGTTAAGGACAAGGAGAAAATCCACATTTCTACACCCTTAGCTGGCTTTAGAAAACACTGAGGAAAAAAAGTTTAAAGGCTCGTCACAACTCACAAAGGATTTCTTCATTATCCACCATGTTAAATTCCAAAAAGACAATCATTTTTTTAAATTCCATTTTCTAACAAGAGGCATAAAATGGCCTGTTGCACTCCACTGGCTGAAATATGTCCACCCATCAGTGTTCTGCCAAGGATGTTCAAAAGAAGGAACAGTTGTCCCCTTAGCCCAAATTTTTGGAGACATTTTCAAAATGAAAGAGACAATTCCATTTCACTGTGATATTTAACATCATAACATAATTTCATAATTTTCCTCCCTGTCACACTGTAACCAGGCATAATCTTGGAGCCAACTACACTGAAACTTTTGTGACTAAAATATCTGCAACATCTTAACAGGTTACAAGTTGACAAAACTTAAGACCCATCTAATCTGAAATAGGACTTGAAAATTTTGAAGGTATGAAGTCTTGGACTGACCAAGTCTTATTTAGATGTTCAAAAGTATTAAGAGAAGGGTCTACAGGATCCACTGATTCGGAGATAGGAGTTTTAAATTCCAGGACAGGAAAAAGCCAGTTCAAAAAAAGATCAAAACTATAGTTGATTTAAAGCTTTGTTGTTCATTTTAAATCATAATAAACAGAGTTTTTGGAATTCTGTAATATTTTTTGCAAAAGTTTGTCACTATTTCAACCATTGACAATGATTAGTTTGGAGCAAAACGGTCGCGATATGTCATGTCTGGATATAGGTACACTTTCAACTTCAAACTTCTTTTAACAACAAAATATGACCTTTCATAACTTATCTAAGTACAGAGTAGTTGGCTTTCAATTATTTCTTACTGAGAATTTATATTATTCCTTGTGTTTTTGGCTATTTCAATCCAATTAAAGTGTTATTTGACAGTTTTCAAGATTGCTTTATGCAATGTTTTGGTCAAATAAATATTGCGGAAAAGTAGGCCTGATTAACCGATCTGTTCTTAGAACAGACACTCCTTTTGTGTTCATCTAAATTAAATTCACTGGATCCAGGTTTTGGCAAAATTAAGGATCTTTTACCATATGACTAAAATAAATTGATCTAAGGGAATTCCAAATTTTGACAAATGACATCTTGGATATTTATAACTAAAATATTATTGAGCCTCGTATGGTGAAATTTTCTTCTACGTAAGGAAATGATATATTGTTGGGAATTTTCTTTCCTGATTTTGGGGTAAATGGCATTTTTTGTGTCCATTTTACAGATTTGTCCAAAGAAGAGAGGAAAATTGCTGAATTTTGGCCGCGACAATTTTCGCAACTATGCTAATTTCTATGCGACATCAACAATTTTATGTGAGAATATCTTGGATTTGCGGCCACTCAAAACTGAAAGTCATGTGCATACACTGTTTACCATAACTGTTTTGTCACTGTAGGTCTCGGTTTGTTAAACTGTAGTTCATTTACCATAATGCATTTTAACCATAATCTAACAGCTACAATAGTAACTTGTATTTGCCATATATGGAAAATAAGTCCCATCCATAACAGCCCTGACTTTCTTTTAATTTCCACAATATCTTTCAATTTCCACAATATCTTTCAATTTCCACAATGTGTTTAACCATGTTTATTAAGTTTCATCAACTGCAGCACTTTTCCATTTGGACTTAGTTTAAAGTTTTGTTGTCTTACAATGGATTAAATACTTTTTTCCCTGTTTGATCATCAACCAACTGTAAAAGACATTACAGACAACATGTCGTTATTCCCAAGATGTAAGATACAAGGAAGATAATTTGCTAGTTTGATTATTGCACAAAATAATATGGGTGGTCCATTCAACCATTAATGAACCCATTCCAACACGATCCCGCCTATTTACGCTCCTCAAGGAAATAATTCAGGAAGAGAATGTAGAAAATGAAGAATTGCTTGAAACTTCTTTGATTTTGGACAGTCTAAATATTTTATGTATTGGAATGGGTTATATACATGCAGAATGTACTTCACTTTTATGCTATACATGGGGAAAAGCCCCTCGCATAAAAGCTGTGTTTTTTGACGAATCCAAATCATTTTATAGAATAAGAACAGAATTAGAACAAGAACTTTTGCAAAAAATGGAACTAAAAATATCTTCTGCATCATCTTTGAGCTTGGTCAAGTCTAAAATTTGGTTGTCTGGTCACAGGGTCAGTTCTCTTTGAAATCAACCATAGCCATAATGAATGGGTTAAGCTTGTCAAAAAGTTACTTTATGAAATGGACTTCCATATTCCCCTGTTTCAACATTATCATGTTATAATTATTTATGAATGCTTTGTTCATTAAGTAAAGAAATGAGATATTTTTCTAAATGATACTTTTAGCAAAATATCATTTCAAATACCAAACTACCTAGTAAATGGATAGAAATCGATTACCAAGGGACAATATAATTAGAATGGTTACCATTGTAGAATTGTGTTTGTAAAAACTAGACTTTCACTGAACATGATTTAGAACCCCCCCCCCCAATAGTTGATCTTTGTCACAGAAAAAAGAACACATTTTGTTGCTGGAAAAGATTGATTGATTGAATGGGTTTTAACGCCACTTATAATAGTATTTCTGTCATATCGCAGCGGCTGGAGCACCTATCACTGGATTCCTGGTATTTCTCACACTAGTACTACCACTATATCCTTTCCTAGCCTCCAGCTGCTATCCCACTTAGGTTTATTATTATCCATCCATTGGTGAGAGACAAATGTCAGAAAGGATATGTAACCCATGACATCCCATGATAGAAGATTTGGATTCTGACACGCTACCAACTGCGCTATGACTGTGGCCAGTTGCTGGAAAAGAGCTTTTTGACAAAGGGCCATAACTCCAAGGAAAGTCAGTGGACCATAACCAAAATAAAACATGCAGATCTTTGAATACAGAGTGCACATGTTAAAATGAGTCAACATAGGGACAAAGCTACAAACAGACCAACGAACAAACTAACTTCTATTTACCATAATTTTTGTCAAAAAAAAAAAAAAGCCAAATATTCTTCTTTAATTTTCATAAACTACAAGTTGCTGTCTTCAACATCTTTGAATATGGACCACTAAAATTTTTGTCTTTCGGAATTGCTTAACCCTATACCATACAGGGACACTAACAGTGTCCCGGGATCCCGAGGATCCCTGAAAATAGGAAGGGACCCCAGCAATCTCAGGCTAGGGATCCTTCGATTTTTCTCCAGTACAATAGATATTAAGGTATCATCTAATGCTCCTGATTTTTTGTTTACTTGTTTTTGTAGAAAATATTATGGATAAAGAAGAAATTGCTTGCAATTAGCAACTTCTTCATTTTCCATAATGTTTTCCAAAGCTTGTTTTTCAAGTTGGGTTTAGAAGGGCAGGATTGCGGGTGAATGAATTAGCATATATCAAGGAGGGATCCCTGATTTTCTGGAGGAAACCCTGATGTAATAGGTAGAGATTCCTCTGGGATCTTATTGAAGCACAGTTAGTGTCGACCCCTGCCATACGACAAAATTTCAGACAACAATTTTTCATTGCTGTAATTTTAACTTTTTGAGTATTTTGAGGTAGAAAACATTGTGGATAAAGAAGAAATTGCTTGCAACAAGCAATTTCTTCGTTTTTCACAGAGTTTTCAAAATCTTTTTTCTTGGGGGTCGTAAAAAGGTAGGATTAAGTAGGAATTTGTTAAAGTGTTACAATTCATGTGTCCTCAGGTCCTTATGCAAGCAGATGTGACCAGCATTGAGTACATAATTGTCTATAAATAGATCTCCCTGCGGGGGGGGGGAAACTACTCAAACATCCAATCAAATTAGTAAACCCTTGGGTATTCACATTTAGATAAAATGGAATTCTATCTTGGAGTTCTCAGTTTATCTGCTAATTAAACCCTTCACAAAACTATCACTTTTCATTATGTGGTTCATGGTTTGAAAAAAAAAACCTTTTGCAAAAAGAGCACAATTTTGGTTCGGCAAGCACCAATTCCTTTCTTAAGTTTGTATTTTCTATTTTTGTCTGTAATTTCAAATAACAAATTGCTGGCCACACCCACTAAGCTTCAAGTTCCAATTACATATAAAATGGTTTTGCAACATAATAAGCCAGTAATATGTATTAAACAAGAGTGCCATAGTCACAATATACGCCGCCACTTTGCTGCCGTTTCACGAAAAAAATTGTAGACTACTTATTTTGAAAGAACCAAATTCAAAATATTTGCAGGCTACCTTTCAAAATTGTCAAGTTCAAACTGTTTGTTATGATTGATTGATTGATTGATTGATTGATTGATTGATTGATTGATTGAATGGGCCCAGAGACTAAGTGTCAAGGGGCATAACTCTTGCAAAAATCAATGAACCATAAAATCCTTGATCCATGTACACCTACAAATTATGGTGATGACATTGACCAAGTTTCATTTAAATAAAGACAAAAAGTTAGGAGGAGTTGCGTTCTCAAGGCTGCAATTTCAATAAGCCCCAGAGTTTTAAGGGGGCATAACTTAGGCATAAATCAATGAACCATAAAATGCTCACTTCATGCACATCTTCCAATTTAGGTTATATCATCTGACAAGTTTCATTTAGATCCAGCCAGAAACTTAGGAGCAGTTGCATTCACAAGGCTGCAATTTCAATAAACCCCAGAGACTAAGTTTTAAGGGTGCATAACTGAAGCAAAAATCAATGAACCATAAAATCCTTACTTCATGCACTTCTACCAATTAAGGTGATAAAATTGACCAAGTTTAAAAAAGATCTAGCCAGAAACTTAGGAGGAATTGCATTTCCAAGGCTGCAAATTCAATAAGCCCCAGGGACTAAGTTTAAAGGGGGCATAACTGAGGCATAAATCAATGAAACATAAAACCCATACTTCATGCACACCTACCAATTAAGGTGATAACATTAATCAAGTTTCATAAAGATCCATCCAGAAACTTAGAAGGAGTTGTGTTCACAAGGCTGCAATTTCAATAAGCCCCAGAGACTAAGTTTTGAGAGGGGCATAACTGAGGCAAAAATCAATGAACCATAAAATCCTTACTTCATGCACTTCTACCAATTAAGGTGAAAAAGTTGACCAAGTTTAAAAAAAATCTAGCCAGAAACTTAGGAGTTGCATTTCCAAGGCTGCAAATTCAATAAGCCACAGAGACTAAGTTTTAAATGGGGCATAACTGAGGCAAAAATCAGTGAACCACAAAATCCTTACTTCATGCACTTCTACCAATTAAGGTGATAACATTGACCAAGGTTCATAAAGATCCATACAGAAACTTAGGAGGATTTGTGCTCAAGAGAAAAAGTGGATGTACGAACGGGCTGCCGGATGGATAGATGGACGGATGGCCAGATGGACAGATGGAGAAGATGACGCCAATGTATGACCGCCTCTGGCGGCGTATAAAAAGTTAAATGGTTTGCCATGGATCTAAACATTGTAACCACAGATTGAACAAGCTATAGTTACAAAATCTTAATTGACAAACCAACAAAAATACTTCACATTAATGTCTGCCAGTGTCTGAGATCAACTTTAACTTTTGTTCTAGACAAATGATTTGATTGGTTGCTGATTCTTTGATAGAAAGTAGCAACAATCCAAAACACGAAATAATATAATGGAAATTGAAGAAATTACATTGTTTCAATCAAATTTCTTCATTACCACAATTATTACAATCTCTTTAAATAATTACCTCAGCCAGACAACTTTACTTTAGACTGGTCAAAATTCAAAGAAGTTCCAGATGGCAATTTTTAAGAAAATTTTTATGAAAATGTTCTGATGCAAGTCCAATGGATCCTGCCGGTCTTATAGACCCTCTTTGGCTCAACTAGAGAATGGAACTTAATGGTTTTTAACTGTCATAGCTGTTAACCCTTGTCATGCTGAGCCCGGAATATTCCGGTTTTGGCAGGAGGCGTAGACTAAGATCAGACTGCACTTATGTGCAGGCTGATCTTAGTCTACACCTCCTGCTTCTACTTTTCCTGCCAGAGTTGTTCATGAAGTTGATTTCTAAAAGAAATATTGATTTTTGAACTACAAGTGCTATCAATGCTTTCAGCTCTTTGATTTGACAGCATTTCAGTTAGGTAATTTATACAGCATGACAAGGGTTAAAAACAAAAGGGCAATAATGGCCAAAAAGAGCCAGCCTCAGTTTACTTTCAATTCCAAGGGTGATTAGACTAAAAGCAAGGTCTCTAAGGTGTGTACAAGATTTTTTCTTAGAATTGACCTAGTGACCTTAGTTTTTACCCAAAGTTACCAAATCTCTATCCAATCCACAATTATAAAGACAAACCCCCTGACCTAATTTCAGACTGATCAAACTAAAATTAAAGTCTCTAGTAAGTCTACAAGGTTTCCCTTCAAATTGAATTAGTTTTGATCTCTTTTGTGACTCAATTTCAAACTTTCACAATATTATAACACAAAAACCAACCTGACCATTGGTGAGAGACGAATGTCGGATAGGATATGTTCTGTGCCAAGAATTGAACCCATGACATCCAATAGTTGAAGATTGTGAGTCTGATGCGCTACCCACTGCGCTATGACGGCAGCAACAACATTATTAACAATTTTAAAGTTGATTGTGCTAAAAGTATGGCTTTAATGGTATCTACAAGTATTTTCTAACAATTGACCTAGTTTTTATCCAAAGTAACCCAATTTTGAGCTTGTCTGAGGTATCATGAAGACAAATAATCTAACAAACTTCTGGTTTAAGCAAAAGCTGTGGCCTCAAGTTTACGGCGCACAATAAACGACCAAAATTACACAACCACTAAAGCTCACCTTGAGCATTTTATGCTCAGGAGAGCTAAAAATTTTGTATACCTTCAACCCCTGATCTTTGAATACACAATTTTTTCATGCTATAAATATTTATGTAAATGATTTCTATGAAACAAAAAATAATCATTAAAAAAAAAAGGGTTTGTGCAAAACTATAAGTAAGTAAGTGTATGCATATACAATTACAAAAGTTTTGCTCCTGGGCAGGGCCCAAAATGAGATCCAAAAAGCATTATCATAACCCTTGTCATGCTTAATTAAAATTCTATACAAAATTACTTTAAAATCAAAGGACTTGCAGCACTGGAAAGTCATATTGATAATTCTTTTGAAAGTTAGTTATTTAAGCAATTTCGGCTTACAGGGGTCAAACAGGAGGTAAAGACCAAGATCCGACTGCACTTATGTGCAGACTGATCTTTGTATATACCTCCTGTCAAAACAGGAATATTCCAGGATCAGCATGACAAGGGTTAACAACTTTGGTAGAGGACCATAACACAATATGACACACACAAGTCTTGACCCTGACCCTTACCAGACAACACAATTTTAAAATGGTCGAAATTAAGAGAAGTTGCAGATGACAAATTAAGGTTTATGGATTTCAGATTTTTCACATCATAGGTAGAAATCATTGTGGAAAATGAAGAAATTGCTTGTCAAGCAATTTCTTCATTTAACACAATGTTTTTCCAATTGTTTTTCTTGAGGGGCATCTAAAAGCGTCACTGTGTGTGAATGGGTTAAAGGCTTCCTTCTTTGTTTCTTTGTAAAATTGGGCGTGGCCATGTGGAGCCCAAATGAGACCCAAAGGGTATTATTTCAAAACTTTAGTAGATGGTCACAAAACAATGTAACATGCAAAATTTGGAACTATAGGCCTTGTAATTTCTCAGAAATAGAATTTCAAAAGTTTCCCCTGGAAAAGTAACATACAAAATTTGGAACTTCTAAGTTTTATGGTTTCTCACAAGTACATTTTCAAAGATTTTCCTTAAGCTACTCTGTTGCCAAGGCAACCACTTTTTTTTGACAGAATTCAATTATTTTTACAACTACACAAACGTTTCACAAAAGGAACATCCCTGTTAAGTTTCAGCCTTATTTGTTTTGTGGTTTAAGAGGAGAAGATTTTTTAAAGAAGTTGTGGATGGACAATGGAAGACAGACAGGTGGATGGACAACACATGATGAGTGATCACAATAGCTCACCTTAAGCATGTTGACCTCAGGTGAGCTAAAGACATTTTAAGAACCTATTCAATCATAACAGACCGAATTCAAAGCCATAGTAGACGACAACTTTAAAAATCTTTGTTAGTCTAACAAATAAATTATGAGACATTTAATTTGTTCTGCAATTAATATCTGCAATATTCTTCAATGTTTTCCAAAGCTTTTTTCTATCGGGAAATAACAGAGCCGGATTAAATCGGCATTGGTTAAATTAGGACACTTAACCCATTACCATACATAAAATCTTTGACTTTTGGGGTAAAAAACATTGTGGATAATGAAGAAATTGCTTGTTACAAGCAATTTCTTCATTTTTTTCTACAATGTTTTCCAAAGCTTTCATATTGAGGGGCGGTTAAAAGCGTCACTTTGTGAGAATGGGTTAAATAGACTAGAAATATTTCCTCTCTTTAGAATTCACTCCCTTTGTAAAATTGAAGTAATCAGACTCTGAATTACCTATTCTTGGTTTTAACTGTTTTTTTTTAAAATTTAAGACTTGTCCAAATTCAAAGAGAGAACAGAGCCATCCTTATTGATAAAAAATATTGTGGAGAAAGAAGAAATTGCTTGTTACAAACAATTTCTTCTTTTCCACAAGAATTTCTCCAGTATAATATCACATTGAAATGAAAAATCAGTAATTGTATAGGAAAGGGTTAATGATATTGACAGATGAATATACATAAATGTATATAGAAATGAACATTTGTTCCTGAATTGAAAATGAATCAGAAATGAAGTTCAAGCACATGAAATTAACACAAAATTAACATCCTGTAGTCGCTTTCATAGTTAGTATTAACCCATTACTATGTGACAAAGATTTAGACTAGTTTCAAGTTAGTTAAATTTGAAAAATCATTCTCATTTAGAGTGGAAAACACCGCAGTTAGGACAACAGAATGGTCTATAATTATGTTTCCAACAATTTTTCTTGAGAGATCCATTGATTGATTGATTGAAAGAAGTTTAACACCACTTCTACCAGTATTTCAGTCATATTGTGGCAACTGGAGCACCTAACAATGGATTCCTGGTATTTCTCACACAAGCACTACCACTACATCCTTTCTGAGCCTTCAGCTGCTCATCCCACATAGGTTTATGAATATCCACCCATTGGTGGGAGACAAATGTTGGAAACAATAATCACTGTGACCCGGGAACGAAACCCAGGACCTTCTGATTAGAAGTCCTATGCGATACCGCTGCACCATGGCCATGTCTCTTAAGAGATTTACAGAACAGGATTTTATGGAAATGGGTTTAACCTTAACTGCACACTAACAATAAATAAAAATAAATCCATAAATATTATATACATTAATGTACATTTATGTGCTGTTTTACAGCAATATAATATTTAATGTACTGAAAACTTAGAGTCACACTTGAATGAACATACAAATTCATTTTGATCATGCACCCGATACATTTCAAATGTTACAGCAAAATCAAAAAGTGTGACCATCTGATCAAACCTGTTTGTCATCATTTAAGCCTTCCCTGTACGAACCCCAGGAATTTACATCGCGATGACTTTATTCTTGAGAAAAGCATTGTGAAAAAAGAAGAAATTGCTTGTAACAAGCAATTTCTCATTTCATCACAATATTGTATCCACATCCAATTTTCATTGTCGTCTGCAATCTCTATCAATTTGGACCAGCCTAAAATTAAAGAAAAAACAAAACAAGAGGGCTAGTGGCCCTGGTGCTCACGAGATAAGACTATTTTGAAAGGGTTGCATTCTTTATTTCTATTTAAGCCTAATCACCCTGTAGCTTTGAAATTCTAGCGATTTTGACAGAGATCAATGAACTGATACTTCATACAAAATTAAAGATTCTTCAACTTCTGGTTCAGGAAGTGATGATTTAAAAAAAAAAATATCTACTTTATTCTGGTTTTCATAGCAACAGTTTTGAACTGATTTAAATCTTTTAGTTGGCCCAGTGGTTTGGGAGGAGATGTTGTTTGAAAAATCCTTCTTTATTTCTAAATATGCCCCACCCCCCGTGAGGCTCTGCCCCTTGGGATCTGTGGTTGTTGATTTTAGCAATGCTGTAAGAATTGATATGCTTTCTGAAAAATGAACTGATGCTTCATGCAAAATATCAAGACTCTACACCTCCAGGATCAGGAGGAGATAATAATTAAATTAAAAAAAAAAATCACTTTTGTTACCATAGTTCAACGGATTTCAATTCTTTTAGAAATTTAAAGGGCACCACCTAAGGAACATTTCTGCAAAATTTGGTTGAAAACAGCCCAGTAGTTTGGGAGGAGATGTTGTTTGAAAGATCCTTCTTTATTTCTAAATAAGCCCAACCCACCCTGGGCCTCTCCCTTGGGGACCCGATGGTGATTATTTTAGCAATTCTGAAAGAGGTCAACATACTGATGCTTCGTGCAAAATTTCAAGATTCTACACCTTCTAGGTTAGTAGGGGATAATTTTTTAAAGGTTTTATTTAGATTTCAGTTTTGTTGCCATGGCAACCAGAATATTCAACGGATTTAAATTCTTTAGGCACCATCTAAGGAACTTTTCAGCCAAGTTGCTTGGGAGAAGATGCCGTTTTAAAAAATACTTCTTTCTTTCCATATAAGGCCCACCTACCCCGGCCTCACCCCTGGGGACCAGAGGGTGATGATTTTAGCACTTTTGATGAAGGTCAATATATTGATGGTTAATACAAAATATCAAGACTCTATTCCCTCTGGGTCTGAAGAAGTTAATTTTTAAACATTTTATTTAAATTTCAGTTTTGCTGCCATGGCAACCAGAGTTTTAAACAGATTTCAATTCTTTTAGCAATTTTTGAAGGGCTCCACCTAGAACATGTCTGCCAAATTGAGTGAAATTTGCCCAACCTTTTGGGAGGAGATGTTTTTATTAAAATTGTTGACAGACAGACAGTGGGCAATCAAAATACCTCCCCATGGGCAATGAGCTAAAAACAAATAACTAGATGGTTGTCCCAGGACAACTGCTGTCGAGCCCGCAAAGTTTTGTACGTATCATGCTCCAGACAAGCAATCTTAGTGTTTGACCTTGAACTTGAATCTATCAAGAAAATTCTTTCAAATGGCACATCTACTCATGATGGAGAATAGTTGAGCCAATTTATATTGAAATCCATCGATAATCGTAGGAGAAATGCTCCAGACAAGCACAATTTTAGTGGTTGACCTTGAGCTGTGACCTTCAAAATAGAACTATCCGAAAAATTCTTTCAAATGGCACATCTACTCATGATGGAGAATAATTGTGCCAAGTTATTTTGAAATCCATCCATAATTGCAGGAAAAATGCTTCGGTCAAATTTGGACGGACTGACTAAAAGACGGACTAACACACATACACCTTCTTGTCAAAGTGACAACTATGTCTCGCTCACTGCAAGCGGGCTCAACAAAAATGGGAAAGGGATAACCTGATGTATATTTATCCTTTCTTCACAAAGTTTTAACATTGTGTTAATCTTTGTTTCAAGTATTTCATCAACACTAAAGGAACACTCAGGTAGTGTAGGCTAAATCGGACTGTATGCCTCTGCAAGCTGATCTAAGCCCAATAAACCAGTCACAGCTATGTTGAAACAGGAATTTTCCAGGATCAGCATGAAAAGGGTTAACACATTTTCAGAAGAGTCAAGACTGGTTTTAGACTGGTCCAAATAGAAAGGAGTTACAGACAGCATATACAAGTCTATGAAATTTAATATTTTTTTGACTTTCTTGGTAGAAAACATTGGGTAAAATGAAGAAATTGCTTGATACAAACAGAAAGCAATACAAGAGCACTGTGATGGTCCAAAATTGCTCTCATGAGTAACAAACTCAAATAGTGACAAAGTGACTTGTATGATTTAAATTGTGTCAGGAAGGACCCATGATGGACCCTCCACTTTTTAACCCATTCCCATTTTATATGTCTCTCATAAAGCATCGGAAAAAATCTTGGAAAATAAAGAAATTTCTTGTATCATGTGAAACAAACTATTTATGCTTATAAAGCGCATATTTGATGGGTTGTTAACCCTTGTCATACTGAACCCGGATTATTGCTGCTTTGGCAGGACTAGAGGCGTAGACAAAGATCAGCCTGTGCATATGTAGTCTGATCTTAGACTAACCTGTTAGTCCTTTTTAAGCCAGAAGTGCTCATAAAATTCATTCACCAAGACAGCCATGACAACATTTAGAGAATATCTTATCAAATGTAGGATTTTAACCCTTGCCATGCTGTATAAATTACCTTACTGAATTGCTGTAAAATAAAAGGGCTGAAAGCACTGATAGAACTTAATGATAAAAAAAATCAATATTTCTTATAGAAATCAATTTCATGAACAACTCTGGCAGGAAAAGTTTAAGAAGGAAGACAAGTGCAGACCAAGATCAGACTGTATGTGCAGGCTAACCTTGTCTACACCTCCTGCAAAAACTGGAATATTCAGGGTTCAGCATGACAAGGGTTTACAAGAGAAAAAAAATCAAGACTTATTTTAACCCATTCCCACTGAATAATGCTTTTAGACCCCCCCCCCCAAAAAAAAAGGGAAAAGGCTTTGAAAAACATTGTGGAAATAAAAATAATGCTAGTGACAGGCAATTTCTCCATTATCCACTATGTTTTCTACCCCAAAAGTAAAAAAATAATCCAAAATTTCATAACCTTTGAATTGTTGTCTGCAAATGCTTTTAATTTGGACTGGTCTAAAATTTCGCCGTCCAAGAATGGGTTAATGAGTAAAGGATTTAACATTATTTCTCTATAATCTTAATTATCAGTTAATATCAGTTGTTATCATAAAATTTGCCTCTGTTTCTTTAAAAATACTTCCTACCTACTATAGAAATTTAACCATTTAATTCATGTGCAATATTTTCTTCGACGGCTATATCAATTATTGTCAATTTTTAACTGGTAAGCGCAGCATGCCCACTGGGTTTTCATTTTGGGGGTACATGTACCCCTTAGGTTTTGAAATGGGGGTACAAAGAAAAATCTGAGGGTACAGTGTACCCTTTACTTTCAGAGTTAAGGGTACACCATACGGCATACGAATCTGAACCCTTCACCAAATGACAATGTTATAGTTATATCTACTTTTTAATAATCAGTAAATAAGTGCCACAGTCATCTGCCAGTTTCAGATAAATTTAGAGCGAAGGATAGCAAAGCCGATTTTTGACAACTCACCTTTCTTAGTTATTGGATTTGGGTAGGGCTGAATGGGATAAGAGAGTGATGGCTAAACAACTCTAACAGGTGAATTACGAGGGCAGGGAAGGCATTTTGGAGCAGACCATACCAGGCATGTCAGCTCATTGTTAGCTCAAACTCTGGTATTGAAACAATTCTGGTACAAAAAATATCAACTGGCCTTATCACTGTCCAAAAGTCACCATTTGTGGAGAAAGAGAGTAGGTTTTGTTGTGACGTTTGCAGACAGCATATTATGTAGATTTAACAACACTACAACGTTAAATAAACGGCTCCATTTTGTCACGCCTGACGTATATAATTATACAACAGAACTCGCGAGAGAAACTCATTTCAAAATCAAATCCTATAGTGTGAATATTTGTCAGTTTCTCGCCAAAAACACTTAAATATCTTGTGTTTTGTTTGAAAAATAGTGCAACTTTGGACTTATTTCAAAACAAATTGGTCAGACCATCAAGATCCACATTAAACGAACTTTTCCAACTGCTGGTTCCCCTATTCTCTATGTCGAAAACAGACCAGAAAGAAGGGATGGTTTCCGCCGAATGAAAGGGAAATCACTTGCTTCCTGATGCAATTTTGTCTTCTTTGCTTGCAATCTTTTGGGTTTTTCGGAAAAAAATATGCACAAAGAGTTTCTCATCTTGTACGCTAATAATTTTAAATGCACACACGTAATGGCATTTTTGTTTCTACGTTCATTTATTTTTCTGTACGTTCATGCACGTCTTGGTGAAAGATTAGTATGAGAACCAACGTAATTGTACGTGAATTAAGTACTGCAGTATGTAAATGGGCACCCTGAAGCGTATTTGTTATGCCACACTTTTACACTTAATTGAAGGAAGTCATCCAAAGCTATCTGCCTTTTTTGAAACTCAAATAACCATTTTGAGAAGCAGTAATTTTAACCAGTGGGTTGGCACATTTTTTAGGGAAGGAGAGAATCACCCCTGCCTTGTTGCTACTGCATTACATGAATTTGTAAATGACTTTAAATTCAACTGACATACATATGTGCATTAATTAGGACTCTAATTTAATAATTTGCATTCTTATCCTATTTACTCTAGGCTTACAGTCCTGTTTGAATATACTTTGTCATCATGCTTATTTGTCTCACAGATTAGCTCATAGTATTTATTATTTCTGTTTATCAAATATTGAATAAAGTTTTTATTAAGAATTTTCAGTTGAAAATGGCCAAAAGTTAGGAGAGAGTTCACAGATGACCACAGGGTCACTAAGTAAGAAGATGACTTTGGAATAACTTGACTAAAGCCGATACATTCAAGTAATTTCAGGCTACTCTCAGGAGTTGAATTTAGCACTCGCTAACTCGTTAAATGTGAGTGAAATCAAAAATCGCGAGTTGGAAACACCAACCAGTTGCATTTTTTTGTGAGTTGAAAAATATCCTCATAAATAGTCATGATCACCAAATCTTTCTCATAACTGGAAAATTACGTGCACTGGTTATCAGAAAGACGCTTGCCGTCGTCACTTTTTAGCCTTTTTTGACTGGAACCAACATTCCTACCATTTAAAACTAATGTCCCAGTCTAACAAGAACAGAAGCTACAAAATAATGTAATTTAACCTTAAAACTCTTCTGAACTCTAGACTGGTAACACTGTCAACTTTAATAAAGCCTTGTTAAAGTCGACGGCAGTACAGGTCTATTCTGATCTGGACTCTAGTTTGAATACTTGAATTGATAAAGGGGGTCCGATTGCATTTACTACAAGGAAAAAGACTATTCATTTCAACCTAGGGGCCCAGCCTGCCAAAATTCAATATTTAATATTAGAGGTATAGGCATTTTCTCATAAGGTCTAGGGGCCAAGCCCAATATCTAGGGGCCCCTGCTAGTCTTTTTCCCTGTACTATTGTCGGAATGTTAGTACCAGCCAAAAAAAGGCCTTTGTTTGTAATCAATGCAAGTGTCTTGAAATCGAAAAATGATTCAACTAATTTAAAGGATGATTTAACCACAAACAAGTATCATTTATAAAGAAAAAATAACATTTTTTGGTTAAAACGGCATCAAGTGTCCAGTGTCCTTCCAAACCATTCATAGGATGATAAAAAACCCTGCCCTACCCATCCCGAGGCCAGTTAATCGTCGACAAAATCTGCCAAACGCCTGTCCTCTAGCAAAAGTAAAAACGTCAAAATAGTCTGGAAATCGGAGAAAGACATATTAATTTAATCACTAGCAAAATATTCAAAGGCAGATCCAAATATTCAGATTTACAAAACACTGATCTTTAATTAATTCAATACACAAGAAAAAACTATCAATAATCAATTAGCATTGGAAGTTTTTTTAAAATGGATTTTTTTTTTAATTTTTGAAGCATTTTTAATTTGACAGCTCCGCCCTGGCAATCCGTGACACCAGGGTTCTCCCCAGGCCTTTATGGCGTATCGGCCCCGATACGCCTTCATAAGTTAAGAGAGTTTGCCGATACGCCTTCAGATCGCCGATACGCGTAAATTTGGTCACCGATACAGCTTAATTTCTAGCTGAAGAAAGGGTCAAGCAAGCCACTAAAATTGGTTGCAGAAGCGTGGACACGACAGGCTCTTTATCTATAGTGTTGTTTACCGTATATTACGTAACACCTTTATTGATAAGACCCTTACACTCTTACTAATTGGTGATTATTGATTTTTTCTCGCGTTTACCACTGGTACCGCGCTATCAGTCACAAAGGATGATGGGTACCAATATGTAAACAATGAATTCAAAATGGCGACCCAGTCTCGGAAAATTGTCACTTCGGCTGAGATTTGCCGAGGTAAAATTTGTGGTTATTTGATGTGACAACTATCATACTAAAGCCACAATGGTTTGAAATATAATTTTTGGAAGGAAAGATTAATTTGGTCATTTTATTTTATACACTGATCGCTGAAAAATGCCATTTTCGCGATCTTTTTCTTTACGAGAATTGGCCGAAATAATGAAGACGGATTGGTATAGAAGCCATCCTAGTTATACTTAGCGCTTGTTTCCAACCCACTTTAATAATTACATACATGCATCTTTCTGATTAAGTCCGTTTATTTTTTATCCAACATAAAGGGTATTTTCTCACACATTCGTACCCTGGTTTGTTCAACCCCTTTGTAAAAAAAAAAAAAAAAAAATGTTTTGTAATTTTGATTAAAAGTATTATTACAATTTTAGTAATCATGTAATGATATCTCGCCCTCTCATGATTTTTGCCCAAAAAAAAAAAAAAAAAAAAATACCCCATAAAAATCAAAGTGCTGAAAGCTCTTCAAGAAAAGAATGCCTTAGACCAATTAGGTTTTATTTTTACCAAAAGTAATGGTTTAATAATTATTTAGAATCAGGAAAAGATTATTCACTCTATAAGATTCTGAAAACAAAACACTTTGGAAAATCAAAGTGCTGAAATCACTTGAAGAAGAGAAGAGTAAGGACACTTGGTTTATGAATTTGATCAAGTTTCATTTTATAATTTAAGAATTAAGATTGGACACTGCTGATATATACAACATTTTTGATTAACTTATTGTAATCAAAGAGCTGAAAGTACTGTTAGAAGAATAGTTATAGTGTCAGACAGTCAAAGTGGGCAAATAATGAACCTTTCAAATTTGACACAGAGAATCTGATTGAGCTCTTTAAGATGCAAAATTTGAAGATGAAACCAGGTATTTCACACAGATATCTTATAAATACATTTTTGAAAATACTGAAAATAATATCTATATTTTTCTGAAGAAGGGCATTTTTTCAATCCAACACTCCATGCTTTTTTTTTAAAGAGTCCTCAAGGATAGGATTTCTGGACAGACTTGTTAAAATGGCCAAGCATGAAAAGATATTCCTATCTAACAGACAAGCAGCTGACACCTTTTTTTACTCATTGCTTTGAGACTTTGTGATTTATTCTTTCATTTGACCAATTGATACCTTGATTTTATTAGACTCGCTGTATTTTTATGGCTTTTGGATATATTCTTTCATTTTCTTTCCTTTTCACATCACTTTTTAATGGGACAATTTAGTGCCATTTCTAACAAATAGGATAGAGAGGCAAAATAAGCTGAGTAATGTCACAATTGATTGGTATCAAAACCAGCCTCAGAGTAGAGAAATAAAGCTTTAATAATTAAAAGGTTGAAGCATATCATTCAAGAATAAAACTCAATAAAAATCAAGATATCAATAAACAAGCTAAAAAGCACTTTTAATGACCTTTATTATGTATAGTCATATCATATTATAGCTGACAACATGCAGAACTTTTGCCACTACGCCTTAAAAAATTTCTGGGGAGAACCCTGGACACATATGTCAAATGATATTACAATGATCATACCGTTGTGCGAATGTCTTTATTAGTTGATATTCGTCTGTGAAAAATCTTTGCTGGTTCTGGTTCGCTCTCGCTGTCCGAAGATTCATCAATACCCGCATTTTCTGAATCTTTTTCGTCACTTCTCCGAAAGCCAGTCCGGCTGGCCGCCATATTTTTCCTTCTTAGTCAAGGGACGCAACTACGGAAGTTTTTTAATCGCTGACAATCAAAGTAATGTTGCGATCTCAAGATCGATTAATAGAAGATATTGATATATGTTTCAAGCATATAGGCCATTCAAATCATTATAGGGGAAAAACTATTAAAATGAGAAAAAATATCGCATACTTTTTTTTAGAAGCAAGAGAACTTAGATGGACCTAGAGTGATCACCTAAATCGTTTTTTCAATTTTTTTTTCAGATTTCATGCTGGAATCCATTTCCAAACATTGTTACAATGTTTAAGTTGTCAAACCAACAAATAGGGTTAACAAAAATGGCGGCAAATGTTGGAGTTCAAAGCTCAATTCTGAGCTGAATGAAGCATTTGATTGGTTGGTTGATTCATTGATGACAGCTGTAATTGATTAATTCTATATTAAACAGCGTTATTTTGCAAAATTTATGGCCAGTAAGTCATTACAAAAATTAAAATGGTGGGTTGGCAACCTAACTAAGCATCGTAGCAAACAAACAACAAGAGGCCCATGAGGGCCTGAGAAACTCTACTGGTTATCAAGTTTTCCGTTAAAGAAATCTGATATTTAAGGAAGTTAATTGCTCAAAGAATAATGCATAAAGAAAAAAAAAGGGCTTTATCCCCTTTATCATTTTAAGCAACAATCCTCAAGGCCCCTTTTCCCATGTTTCATGACGGATCCACTCCATTTCCAAAAGAAAGTTACCTTATGACCCTACAATCATTCTGTGAACATTTCATCAAAATTTGACAATAATTGTGGACTTTATCACATAAACAGGATTGCTTTGAATGAAAATCAATAAGGCCCCTTTTCCTGTGTTTTCTGATGGATCAATTTAATTCCAAAAGGAACTTTCCTTACAACCCTACAATTGTCCTGTGAAATTTAAAAGACAATTTGATAATGATTGTGATCTTCATCACATACACAAGAATGTTTTGAATGATAATCTGTAAGGCCCCTTTTCCTGTGTTTTGAATGCCACAATTATTCCATGCATCTTTGACGAGAATCCAATAAAACTGTTGACTTTATTGTGTTAACAAAGATATTAAATTCAAGTTCTCATAAGGCCCCTTTTCCCGTGATATTTTACTGTTGGTTTTATCATTCTGTGAAAGTTAAAAGTGAATCCGATGAAATATTGGGAATTCATTATGTTTACTAGAATATTTTAAAAAGAAATCATATGGCCCCTTTTTACACGATACTTTATGGATTGTACCCAGTACTGAAAAGAACCATTTAAGTGATTGTACTATCATTCTGTGAAATTTTGAAGTGAATCCGGTGAAATCAAGGGACATCATTGTGTTAACCAGAATATTTAAAAAAGTTTTTCATAAGGCCCCTTTTTATGTGACACTTGCCATAATCAGATCCACTGTCAAAATCAACAATTGGAATGATGGTACAATCAATCTGTTTAATCTGTGGAATTTATTGGGTTAATGAGTTTATAGTGAAATCTTCATAGGGCCCCTTTTCTCATGATACTTTACAGAACAAACCAAATTTCAAAAGGAACAATTCTAATGAAGGTACAATCATTCTTTAAAAGTTAAAGAGGATCAATGAAAACAGTCGAATGAATTGTGTCAAGAATTTTTGTAACAAAATTTTCATAAGACCCCTTTTTCCGTGAAACTTAACAAATCAGACCCAATGTACAAAGGAACAACCCTAGTGATAGTTTGAAGAAAATGATAAAGACTGAGGACTTTATTGTAACAATGATGTTTTGTAATAAAAATTTTATAAGGTCCCTTTTCTTGTGTCACTTAACCAATCAGGCCTAACTTACAAAGGAACAATCCAAATGATGGTACAATCATTCTATTTAAGTTTGAAGAGATTCTGATAAAGACTGAGGACATTCTTGTGTTTATGAGGATTTGGTAATAAATTTTTCATACAGCCCCTTTTCCTATGATACTAGACAGATCAGGCCCAATTTGGAAAGGAACAATCCTAATGATGGTACAAACATTCTGTGAAAGTTTGAACAGAATCTGATGAAAACTGCAGACTTTATCTTGGTGTAAAATTTTTAAAATAAAATTTTCATAAGGCTCCTTTTCCTGTGATACTTGAAGGATCAGGTCTCATGTCATCAACAATCGTGATTATTGTACAATGATTCTGTGAAGGTTTGAATAAAATCCAATGAAAGCTCTGGACTTGGTTACAAGGATTATAGATAAGATTCTCAAAAGGCCCCTTTTCCCATGATACTAGACAGATCACGCCTAATTTGAAAAGAAAGAATCCTCATGATGGAATGATCATTCTGTGAAAGTTTTAACAGAATCTGATGAAAACTGTTGACTTTATTGTGGTACAATGATTTTAAAATTAAATTTCATAATGCTCCTTTTCCTGTGATACTTGACGGATCAGGTCTAATGCAAATATCAACAATCATTATTATTGTACAATTATTCTGTGAATGTTTGAAGAAAATCCGATGAAAGCTCTGGACTTGGTAACAAGGGTTTATAAATGAAATTTTCATAAGGCCCCTTTTCCTGTGTTTCTGACAGTTCGAACCCTGTTATGAAAAGAATGATAGTTATGACCTTCCAATCAATCTGTGAAAGTTTCAACAAAATCTGATCAAAGCTGTGGGCTTCATTGTGTTAACAGGGTTTTATTAATTGAATTTTTATTTAGCCCCTTTTCCCATGTTACTTGATGGATCTGTACCAATTCCAAAGGGAACTCTTCTTACAAAAGTATAATTATTCTGTTTGAGTATAAAGACAACCCCATCTCATCTGTGGACTTACAAGCATTAATTAAAATTCTTTTAATTGAATTTTCCTTAGGCCCCTTTTCCTATGTTTCTCAATGGATCAGACCCAATTTGAAAGGAACAGTCCTTATGATGGTACAATCATTATGTGAAAGTTTGAAGTCAATCAGGTGAAATCTAGGGCCATGATGTGTTAACTAAGATTTTTTTATTAAATTTTCATAGGCCCCCTTTTCCCATGAAACTTGATGGATCAAACCTACTTCCGAAAGGAACAATATATTTAGTCTAATAATCATTCTGGGAATGTTTGAAGAGAATTTGTTGAAAACTATGTTAAAGAGGATTTCTTAAAAGATTTTTCGATTAAATTTTCAAAAGGCCCCTTTTCCCGTGTTTCCTGATGGATCTGACCAAATTCCAAAAGGAACAATTCTTATGATGGTACAATCATTCTGTGAAAGTTTAAATACAATCTGATGAAAACTGTGGACACTAGAGTGTTAACTAGGATTTTGTAATTAAATTTTTAACAATGCCCCTTTTCCCGTGTTTCTTGACAGATCATTCCCATTTTCGAAAGGAATGATCCTTATGATGGTACAATCATTCTGAGAAAGTTTGAAGAGAATCCAATGAAAACTGTGGACTCAATCGCGTAAGCGAGGATTTTTATTGGAATTTTCAATTAAATTTTCATAAGGCCCCTTTTCCCATGTTTCTTAACGGATCATACCCATTTTCGAAAGGAACGATCCTTATGATGGTACAATCATTCTGTGTAAGTTTGACAAGATTCTGATGAAAACTGTAGACTCTATCGAGTAAACGAGGATTTTTTAATTAAGTTTTAATAAGGCCCCTTTTGCCATGTCTCTTGACAGATCATACCCATTTTCGAAAGGAACGATCCTTATGTTGGTACAATCATTCTGTGAAAGTTTGAATTGAATCTGATGTAAACCCTGGACTCTAGTGTGTTAAGGAGGATTTTTTAATTAAATTTTCATAAGGCCCCTTTTCCCGTGTTTCTTGACAGATCATACCAATTTTCGAAAGGAACGATCTTTATGATGGTACAGTCATTCTGAGAAAGTTTGAAGAGAATCCGATGAGAACTGTGGACTCTATCGCGTAAACGAGGATTTTTAAAGGAATGTTTCATTAAATTTTCATAAGGCCCCTTTTCCCGTGTTTCTTGACTGATCATACAAAATTTAGAAAGGAACGATCCTTATGTTGGTACAATCATTCTGTGAAAGTTTAAATACAATCTGATGAAAACTATGGACTCTAGAGTGTTAACGAGGATTTTTTAATTAAATTTTCATAAGGCCCCTTTTCCCGTGTTTCTTGACAGATCATACCCATTTTAGAAAGGAACGATCCTTATGATGGTACAATCATTCTTAGAAAGTTTGAAGAGAATCCGATGAAAACTGTGGACTTTATTGCGTAAACAAGGAAAAGTTTAACGGACGGACGACGGACGGACAGATGGACGGACGGATGCACTGACACCGGACGGGAAAAAGCCATCGCTATAGCTCTAGTGGCCTTCGGCCAGTAGAGCTAAAAATGCTTCACATAAATACCAGTGTCAGAATTCAAAGTTCACATCGGTCTAAATGAATATCATTAGTAGATTGATCCCCTGATTGACAGTCACGATCCATCAATTAAAATGTACTTGTTCAGAGCAAAGTAAAGAAATGAATGTTGAGAAAACATTGTTGTTAATAAAGAAAATCCTGGAATCTAGCTTTTTCTACATTAACCACAATATTTTCTACATTTTTCCTCAGTATAAACATTCATGATAATTTCAAAATATAAAATAAGTATTCCTAGAGATTTTTAAGTACCATTCCAAGATTTGCATGAATATTTTCTTTTCCCTGAAAAAGTGGCCTTGGAAAATGTTCTTGTCGGCAGGTAGAAAAGCCCATGTCGGACAAGTCAGGCATTTGGGAATTCTACACCTGTTTCTGATCTATTGTCAAATAATTTAATCTTTAGTTTTGTCTATCAAAATCGGGTTTTACGATTGACAAAAAAAATATTATTCATAACTCCATGAACATAATTTTGAACACTCAGCAATTTTGTATGCTTCCGCCAAAAATAGTCCCATACAAAAAAGTATCAAAAGTGTAAAGTTTTTTATTCTCATCTCTAGATACTATTAAATTACAAGAAATGAAGAGTATATTTTTTTGTTTTCACGGACGTATGAACCAAAAAACCTAATCACACTTATGTATGAATCCGCTATGCGTATTCATACAGTGTGATTAGTTTTTTCAGTTCATACCGCCATGAAAAGAAAAAATATTCTCTTCATCTCCTAACCCTTTTCCATTCAATTCCTGGTTTTTACGTCCCCTTGTTTTTATACTTGAGAAAACATTGTGGAAAAAGAAGAAATTGCTTGAAACAAACAATTTCTTCATTTTCCTCAATGTTTTCTACTCTATTGAGTGATTACTTTTCAAATAAAATCGATTCTATATTGTCGTCTGCAAATTCTTTGAATTTAGACAGGTCTAAAATTTTGAAAAACAGGAAAGGGTTAAATGATTTTTCCTTCACATCACATCAAAGTTGGTATCTTTTTGTCCTTCCTGGATAAACACTGTGCCATGCAGAATAAAGACATCGGTTTATAGTCTGTTTCTACACTTTTGCAATTTCAACTGACCTCACACTTAACCCTTTTCCACATAATGACGCTTTTAAAAGCCCCTCAATATAAAAGCTCTTTAAAACATTTTGGGTAATGAAGAAATTGCTTGTCACAAGCAATTTCTTCAATATCCACTACGTTTTCTACCCCAAAAAAACAAAGATTTTAAAAATTTCATCAACTTCAAATTGTCATCTGCCACTTCTTTGAATTTGAACCACTCTAAAATGTTGTGGTTTTGGAATGGGTTAAACCCCTATATTCGAATTGCAAGTTGGCTGCTAACATACAGCACACCTAGCAGCCACAGCACAATGGCTAACATTTTTACCCTCATAGGTTTCCAATCAATTATTAACCTGTGTGGAGAGGAATAATTTGGTGGTACCTTTTTGCTCAGAAAAACTCCCGTGATCAGGACAGGATTCGAACCCAGGACCTTCCAATCTTGAGGCCAGCGTCCTACCTCTAGACTATGAATCCCAAATGGTTAAGACTAAAAGAATTGAGACAAATCCTTAGGACTGTTTTAAAACAATTATTGTTCATTTTATTATGTAAATAATAACAAGAGTACGTGTATATATATTAATTGTACCTAATGCTACATATAATTATGGAAAAGTTAGCACAACAAAATGCATAACCTGTTAAAGATTATTGAAATAGAGAATAGAATTAAAGAATACCAGTTGATACATAGAGCGTCTGACACTCAATCATGAGAGCCTGAGTTTAATCCCAAATCACGGCAAATATCTTTCTGACATAGGTGGATAATATTAAACCTAAGTGGGATGAGCATCTGGAGTCTCAGAAAGGATGTAGTGGTCGTACAGCGGGATCCTCTTAACCCTTTCCTGTTTAAACACGGGATTTTACGTTACTATGATTTTATACTTGAAATAAGAGGGCCGTTGGCCCTGGGGCTCTCACCTGAGATAAAGGCTCTTTTTCTTTCAACAGTCTAATTTCATGTTAAGGTTAGGATTATGAAACAAGTGGGCCACAATTACATATAAAGACTATGAACCTGGGGATCCAAAAGTCTAAATAATAAATTCCAAGGCCTTAGTGCTGATTTGAAAGAAGGAAAAAACTTTTTCCATGGGTTATAATTTCAGAAATAAGAAAGAAGTCTGTGAACTGATGCTTCATGCCTATATAACCCCCACCCCCTGGGTCTGCCCCTGAAAACCCTAGGATCATGATTTTAGCTATTTTGTAAGAGATCAATATACTGATGCTTCATGCAAAATATCAAGGCTCTACACCTTCTGGGTCAGAAGGAGAAGATTTTTAAAGATTATTTTAAAATTTCACTTTTGTTGCCATGGCAACCAGAGTTTTTAACAGATTTCAATTCTTTTAGCTATTTTTGAAGGGGACCACCTAAGCAGCATTTCTGCCAAATTTGGTTCAAATTGGCCCAGTGGTTTGAGAGGAGATGTCATTTTTAAAAATCGTTCTTTATTTCTATATAAACCCCACCCCCCTGGGGCTCTGCACCTGGGGATCCGAGGATCATGATTTTTGCTATTTTGGAAGAGGTCAATATACTGATGCTTCATGCAAAATATCAAGGCTCTACGCCTTCTGGGTCAGGAGGAGAAGATTTTTAAAGATTATTTTAAAATTTCACTTTTGTTGCCATGGCAACCAGAGTTTTTAACAGATTTCAATTCTTTTAGCTATTTTTGAAGGGGACCACCTAAGGAACATTTCTGCCAAATTTGGTTCAGATTGGCCCAGTGGTTTAGGAGGAGATGTCGTTTAAAGAAATTGTTGACGGACCACGCTTGACGCACGACGGACGGACACCGGACAAAAGGCGATCACAATAGCTCACTTGAGCACTACGTGCTCAGGTGAGCTAAAAACATTGTGGAAAAAGAAGAAATTGCTTGAGACAAGCAATTTCTTCTTTTCCTACAATATTTTCTACCACATTGGATGGTTTAATTTCGAATTGCATCCAATTTTCATTGTCGTCTGCAACCTCTATCGATTTGGTCTAGTCTTAATCTTAAAAAAACAGGAAAGGGTTAAGACTTTTCCCATTTTTTAAATTTTAGACCGGTCCAAACTCAAAGGTTTTGGAGACTAAAATTTAAAGTCTAATCTATTAGAAAAATAATCATTCAGTAGGGTAGAAAATATTGTGAAATATTGTGTTACAAGCAATTTCTTGTTTTTCCACGATATTTTCTCAAGTATAAAAACAAAGGGACGTAAAAAACAGGGATTAAACAGGGAAGGGTTAATTGCTGCCCTGCTTATAGATTAACTGTTTAATTGCAACTGACTTTATGCACAAATCTTAGATATAAAGAACAAATAGCACCTTTTAATAGCAACTTCTGTTTAATTACAACAAAAGAGTAGACAAATTGGTGTTGCAATTAACATAAGTCCACTGTACTTGCGTGGGAAATACCAGTAGAACATGGTTAGATGCTCCAGCTGCCGCCATATGATTGAAATACATGTACTTTTATAGTGAACCCTTTTCAAACAAACTAGAAAAAATACATTACATCCTGCTCATCTACCGTAATAAGAGGTAAATTGACCTAGCCCATTTGACCTTACTAAAATGAAAGCAGTTGTAGACAACATTTCAGATTGAGTTTGAAATAAGAAAAAATTACATTATAGGGTTGTAAACATAGGAGGGGGGGGGGGGGGCTATGCAATTTTGAAAATGAAGCAATTACTGGTAACAAGCACTTTCTGCATTTTCCACACTGTTTTCTAACCAGAAAGACAAATATATGAAATTCTGTCCACATGAAATTGCTGTGCAACTTCTTTTATGTCTGACCAGTCTAAAATTTTATCACAAGGTAATGAGTTTATCAAATTTTGGACAGCTCTGATCTGTTGACCCATTCCCAAACAAGAAAAATATTAGTCTGGCCCAAATTCAAAGAAGTTGCAGACAGCAATTTTAAGTTGATGAAATCTGTAAAATCTTTATCTTTTGGGGCAGAAAACATTGTGGATAATGAAGAAATTGTTAGTAGCAAGCAATTTCTTCATTTTCCGCAGTGTTTTCCAAAGTTTTCATATTGAGAGGCGTTTAAAAGCGTCACTGTGTGGGAATGTGTTAACTGTCAACCATTACTTATATACCTCTGTATAGCCCCCTCCTTTCGGACCTAATTATAAGGCTTATCTCCTACAAAAAATTGAATCATCTTTTTTCCAGTTGTTACAGTAAATAACATTTACCCATTCCTGCTTTTTTACAATCCTCATGAAAAAAGCCTTCGAAAAAACATAATCAGATACTAACACTGTGACAAAAGGAGAAATTTTTTGTCATAAGCAATGTATTCTACACTTTATGGAAATTAGCTTTTTATTTGCACAAGCTTTCTGTTGTCTGCACCTTCTTTAGAATTGGACCAATCCAAAATTGTTTGTGCAGTTATGGGTTATGTAGGAAAGTCCACTGTGAGAAGTGAAAGAATTATTTTCTTATGTAATTGGTATGTGTTATTTTTAATAGTTTTCAAATCATAGTAAATCTTGTATTAACCCTCTCCTGTGTAAACCAGGGAATTTACGTCACAATGATTTGACACTTGAGAAAAAAAAGTGGATAATGGAGAAACTGTTTGTAAAAACAGTTTCTCCTTTTTCCACAAAATTTCATACAACATAGGCTGGTTCCATTTCAAATTGCATTCAATTTTCATTGTCGTCTGTAAACTCTCTTAACCCATTCCTACTAAGTGACGCTTTTTAACTCCCCTCAATATAAAAACTTTTGGAAACATTGTGGATAATGAAGAAATTACTTGTTACAAGCAATTTCTTCATTATCCACAATGTTTTCTACCCCAAAAGACAAAGATTTAAAAAATTCCATCAACTTGAAATTGTCGTTTGTAGCTCCTTTCAATTTGGACCAGTCTAAAATTTTCTCGTGTGGGATTGGGTTAATTTGGACCAGTCTACAATTAAAAAAAAATGGGAAAGGGTTAAGCAACCATTCGTGGGACTTCCAAAGAGGGGTGGCTTGACACGTGTTTTTGGCCCTAAATATGAAGAATTGATTTGATTGAATAAAGTAATTATTACAGAACTCCAGTTTATTCCTATGTTTTTTATCATGTAAATAGATGTCTGCAACTCCAGCTTAATCCTATGTTGTTGAAACTCATTAGAATTGTCTCATGTAAATTGATGTCTGCAACTTCTTACAATTTGGATCAGTCTAAAAATTTGTTGACTGGTAATGGGTTAATAGAAGTGTCTTATCCCATTACCACACAATGATACTTTTAAACACCCCTCAATATGAAAGCTTTGGAAAACATTGTGGAGAATGAAGAATTTGCTTGTAACAAGAGCACCACCAATGGGTGCCTACGCTCGGCTGTTGGGTGCTGGATAGTAGACAAAATTCATCTAGAGTTATCCCCCTTGGTAGTAAAGGTTGCTCTTTTGATAGTAAACAAGTGTGCCTAGCTTCAAGTGAATGCCTTTAGTAGAACCAAAGATATCACAAAATGTCAGTTTTCACATGCCGTCGACAACAACAACGGCAACGACGACACCAAGGCTGTAGCAATACCTTGGGTTTTCTCCGAAAACAGCCGAGATAAAAACTAGAATTTCATAAACTTTAGGTTGTCATCTGCAGTTCCTTCCAATTTAGACCAGTCTATAATTTTATCGTGTGGGAATGGGTTAATAGTAGTGGTCCCTTAATATTAGTAGTCATTAAATAGAAGAAGTCACTAAATAGAAGTGGTCACTTAATAGAAGAGGTCACTTAATATAACTGGTTGCTTGATAGAAGATGTCACTAAATAGAAGTTGTCACTTAATAGAAATGGTCACATAAAGAAGAGGTCACTCAATAGAAGTGTTCACTAAATAGAAGTGTTCACTAAATAGAAGTGGTCACTAAATAAAGGCGGTCACTGAATAGAAGTGGTCACTAAATAGAAGTGGTAACTTAACAGAAGTGGTCACTAAATAGAAGTATTCACTCAATAGAAGTGGTCACTAAATAGAAGTGGTCACTAAATAGAAGTGGTCACTTAATAGAAGTGGTCACTAAATAGAAGAGGTCATTTACTAGAAGTGGTCACTAAATAGAAGAAGTCACTTTATAGAAGTGGTAACTTAATAGAAGTGTTCACTAAATAGAAGTGGTCACTATATAGAAGTGGTCACTAAATAGAAGTGGTCACTTAATAGAAGTGGTCACTAAATAGAAGAGGTCATTTAATAGAAGTGGTCACTAAATAGAAGAAGTCACTTAATAGAAGTGGTAACTTAATAGAAGTGGTCACTATATAGAAGTGGTCACTAAATAGAAGTTTCTTCATTATCCACATTGTTTTCACCCAAAAAGACAAATATTTTAAAAATTTCATCAACTGTAAATTGTCGTCTGCAACTTCTTTGAATTTGGACTGTACTAAAATTTATCGTGTGGTAATGGGTTAATAGAAGTTGTCTCTTGATAGATGAGGTCACTCAATCAAGAGTGACTGTTTATCACAAGGTGCTCTGACTATAGAGGTGTTTCTGAGGTACACAGTGCTGTAGACAACGATTTGTAGATATCCACTGTCTATGTGTTCTTGTCTGGAAAATTAATGGTGACCTGAAACAGAGGATAGCAGAAATGAATATAATTAAACCTTGTCATGCTGAATGAACCCTTTAAAGAACTGCATTAATATCAAAAGGTTGACAGAACTGGATACAATTATTGAGGGCTCATAATTCTTTTGAAAATTTATCTTTTGAACAACTCTGGCTTTAAAGGGACAATTAGGGGGTGTAGACTAAGATCAGACTGCGCATATGTGCAGGCTGATCTTTGTCTATATCCCCTGTCAAAACAGGCATATTCCGGAATCACCCACACAACGAAATCTCAGACTGGTCCAAATTATAAGAAGCTGCAGACGACAATTTCTAGTTGATGAAATTTCAATTTGGACAATTCTAAAAAAATTTGTTGTGGGAATGAGTTAAATAAAACTGTTGATTATTTTTAGTTATACTAATTTATTTTAGTCTGACTGGGACTTTAAGCTTATAGAGTTGCTATTGAACATAAAAACCAGATGTCATGTCCATTAGAGAGAGGCAGTGGCTTAATTTATTCCCACACAATGACCCTTTTTGATGCCCTTAAAAACAGTTGAACCAAGCAATTTCTTCAATTTCCACAATGTTTTCAACCCATAAAGTTAAAAAATAATCTAAATTTTATAAACTTTAAATTGTCATCTGCAACTCCTTTCAATTTGGACCAGTTTTAAACTTTGCTGTCTGGTATTGGATTAATCCCGCTGCGACCCAATTTTACAGTTATTAAGTGCCTTTCCCATGAACACATCCTGGTGGCGGTGGGGATTGAACCTCAAGATCAGTAATCAAGCACCTTTACAAGTAGTCAATTCTATGATTATTTCTCTACATTACATGGACCAGTGATACAAAGTTAAACAAGTGTCATGTGGGACATGACCATCCCCGGCCGTAAAGCTAGATAGCAAACTGAAGCCAGTTAGATTTAGGCTTCTTGTGCACTGCATTTCTTGTCAATGAGTTCATTAATAGCTATTATACTTTCAAATATATGCTCTGGACAAAATCTAAGTCTTAAAAACAACAGAGGGGAATAACTACAAAATTATGCAAGCTTGAGTTGTGGGTCCTGTGCACTGCACTTCTCCTCAATGAGATCTATCCACCTATGAAGTTTCAAGTTGATAGCATTTATACTTTAGGCGATATGCTCCGGACAAGCTTAGTGACTGAATGACAGAATGACGGACGAAGACCATTACTATATACCCTTTGCCAAAACAGCGGGGATAATAACAAAGCAAATGAGCTGATTTCATTAGCGTTGGCTTTTTCGGAATTGTAAACAATGGAATAACTGTGTCAATTTATAGACAATCTCATATAAAATTTATGACAATGAAAAATTAATAAACCATGCATTATTTTTTAGCATAAACTTGAGGCGCTTGCGCACCTGTATTGCTTCACATGCATGAATGTACTGATTAAGCAAATTTTTTCATGAATTAAGAATAAGCTGAATTTAATGAAAATAAATCTTAATCATTGAAATCTTTGAAATAGTTCTAGAGAAGCATTTCAAACTTTTCATTATTTTCAAAAGTCAAGTCAAGTTATGTAAAATTCATTATCTAAAATTTTCACTGTATACCATATATGGACATAACCCACCACCATTATAGCCATATTTTTCAACCAATCAAAATTATATGGAGGAATCTGACAAACAGTCTTCTGGTTATCATTCTCGTGAAATTTGGTGGAAGTCAATCAACAGGTTTCTGAGAAATTTACAAAGTTTTCACTTTATACCAAATATGAAAATTAGCCCTGCCACCGGTTTTGAAAGGAAGATTTACAAAGCTTTCAACATATATGGTAATTTGCCCTGCCCATTTAAACCATGTTTTACATCCAATCAATATTCTTTGAAGGAATTTGATAGAGGGTCACCCAAGGATCATTTCTATGAAATTTAGTTAAAATCCTTCCACCGGTTTCTGAGAAGAAGATTTTCAAAGCTTTTACCATATATGGAAATAGCCCCGCCCTTTAAAGCCATGTTTTTCATCGGATCATTCTTTGAAGGAATCTGATAGAGAATCACCAAAGGATCATTTCTGTGAAATTTGGTTTAAATCTTTTCAGAACTTTCTGAGGAGGTGATTTTCAAAGTAAAAGTTTACTGACGGACTACTGGACGGACAAGCGCACACATGCATGCACAACTGACACAACACCATGACATTGGATCTCTGGCTTTCAGCAAGCGGAGCTAAAAATGAGGTCATTATCACATATGGAGCATCTAATTCGAGTCCAATTTTTCAGTTTCCAAGAAACTGCCGTACCTTCAAGGCCTTATATCTATCAGCTTAAAGATGACTCATCTATTAAACCTATCAAATTAGATAATCAACTTTTTTATCCCTTTCTTTTGAATATCATTTCTTTCATTCAAAAACTGATAAAATGATGAATACACAGAAATAAGTTGATTTATTGCTTACCGTTTTCACCTCGGTGTATTCATGCAAGGCATATTCTCCACTACAAAGAGAAATTATCTTTACTTGATAATCAACCCTTGTCATGCTGAATAAAATCCTTTTCAGAATTGTATAAAGATCAAAGGGCTAAAAGCACTGGTAGTACTTGAAGTTCAGTAGTCAATACTTCTTTTGAAAATCAATTTCAAGAACAACTCTAGTTTCAAAAGGACAAACAGGAGCTGTAGACTAAGATCAGACTGCACTTATGTGCAGTTTGATCTTTGTCTATAGCTCCTACTAAAGCCGTAATATTCAGGTTTCAGCATGAAAAGTGTTAAAATATACCATAGTAATATCCGTTTTTAATTATGACCTTGTCATTTGTCAATCAATTCAACAGCCAACCTTGAATTTACTAATCCATCACCTCACATCAAAATTTTGGACTGATCCGAATTCAAATATGTTGCAGTCTATAATTTATAGTTGATGGAATTTGTAAACTCTCTGTTTTTGGGGGTAGAGAACATTAGCATGTTACAAGCTATTTCTTCATTTTCCACATATTCACCCCAAGATTTCTTCGTGAGGGGCGTTTAACCCATTCCCATCCAATGATTCTCCTTGACGCCCCAGAAGAAAAGCATTTGAGAAGACACTGGAAAATTAGAAGTTACCTGAAACAAGTTGATGAAATTTCAAATAATTTCGTCATTTGATAGAAAACATTGTGGTAATGAAGAATTTGCTTGAAACAAGCAAATTCTCCATTTTCCACAATGTTTTCCAAAGCCCTTTCCTTGAGGTGTTTAAAAGGAGGGCAGGAATGGCTTGATAGATGAAAGTATGTGATAGGATAATATACAAGGCAAAAACACTTTAAATTAATGTTGCTTAAATGCATTACTATACAATCCTGCACTTTCATGAATCGAAAAGAATGAAATCAAAACATAGATGGAACTGGAGAAATTGCTTTCAAAATGTATGAAACTTACTTTTAAATTTGAATTCTTGATAAAATGTTTTTCTGTAATCACTTTCAATTTTGGCGAGTCTAGAATTTTATCATCTGGTAATGGGTCATTACCATTTTGTCAATATATTCTAAGCTTATTTTAATTGCATCAATAGGCATAATTATATCTACTTAATTTTTTATATTATAACCAATTACCTGTACCAAAGAAATAATCATTTTGATTCTCTGTTAAACTTACTTTAGACTGGTCCAATTTTAAAGAAGTTGCAGATGATAATTTCAAGTTCATGAAATATTAAAAGTCTTTATTTTTCTGGTTAGAAAACATTGTAAGAAATTAAAAAGATATTCTTGTAACAACCAATTTCTTCATTTTCCACAATTCTTTCCCATTATTTATTTTTTAGGGGATTGTATCAAAAATGTGTTAAATGTGACATTAAGAAAAATGCAGGGTGGAAAACATGAAAAAGGTGAAAACTGCTTGTCCTTTGTTTTCTTGCAGTAGTATCCCTTTACCTATGTTTTCCAATAGAATCTTCCAATTTTCAAAAGGGTACATCATTGATACGACCTAAAAATCATTCTGTTCAAGTTACATAAAGATTGAGATAAAACTGTGACCCCTACACTGTAAACAGAATTGATGACTTGAACAGTAGACTACACACATTTAACCAATTCCAACACAAAGACGCTTTATGACCCCCCCCCCCCCAGAAAAACAATTGGGAAAACAATGTATAAAATGAAGAAATTGCTTGTTGTAAGCAATTTCTTCATTTTCCACAATGTTTTCTATCCAGAAAGTTGATCAATTACTTTTACACACTTTCAATTGTTTTCGCCAATTTCTTTCAATTTGGACCAGACTAAAAGCTTGGTTAATGGGTTAAGTATGACAAAAGCTTACCATGAGCACATTATGCTCAGGCAACCTAAAAAACACTTACAGTTCTCTTCCATGTCCTGACATCTTGTAGCCTCCAAATGGGGTTTGGGATTTCACAATATCATAACAGTTCACCCTGGATAATGAGAGAAAAAGAATTTTCTTTTAACACATTCCCACATGACAAATTTTTAGACAGGTCCAAATTCAAAAAGGTTGCAAAGGACAATTTCAAGTTAATGAAATGTTAAAAATCTTTGTTTTCTTGGGTAGAAAACATTGTGGATAATGAAGAAATTGCACGAATCAAGCAATTTCTTCATTTTCCGCCTTTTTCATAAAGCAAGATTGTGTGGGAAAGGGTGAAACACAATTAGCCCAAACTATTTCTGAATGTAAAATGTTTCCATTACCTTCCTGATAGTAACTCATATCAGTTTGCCCTAGGTAATATGATTGATTGATTGATTAGGGTTTAGCACCATTTTAAACACAATTTCAGTCATATCATGGTGGCTGGAGCACTTAACAATGGATTCCTGATATTTCTCACACCAGTACTCAAACTACTTCCTTCTTGAGCCTCCAGCTGCTCATCCAACTTAGGTTTAATATTATCCACTGACTGGTGGGAGACATATTTCAGAAAGAATATTCGCCGCTGCTAAGGATCAAACCCAGGACTCCATGATAAGGAGTCCTACACATTACCAACTGGGTAGGCAGTTAATAGGAAATAGGGATATTTTCTCCGAAGGAAACTTGTCCCTGCATTGTCAAAATATAGAAATGCTTTATTGACATTCATGAACCCTTTCCTGTACAAATACAGGATTTTACGTAGCTATGATTTTATACTTGAGAAAATATTGTGGAAAAAGAAGAAATTTCTTTTAACAAGCAATTTCTCCTTTTCCCACAATATTTTCTACCACATAGGATGGTCAGATTTCAAATTGCTTGCATTTTCATTGTCGTCTGCAACCTCTTTCAATTTGGACCAGTCTAAATTGTCAAAAAACAGTAAAGGGTTAACCCATTCTAACAAAACCCTGCATTTGTATATCAATCAAGAAAAGAGTTTTTAAACAATGTGTAAATTGGAGGAATTGCTTGTTGACACATTCCCACACAATGACGCTTTTAACCCATTCCAACACAGTTGAATTTTAGACTGGTCCAAATTGAAAGAAGCTGCAGACAACAATTTCAAGTTAATAGAATTTTGAACTTTTTTCGTCATTTTGGGTAGAAAACATTGTGGTTAATGAAGAAATTGCTTGATACAAGCAATTTCTTCATTTTCCACAATGTTTTCATAAGCTTTTTTCTTTAGGGGCGTAAAAAGGAGGCATTGAGTTGTAATGGGTTAAACGCCCCTCAATATGAAAACTGTGGAAAACAATTGTGGAAAATGAAGAAATTGCTTGTTACAAGCAATTTCTTCATTATCCACAATATTTTCTACCCCAAAAGACAAAGATTTTAAAGATTTCATCAACTTAAAATTGTCGTCTGCAGCTTCTTTGAATTTGGACTGGTCTAAAACCTTATCGTGTTGGATTGAGTTAAGGGTAATTTCTGAATTATCCACAATGAATTCTACCTATAAAGTTGAACATTTGTAAAATTTCATCAACTTACAACTGTCTGCAATTTCTTTGAATATTGGCCAGTCTAAAATAATGTTGTCGAGTAATAAGTTAATAACATTGATCTTCAAAATATATAACAAGATGGCCAAAATGGCCCTAAATTGCTCAGCTGTGAATTATTTGAACTAAGCCCTATCTGACATGCAGTTGGTTTTAAAAGAATAATTCCATGATTTCTCAAAATCTGATAAGCCTGGGCCTGCCATGCCCACATATTTTTGCCAATCAAAATTTCATGAACAAGTTTTGAAAAGGGTCATCTAAGGGCATTCTTGCCAAATTTGGTCAAAATTGGCCAAATTGTTAAGGAGGAAAAGATTTTTAAAAGAATTATTCCATGATTTCTCTAAGTCTGATAAGCCCAGCTTTGCCAATTCCATTTTTCTTTTTTGAATCAGCATTCCACAAGCAAGTATAGAAGAGGATCACATAAGGAACATTCTTGCCATATTTGGTCCAAATTGGCCAAACGGTTAAGGAGGAGAAGATTTTTAAAGAATTATTCCATGATTTCTCGAAGTCTTATAAGCCAGGCACTGCAATCTCCCGTTTTTTTGCAAATCAAAATTTCACGAACAAAAATGAAAAAGGTCACTCAATGTACATTCCTGCCAAGTTTGGTCTAGATTGGCCCAATCTTTTAGGATAAATTTTTAAAGAATATTTGTTTTTCTCCATGTCTGATAAGCTACACCCTACCATGCTCCTACTTTTGCTGGCGAATCAAAATTTCACAGACAAATCTTGAAAAACATTACCCAAGGCACATTCCTGCTAAGTGTGGTTGAAATTGACCTAATGGCTATAGAGAAGATTTTTAAAGAATTGTTCATGACTTCCGATGGACAACGCACAATTGACACAGGGTGATCACAAGAGCTCGCCTTGAGTATGTTTTGCTCAGGTGACCTCATAACGAGTTTCTGACCTGAACAATATATTTTACAAGTTCTTTGATTCTAAGCTAGAAATAGCTTCATACTACTGGACTATCACTATATCACCTCCCAATCCAAAAAGTAAAACCTTGAAGATCTGCATGCAGATTCCAATGCTTGGCTGTTCACAGTGAGTAAAATTTTCAAGTAAAGAGGGGGGGAATAATTCATAAAAAAAATCTAGAGTTATCCGTCTTATTGATATTGGTTCCTCTTATTATAGTAAACATTTTCAAGTAAATTTATTGAGAAATACCAGATATATTACAAAATGTAAAAGTTTTCAGACAATGAAACTGATGCAGACACAGACGACGACCTGGACATGGCAGTACCTTGAGTTTTCACAGAAAACAGCTAAGCTAAAATTAATTTCAACATAGCCAATTTACACAAAGGGTAATTCTAATTGATATAGAAGCTTTCCATGAAGTGTTATTGTACTGAATTAAAACATTATCAACCCTTTCCTGTTCATTTCCTGGTTTTTACGTCCGTGGGATTTTATACATGTGAAAACATCCTGGAAAAAGAAGAAATTACCTGAAACAAGCATTTTTTTCTCTTCCCTCAATATTTTCTAACCTGTAGGTTGGTTACTTTTCAAATTGAACTTACTTTTTGTTGTCGTCTGCAACTTCTTTCATATTGGACAAGTCTAAAATTTTGAAAGGATTAAAAAATAAATCAGTAAGACAGATTGGCAAACAGTGTGATTCTTTTTACCCTCAACAAAGTATAAAGATAACCTACCATACACTACCAGCTTCCAGATTCTGTGATACTTTCAGTGCTTTGTTGATGTCCTTTGTCATCACACCAGCTGCAAGACCATAATGCGTGTTGTTAGCACGATCTATGACATCATCAAGGTCCTTGAACTTTATAATAGATTGCACGGGTCCAAATATCTGCAGAAAACAGAAGCAAACTTTCAATGCTTAGTACAAACAACACTCAGCCAAGTTGAGGAATCCTTGGCAACCCCTGCTGACCTGCTTTAGAAAATTTGACTTGAATAGTAAACAGTTTTATTTTGCAAAATGTATGGTCAGTAACATTCAACAAAAAATAAAATGAGCCTGTGCGTGACATTTCCAACCATTTCGCATGTGCTTGACTCGCACACATTGAGCACCCTGGACAGCCATTCGGCGCAATAAGAATATTCGCTGATTGTTTAAAGAAGCTTTGGGTCAGTATCTATCTACAGAGCACAGAGTGAAGACTCTGGTCAGACTGTGCAGATCCACAGGCTGATCTGAGTCTTTACTTGGCGCACATGTGTAATGGTTGGAAATGTCACGCATGTGCTCAAATGGTTTGGTGGTGACCTTAACATTGTAACTATAGCTGTTGTTATGATGTTTAACCCTTTCCTGTGCAAGCCCAGATTTTTATGTGCCCATGATTTTATATTCGAGAAAAAATTGTGGGATAAGAAGAAATTTCTTGTTACAAGCAATTTCTTTTTTTTCAACAACATTTTCTACCCTATATTACTGTAACATTTGAATAAGTTAATGGGTGGATAATTGTAAACCTAAGTGGAATGAGCAGCTGGAGACACAGAAATGATGTAGTGGTATTACTGGTGTGAGAAATACTAGGAATCCATGGTTAGGTGCTCAAGCTGTGACAACATTACTGAAATACTGTTAAAAGTAGCATTAAACCCACTCAAAAAAAACCAAACAAACAAATCTTCTCAAATTGTCTGCAGTATCTTGGACAAGTCTAAAACAGGAAAGGGTTTAAGTTCCTAAACCAACACAAGTATTGAATATAAATATAAGTGATCATAGTTCCTTTCCAGTTCAACCCATTATGGCAAAATTTTAGACTGGTCCAAATTGAAAAAAAGTTACAGACAACAATTTAAAGTTGATAAAATGTCAGATTTGAATAACTTTCTGGCTAGAAAATGATGTGGAAAATGGAAAAATTGCTTGTACAAGCAATTTCTTCATTTTCCACAATGTTTTCAATAGTTTTTTTTTTCTTTGAGGGGCGATCAAGTGTCATTGTTTAGGTATAGATTAAATGAATGATTTGATTGGTCAATGATTTTTTTTTACAGACAGCTCTAATCTATCAATTGCAGTGGATGTATTCTTCGCTACAACCACTCATCTCTAACACAGCACTTCGGCTAAGGCATAAAACATGTGACCTTGACCTATGACCTATGTAACCCCAAAACAATAGGGCTCTTCCACGGATCAATGACGACAATTGTATAGAGTTCTTTGGTTGTAGGTCAATTGGTTATACAGTAAGAGCATAGAAATCAACAAGAGTTCCAAAATAGCCTAAATCGCTCACTCAAGAATTTTTTTTGTGTTTTCTCCAGTCTTACAAGCCTTGCGCTGCCCCCCCCCCCCCGAATTTTGGTGAATCGAAAATTCACAAACAAGTTTTGAAAAGGGTCTCCCAATAAACATTCTTGCAAAGTTTGGTCCAAACTAGCCGAGTGGTTTAGGAGGAGAAGAACTGTTAAGGATTATTTCATAATCCCTCTACCAAGTTAAGTATAAATGAGCCTAATGGATAAAGAGATTTTCAAAGAATTATTTCATGATTTCCGTAAGCCTAAAAAGCTCTGCCCTGCAACACCCCATTTTTTGCTAATCAAAATTTAATGAACAAGTCACCTAAGGAACATACCTGCAAACTTAAGTCCAAATTGGCCTAGTTGTTTAGAAGAAGATTTAACAAGATTTATTTCTTGAATTCCTCTAAATCTCATAATCTTTGTCACCATTTTTTAACAATTCAAAATTTCATGAAAAAGTTTTAAAAACTGTTATCAAAGGAACTTATGTGCATTGTTTTATCCAAATTGGCCCAGTGGTTTAGAAGGAAGAGATATTAAAAGAATTATTTCATGATATCACCAAGTCTGAAAAGCCCATCTAGCATTGTCCCCCATATTTTCAGGTATCAAAATTTCGTGAATAATTTTGAAAAGGGTCACCTAAGGCACATTCTTGCCAAGATTGGCTGAAATAGATCCTTTGGCTTTGGAGGAGAAGATTTTTAAAGAAATTGTCATGATTTCTCTAGGTAGAATAAGCTCTTCTCTGCCACGTCCCTGTTTTTTGGAGAATTAAAAATTCAGAAACAAGTTTTGGAAAGAGTCAACCAAGGAACATTCCTGCAAAGTTTGGTGCAAACTGGCCCAGTGGTTTAGAATATTTTTGTATATTCTAAAAATTTGGTCATTGTTGAAATGGATGAAAGAGTTTATATAAATCAAATACTTTATAGAAGCATTTAATTCAGTGAACTCCATAACCCTTGTCATGCTGAGCCCTGAATATTCCGGTTTGGGCAGGAGGTATAGACAAAGATCAGACTACCAGAGAAGTTATGAAATTGATTTTCAAAAGGAATATTGATGATTGAACAACAAGTGATTTTCAGTGCTCTGAGCCTTTTCATTTTAACCCGTTCCCACACAATGACGCTTTTGGACGCCCCTCAAGTAAAACAATTGGGAAAACATTGTGTAAAATGAAGAAATTGCTTGTGACAAGCAATTTCTTCATTTTACACAATGTTTTCTACCCAGAAATTTGAAAAAAACTGAAGTTTCATAAACTTTAAAATGTCGTTCTGCAACTCCATTAAATTTGGACCAATCTGAGTTTTTCTTGTGTGGTAATGGGTTAACCCTTGTCATGCTGATCCCAGAATATTCCGGTTTGGGCAGGTTGTATAGACTAAGATCAGCCTGCACATAAGTGCAGTCTGATCTTGGTCTACACCTCCTGCTTGTACTTTTCCTGCCAGAGGAATTATGAAATTGTTTCCAAAAGAAATATTGATTATTGAACAACAAGTACTTTCAGTGCTCTCAGCCCTTTGATTTTAATGCAATTCCAAAAGGGATTTTTTTACAGCATGACAAGGGTTAATGTTTCAAAATCCACTTGTTCCTTGACATGTACTGAAGGAGATGCCACTTGTCCAAAGAAGCCCAGGGGGGGACATGTCAAGTAAAGGAACTCGGTAGACTTGATTTGATCCAATTTTTTTTGTTTTTATTGATAGCGAGGCATGGGTTCTAATCCAGTAAGAGTCTTTCAATTTGGACCAGTCTGAAGTTTTATCATCTTGCAATGCTTTAACCCATTCCCACACAATCCAACTTTTCTCAGCTTCTTAAGAAAAGTCTTTGGGAAACATTGTAGAAAATGAAGAAATTGTTACAAGCAATTTCTTCATTATTCATGATATTTTCTACCCTAAAAATCAATTTCTTCAACTCTGAATTGTTGTCTGCCACTTCTTCGCGTTTCTATAAGTCAATAATCTTGTCATCTGGTAATGGTTTAATCCATTCCCACACAATCCCACTTTTTGACAGATATCAAGAACAAGAGGACCATGATGGCCCTGAATTGCTAGCCTGCATCATCTGTGCAAATAAAGAAATTGTCATATTAAACACCCCTGTTCCTGTGATTTCCAATATAACCTTCCCATAATTAATAGTGTTCATCCTTATGACATAGAAATTATTCTAGCCAGGTTTCATGAAGATTGAGCCAAAATTGTAGAAACTAGATCGTAATTAAAGAAATTGTCATTAACACCCCTTTTCTTGTGTTTTCCTATAGATCCTTCCAATAATCAGTGGGGATCATCTTTATGACCAAACAATTATTCTGGCAAAGTCTCATGAAGATTGAGCCAAAAGCGTGGCCTCTAGAGAGTAAATAAAGAAATTGTCATTACGGCCCCTTTCCCCATATTTTCCAATTGAAGCTTTCCATTATCAATAGGGTTAATCCACATGACCTATATATAATTATTCTGACTAAGTCTATGAAGATTGAGTCAAAGCTGTTGCCTCTAGAGTGTGAACACTTAAATTGTTGATGACGGACAAAGCATGACAGATGACAGACATTCAATGATCACAATATCTCACCATGATCACAAGGAACACCTTGTGCTCAGGTGATCTAAAGAAGGGTCGGAAACGATTGCTGTAAATCAAGAAATTCCTTGTTACAAGCAATTTCTTCTTTAACCCTTTCCCGTTTATTGAAATTTCAGACTGGTCCAAATTGAAAGAGGTTGCAGACAACAAATAATATTGGGTACAATTTGAATTTAAACCACCCAATGTGGTAGAAAATATTGTGGGAAAAGGAGAAATTGCTTGTTACAAGCAATTTCTTCTTTTTCCACAATGTTTTCTCAAGTATGAAATCACAGCAACGTAAAATCCCGTGTTTGAACGGGAAAGGGTTAACCACAGTATTTTCTATCCAGAAAGATAAAGACTTTTAAAATTCTATAAATGCAATTGTCGTCTGCAATTTCTTCGAATTCAGACCAGATTAAAATCTTGTTGTCTGGTAGTGGGTTAGGATTAACGACAATTTACCTCTTCCCTCGCAATTCTCATATCATCCTTGACATCACTGAAGACCGTGGGTTTCACAAAGTACCCTTTATCCCCAAACCTCTCACCACCACATTGTAGAGTGGCCCCTTCTTTCTTTCCACTCTCGATCATCTCCATGACCTTGTTGTACTGATCTTGATCAACCTGCAATAGTGTACATAAAACTAAATAAACAAGAGCACCGCCTACAATGCAACGCACGGCTGCAGGTGCTGGATAATGCAAAAATTCTAAGTAAAAAAGGGGGCATAACTCTTACAAAAGCGCTTTTAGAGTTATGCCCTTGAGAGTCTTGTGATGGTCAATACACATGCCAAATTTCATGAGGATATCTTCAATAACAACAGAGATATGATCAAGGTTAAAGTTTGTCCCGCCAACACCAACGCACATGACGCCCAGGTGATGACAATACCTTGGGTTTTCTCCGAAAAAAGACGAGCTAACTAGAGATGGTACAGAGCGGACTTATACTTCCCTACAGCATTTTATCACTCAAGTGCAGCAGCTTTGCTTTGACCTGCATTATGCCAAAACTAAAGGACACCTCCTGGGGTCAGGGATAATATTTCCATAAAGTTTCAAAGTCCTAAGTCAAATGGTTTATGAATGAGAGCATGGAAACTGTTATCAGTCAATGTTTAATTGTGACCTCGACCTTTGACCTACATAACCCCAAAACGATAGGGCACTACCATGGGTCATTAGCAAAAAATGTCTGAAGTTTCAGTTGTAGATGAATTGCTTCTTGAGTAAGAGCTGGGAAACAGAGAATTAACAGAAAAACAGTCAGACAGATAGACAGACATAGTGAAACCGACATATCCCCCCCCCCCCCTCTGCTTTGTAAGTATGTGTGGGGGTATAATTAATCCATTACCACACACACCTGCTTCTTGATGCCTTGAAGAAATATGAGCGCGTGCGTGACATTTCCAACCATTACACATGTGCGCCAAGTAAAGACTCAGATCAGCCTGTGCATCCGCACAGTCTGATCAGAGTCTTCACTCTGCGCTCTTTAGATAGATGATGACCCAAAGCATCTTTAAACAATCCGCGAATATTCTAATTGTCCCGAATGGCTGTCCAGGGTGCTCAATGTTTGCGAATAACGCGCATGCGAAATTGTTGCAAATGTCACGCACAGGCTCATATGTTTATGAAAAACTCTGCCGGAAAAAGGAAATAATGCTTGTAGCTATTAATTTCATTTTTCCTTACATAGCTTTTTAACTTATTTGGTATCTATATTTCAAATGTGGTGCACTTCAAAAAATTGCTGGCACTTTCTTTTATTTTTCACTTTTTTTGGATCCGTCTAAAATTTTGCTGTCTGATAATAGGTTAGAGGTATTAAAATTATTTTAATGGTTCAAAACTAACAGCCCGAATATTTGACCAAATCGACTCTTGGTTTGCAGACATAATGAAGGCAAAATAAACCCTCTCCTTTCTCTTTGGAAATCTTATGCTTGGAAACTGCACTACCCAAGATTTTCTCGTTTAATGACAAACCTATGTTTCTGAACAAGAATCTGCCACACACAAAAAAAGACAGATGTCCAGGGCCTTAACATATTAAGACCCTTCTGGGATATATAAAAGATTAATTTTTAACTATTGCTATTCTTGCTTTTAGACATTTAGAATCTAAAATTCCTTACCAGAGGACCATGCATTGTTATTCCATCAAAAGGATCACCAATTATTCGATTCCTGGCTATTTCTGCACTAATCTTTACAAACTCGTCATAGATAGATTCCTCTACATAGGTCCTAGAACCAGCACAGCAGTTTTGTCCATGGTTGGCCATAATACCTTCATGGGCCCACATGGCAGCTTGCTCAACTGTCAATTTAAAAATGAGCCTCTGCGTCACATTTTACAAGTCACAAGTACATGAAGTGCATACACTTAACCCATTAACAGACAGCAAAATTCTAGATTGAGAGGAGTTAATGACGACAATTTAAACTTTTTGAAATTTTAGATTTTTCACATTTCTTGGTAGAAAACATCATGGAAAATGAATAACCAACAGAAACAAGAGCTGGTCAAAGTCATGTGACAAATGCCCCCAAAGGACAGGGTCAAGCATGTGGCACTTTGATTTGTTTTGTAAACACAACCACATGCATTTGTGATCTAAACGTCGGGGTTTTTAATAAATGAAATTTTAATACATATAATAATTTCTATAAATACAGAATGAAATCAAAAATGCATTATGGACGGATTTTTCTGAGGTCAAAAGTAGGTCAAAGGTCAAGGTCACTGGGTCAAGGTCATGTAAAGTGGTCCACCCAATTAAGCATCTGTCCAAATATGGAAGGAATCCATTGAAAAATAAGAGAGTTAATACAATTTAACCATTCCGGACGCAATTTAACCATTCTGGACGCCCCTTTGACCCCCAGATTGTGACCTTGACCTTTGAGATAGGACCCTGGGTCTTTTTCGTGACACGTCGTCTTATAGCGGTGAACATTTGTGCAAAGTTATATCGAAATCCACTATTGCATGTAGAAGTTACAGAGCAGACACTAAAGCGGAACGGACGGACGGATGGACAGATGGACAGACGGACAGTTTGATTACTATATGCCCCCCTTTGGGTGCATGAAAAAATGTTATTCTATAAATATCACAGGGACTTAAAATCAGGGATTGTACTGAAAACGGTTACAACCCAGACAAGTAATGTAAGACACATACCATCAGCATCTCCCAGTATTATAAATGGACTCTTCCCGCCAAGTTCCAATGAAACTCTTTTCAAATTACTTTTAGCTGCGGCTTCCATTACTAACTTACCAACCTGTTTGAAACAAAAGTCGAGAAAAGTATTTGGGAAAGCAATGTGGACAATGGAAAAGTCTATTCTATTGAAAAATATTTGACCACTAATGGCTGTGGTTGTCGAGTTTTCAATCCTGACCTCAGTAAACCCATTAGAGGCCATTACCAGACGAAAAAATTTTGGACTGGTCAAAGTTGAAAGAAGTTACAGATGACAATTTCAGGTTGATGGAATCTGAATTCTTTTGTCTTTTTCGGATAGAAAATATTGTGGGAAACGAAGAAATTGCTTGTTACAAGCAATTTCTTCTTTTACCACAATATTTTCCTCTTTTTTTTTTGAGTGGGGTCAGAAAGTGGTAATTGGTTAACATACTAACCTCCGGACTGAAAAACAACTTACCTCTGGCTGCTTCAGCTGTTGAACCAGCCCTATCATTTAGAGCCATCCTTATTTCTTAACCCATTTACCAGATGACAAAATTCTAAACTTGTCCAAATTGAAAGGTTTTGCAGACAACAGTTTGAAGTTAATGAAATTTTAGATTTTTCAACTTCATGGCTTGAAAATATTGTGCAAAATGAAGAAATTGCTTGTTAAAAGCAATTCTTCCTTTTTAAACAATTTTTTTACTAATCAGTTTTCTTCAGGGGGGGGGGGGGGCATCAAGAAGCATCATTGTGTTTGAATGGATTAACTAAGTAGCCTCATAGCTATGAGACAATCTTACCTCTGTGGAACCAGTAAAGGCCACTTTGTTCACATCCATGTGTTCACTAATGGCTGCACCAGCTGTTGGTCCATATCCTGGTACCACATTTACTACGCCTGGTGGGAAACCTGCCTGAATAATTTCAACACATTTTTTGAAATACAAGCCTGTAGTGTTTATTCGAGGATTTCAAGAATATGGGGGATTTCCGAGCAAAATCTACACAATAGAGAAGTGTTCGGTTTTTCATGCTCTTTATTTATACAAAAATTTCCCAACCATTGTTGAAAATATGTGGGGTTTTTTTGCCCTGCTTGGAATAAACACTGAGCCTGTTTTTGAAATTTCCAACAATTTATCAAGTGTGTGAAGTTAGGACATAGAGTAGTTTGGTCAGCCTTACCCTGTCCTCCCTATTAGGCTCACATGTTAAACTGCTGGAAATGTTCTGCATCTCTGATAAACATAAATTCCAGTAATGCATATAATGTAAAGACGTGCATCCCTCAAGATTCTCTAAAATAACCTTGATAGTGAAATCCATTTTTCTTTAACCCATTTTAACAAAACAAAATTTTAGACCAGTTCAAATTGATAGAAGTTGCAGACAATAATTTGAAGTTCATGGAATTTAAGAATTCTTTGTCATTTTTTTGTAGAAAACATTGTGAATAATGAAGAAATTGCTTGATACGATGTTTTCCACAATGTTTTCCCAAACTATTTGCTTTAGGGGCCTAAAATGATGTCATTATGTGGGAATCAGTTAATTGTTGGTATTCCAATGAAAGGATTGAAATTTTGGAAGAAAAGTATTTTTTTACTACTATCTCATATAATGACTTAGTTATATTTATTCAAAATTTTAAAATACATTTTAGGCAATAAAATTATACGTAACTTACCTCTTTCAGTAAAGAGCACACATAAAGGGCCGTTAGCGGTGTTTGTTCTGCTGGTTTCACTATCACAGTATTACCACAGGCTAAAGCTGGTCCCAGTTTCCAGACCATCATTGGTAGTGGATAGTTCCACTGCAAAACAATAAAGCTAATTGGTAGTGGATAGTTCCACTGCAAAACAAACTAGACATTGTCGCAAAGCGGACTAATACCCCCAACAGCACTTGTCACTATACAAGTGCTATCCGCCAAAGGGGTGTAACAAAAATGGACTTTTTAATGAAAGGGCCATAACTCCGTCAAAAATCAATGGACAATAACAAATAAAGGATATGCATGTGTCTGACATATAACAAGTGTTTCTGTGAAATTTGAATCAAATCCGTCCTATAGTTGCTGAGAAATTGAGCCAAAGGGCATAACTCCATCAAAAGTCAATGGACTGTAACCAAAATAGAATATGCTCATCTCTGCTTGATACTGATTATATCAGTAAAGTTTGAATCAAATCTGTCCAATGCCCAGAAATTGAGCAGACACGAAAAAGCTACAGACAGATGGATGGCCCGACTGACGGATGGACAGACCGACCAATAAGCTGACTCCTATACACCTCCAAAACATAGTTTTGGGGGGTATGATAAACCCAAGTCCTATGTAATAATAACATTTCAATTTACGACTCTGAAAATCCTTTACAAACATGCTCGGACTTTAGGATGTTGCTTTTCACAATCCAGAATTATTTTTAGCGTTTTTTTAGGAAAAACCGGTATTTCATATCGATCAAGCGGAAACAAGTTCTCACACATTTCCACTCATTTCCACGCATGCTCATAAACGTGAAGTGAAAATCTATTTGATCGCCTCCATCTTGTTTCATCGCTGATGAAGAAAATAACTTACTTGCTGAATGCCAACTGCCTCCTTTTAATCATGAATATCCAGAAAAATGGTTTAAAACTTAATATATCCTTGGTAAGTTGTCTAATGAATTGTCAAAATGAGAGAAATAATTTCCTTGCGTTTCAAGATAGAATCTAGGCCAGTGGTTAGTGGAGTTAGCGAATACATGTAAACTGTCTGTTAGTGTATTGACCTAGCAGGGCTGGCATTTACACCCAGTGTATACAGTGTATGTAACACGTTACAACCCTTTTATATTCAAGCGCCTATTAACCCCATAGGATAAAACACCTTTTACCTCTCGAATTCGACTAAATCTTTGAAACAGACATTCATCTACTTCAATTGTGATAATAATATGCTCAACAAAAAAAGAATTGAATGATAGCTTTGATTCCTTTACCTTTTATCATTTAACCTTTTACCACACAACCACAAATTTTCATGCACTTAAGAAGAAAACATTGCGATTAATTCAAAATAGCGATTTCGGTAAACAGTAATAGGTCATGGTTGATTGAATAGGGTTTAACGCAACTTTTAATAGTATTTCATTTATATCGGGGCGTATGGAGCTCCTAACCATGGATTCCTGGTAGTTCACACACCAATACTACCACTACATCCTTATCGAGCCACCAGCTGCTCCTCCTACTTAAGTGTACAATTTACTCACTCATATTGATGAAAAATGCTTGATTATTGAGTGCGGTTACTGATAAACCAGCAAAACCGCTCTCAGGACTTTCAGTCCTTTGATTTTTATTGTTAGGCATATGTCAGAGTTTGGTATACAGGAACTCTTCTTGTACCCATTCTCACACAATCACAATCACTTTTTGATGCCTCTCAAGAAAAAGCTTTGGAAAACATTGTGGAAAATGAAGAGATTGCTTGTCGCAAGCATTTTATTTATTATCCAAAATGTTTTCTATTTAAAGAGACAAAGATTTTTTTAAAATTCAACTAATAAACTGTCTGCTGAAACTTCTTTCAATTTGGTCAGTCTTAAATTTTAACATCTGACAATAGGCTACATCACCAGAAATATTACCCCTCTATCATACACAGTTTTCATGATAAGCAAAATAAATAGATTGTAGTCTAGAAGAATTCATCATTTAACCCATTCCCACACAATCCAGCAAAAAACTCTGAAAGACATTTACAAAATGTCAGCGATTAAAATTTACCGTCTGCAACTTCTTTGAATTCAGACCAGTCTAAAGATCTAATGTATGGTAATGGGTCAAACAGTCATTGGCATGATGTATGATAACTAAAGCAATTCCCTAATCCCATACAATGACTCTTTTTGATGCCCCTCAAGAAAAACAATCAGGAAAACATTGTGGAAAATAAAGAAATGACTTGTGATAATCAATTTCTTGATTTTACACAATGTTTTCTACCCAGAAAATTGAAAAAATCTAAAATTTTATAAACTTTAAGTTGTCGTCTGCAACTCCTTTCAATTTGAACCAGGCTAAAATTTTATTGTGTGGTAATTGGGTTAACTATTTGTAAGATCAAATCATCATTACAGGAATGATAGCCCCACAAACACCAACAGGATCGTGTCTGGTAAACGTGAAAAATGATCCATCTGAAAAAGAAAAAAAGATCTCCAGATAAAGTTTTTGTTTACTCTTGTCATGCTGAACCCGGAATATTCCGGTTTGGGCAGGAGGTGTAGACTAAGATCAGACTGCACTTATGTGCAGGCTGATCTTAGTCTACACCTCCTGCTTGTATTTTTACTGCCAGAGTTGTTTATGAAGTTGATTTCAAAAAGAAATATTGATTTTTGAACAACAAGTTCTATCAGTGCTTTCAGCCCTTTGATTTGACAGTATTTCAGTAAGGAAATTTATTCAGCATGACAAGGGTTAAGTCTCAAACGACAAAATTTTTAGACTCGTCCAATTTGCAAGACATTGTAGAAAACAATTTATAGTTGATGGTTTTTTCCTCTTTTTTGTCTTTTGGGGTAGAAAACATAGTGGATAAAGAAGAAATTACTTATCACAAGAAATTTCTTCATACTCCACAATGTTTTCCAAAGGATTTTCCAGAAGGGCGTAGAAAGGGGGGATTGTTTGGGAAAGATTTAAGTGCAGACAAATACTATTTTATGAGATAGAGATCCAAGCGAGGGTAATGCACAGTTATGTTATGCACGATAACGGGTTTCCTCGGTTGACGTTGTAAAACTTCAATTTTACTGTAATTGCTATAATATATTTACTAGGTCATTTTATTGTCTTCAGCAGCGGGAAGTTCTGCTAGTATTTCAAAAGATTTAAGTTTACCCAAAACCGAAAGAAGTTGAATGTTTTGAATGGCACATTGCCGGTATTCTATCTTAACCCTTTCCCGAACAAACCCAAGATTTTACGTCACTGTGATTTTATACTTGAGAAAACATTGTGGAAAAAGGAGAAATTGCTTGTAACAAGCAATTTCTCCTTTTCCCACAATATTTTCTACCACATAGGATGGTCATATTTCAAATTGCATGCATTTCTCATTGTCGTCTGCAACCTCTTTCAAATTGGACCAGTCTAAAATTTCATGAAACGGGAAAGGGTTAATCACCCTCTTGCGAATTTCTTAAAGGATTAAAGTATAGATTTGGAAATTAACAGCCCAAGTTTTTCATCCTGTAAAAGATCCACTTTAATGTAGAATACCCGTAATGCGCTATTATGGGATTGGCAAGACGTCAGGTTTCCTCAGTTCATGTTGTGACATTTCAGTTCACTATGATTGCTATGACAATTTGCTACATCATTTTACTATCTTCTTCTAGCAAATCAAAAGGTATTAAATTTTACCAAAGATTTCCGATGTTCCAAAATGGTAGTATTACAGGTATTCTACCTTAAAGCAAGAAGCCTAACGGAGTGTGAATACTTACCAACCGGTATAGTTTTCCCACAAATTTTATCACACCATCCAGCATAATATTGTAACACCTCTACAGCACCCTCTATATCTCCTATAGAATCATTGTAAGGTTTACCATTATCCAAGGTCTCAAGACTCTGTAATAAAAGGTATATTAACCCTTGTCATGCTGAACCCGGAATATTCTGGTTTTGGCAGGAGGTGTAGACTTAGATCAGACTGCACTTTTGTGCAGGCTGATCTTAGTCTACACCTCCTGCATGTAATTTTCTTGCCAGAATCGTTTATGAAATTGATTTCTAAAAGAAATATCTGTTTTTGAACAACAAGTTCTATCAGTGCTTTCAGCCCTTTGATTTTACGGCAATTCAGTAAGGTAATTTATACAGCATGACAAGGGTTAAGAAACTTCTAACATGACACATAAAGTTTGGATTATTTTCGAAAACAATACCGTATTTACCAACTCAAATTTAGAGGAAATAATCTTCCTATTAGAGAAAACAAAAATGATATATTCACTGCACAAAATCATCACTGAAAGAATTTAGACCGGTCAATTCTTAATAATTTATTTGTTCGTTTTGTCTATCAAAAACGAGCGATCTGATTGGTCAAAAAATTTAATTCATACCTCCATGAACAAAATTTTGAGTACGCAGCCATTTTGAATGCTTCCTCACAAACAGTTCACTACAAAAAGGTATCAAAATTTGTCAAGTTGTTTCATTTTTCGCTCGATGCTATTAAATTATAAGAAATGAAGAGAATATTTTTTGTTTTCATAGAGGTATAAACCGAAAAACCTAATCACACAATGTATGAATCCGCTTCGCGTATTCATACAGTGTGATTAGGTTTTTCGGTTCATACCTCCATGAAAACAAAAAATATTCTCTTCATCTCTTAATTGTTTTTAAGGGGAGAAGTTGAAGTCCAAAATGCAGCAATGCAGAAATACAAGCAATTTACAACATTTTCTACAATGTTTTCAAAAGCTTTTTCTTCTCAGTCAAACACAAGCATAAATCAACGGGAAGAGAAGTAGAGAAGTATTATACTTTTTTAAAGAATTGTTTTGCTTGTATGTATCAGGTCATACTCTGCAGGTCATATTCTCCCTTCGGCTTCTTTCTTCAATATCAGCCAGCGATGGCCAAACATCATTATAAAAAAAAAACTTTTGAAGAGTATTCTTTATAATGAAAGATAATGGATAGCCAGATGCTAGACTGGTTACCTGTTACCAGATAATGAAATATTAGACTGATCCAGATTGAAAGTAGCTACAGACAACATCTTATGGACAAGAAATTTCAAAAATACATGTATTTGTCTTTAGGGGTAGATAACATTATGGATAATGAAGAACTTGTTTGATTTCAGCAACAAGCAATTTCTTTATTTTCCACAATGTTTTGATTTTTTTTTCCTTGAGGGGCGTAAAAAAGGAGGATTTAGGGGGAACAGGTTAATTATAATACAGTAGAATCCTCTTAACCCATTCCCACACAATGACACTTTTAAACTCCCCTCAATATAAAAACCTTTGGAAAACATTGTGGACATTGAAGAAATTGCTTGTTACAAGCAATTTCTTCATTATCCACAATGTTTTCAACCCCAAAAGGCAAAGATTTTAAGAAATTTCATCAACTTAAAATTGCTGTCTGTAACTTCTTTGAATTTGGACTAGTCTAAAACTTTGTCATGTGGTAATTGGTTAATTACAAGTATAATACATGTAATAGCAATTCAGTTTAATTGCAACTGACTTTATGCACAAACATTAGATTTAAAGAAACAAGATGTGTTTGTGAAACACTATGCCCCCAAAACAGGAATTCTTTAGAAACGGGTAAAGGGTTCAAATTTTGACCTTGACCTTGATGAAATGACGTTCCCCAGTTGCGCCTTGTTGAGACCTGTCTACATACCAAATATTAGCATTGTAACTTAATCAGGGTTGAAGTTATAGGAACATGTTTAGTTGGTAGGTTAAGTTTTGCAGACAGACAGACAGACGGACAGACAGACGGACAGACGGACAGGTGGACAGACGGACACCGGTAAAACAATATGCCCCTGATCTTATCAATGTGGGGGCATACAAATATGTCCTTCTAATAGCAACATCTGGTTAATTGCAACAAAAGTATTGTTTGTGCATTTAACCCATTAGCAGATGGCAAAATTTTAGACTGGTCCAATTTGAAAAGAGTTGCAGATGAAAATCAAAAATTTATGAAATTTTAGATTTCTTCAACTTTCTGGAGAGAAAACATTGTGTAAAATGAAGAAATTGCTTGTAACAAGCAAATTCTCATTTTACGCAATGTTTTCCTAAATACCGTATTTATTCTAATAAACGCCCATATTCTAATAAACGCCCATCCCCTAAAATACTGCATAAAATGCGGCCTTTTTCCGCCGATTTTAAGTAAAAATAGGTGATTCTAATGAACGCCCATCCCCATTCTACGATCGAAAATCAAGTGATGATTAATTGGCGTATTTGAATGAAATGAAATAATATTTAATATTTAATTTGAATCTATAAGGTAAGTAATTTATTCCTATAAAAACGTAAAGAAATCGTCGCTGCTACTCCATAATTATCCATTATTCAACTTGAACTGCCAAGACTTCACTTTTGATACGTCATTTAACGTAGTTGTTTCAACTTGCCAAGGTCAGTTAAAGACTGACTGTGAATGGAAAGAAAAAATGGAGTTTGTCACTTGATCTAAAAAAAACTAAAACAATCTATTTCCGTATCATCTGGACATAGGAGTGATTTTAAACTTTGTTATGAGGCTCCCATTGTCTCGGTGTCTGCTGGCGTGAAATTCTTAGATGGACTGTTATTTTAAATTGAAATAAACATATCAATATTGAAAAAAGTTTAATGTTTATTATCCAATATTAAATGGCTGAATCCAAAGAGTCTACGTTTTTAGGTAAAAAATACCGAGAACTACTAATAACAATGAAATCATTTGCAAGTATTAACTTATTTCTGGTCTTGACAATTCTTAAAAAATTACCTCAGTAATGAGCCAAGAAATAATTTATATTAAATCCGATCAATTAGGATAAGGAGATACGGGTAAAAGAAAAAAAAGACACGAAAGAGAAAGACCTTTACCGTGGACGTCCCTGTCTAGGGCCGTGGACAGGATGTATATCTAATTTTTCATGCTTATACGTTTAAATATCCGGTTATATTCAGTGAAAAGCTAGAAAATAAGTAAATGATTTAAATATCCATAACAAAACACCTATTATCGTAATTTTCTTCAATTGAAATGAGATTGCTATTTTCAATAATGAAGGAAATGAAAAGAGTCGTGAAAGTTCCCGCGCGGCCATATCTCCTTGGTGACCGACGCGTCTCTACATTGTCGCGTTGAACACCTGGCACGCTTACTCATGCGTTAAGATTATTACACGACCCTACTATAACTAATTCGTCGTAATGGACTCGGCCTTGATTTTTGTTTCCGTTATGATTAAATGCCTTAAACAAAACCGGGACTAAGACGACAGGGGTACAAGTCTTAGCTTTACGTCGAATTTTTTCAGGTCTTTCAAAAATGGATTATACTTTAAACAGGACATCTTTATTGTCCTACAAATACAGGAATAACGATGATATGTGATGTCAAGTTGTGAGGGTCAAATTATTAGACATTTTAAAATTCATTATGACTATGATGCAGTGTTGCGGATTTCCCAACTTTTAGCTGTTTAATTTCCGATGCAAATGCAGAACTAAATATACCATTGGCTTTTAAAAAGTCGTAAATACATCCTAAATAAAATGTCATTATGATTTTCGTACTATTTGTATTCACCGGTCATCTTTCATACCACACACCTCTCTAATCGCCTACCTCCGTACCAAAAAAACTCTAATAATCGCCCACCCCAACTTTGCCGATGGTCACTATTCTAATAATCGCCCGGGCGATTTTTCGAATAAATATGGTATTTTTCTTAAGGTGCATCCAAAAGTGCCACTTTTTGGGAATGGGTTAACAGAATTCTGCACTGTAGTTGTCAATGGAATATAACAGGATACTGTATTCAAGGCTTCTTTTCAGACTTACACATATGTATGTAGTATCCCTCTTGATAAGGTCAGCAAATTTATGAATGAGTTGTCCCCTCTTAGATGCATCCAGTTTCCTCCAGCCGGAACCACGCTTGAACGCAGCTCTAGCTGCTTTGACAGCATCATCTATATCTGCCTAAAATGATAGAGGTATTTGTGCCTTGTCATATTTTTTTTAACTCATTACCAGACAACAAAAATTTCAGACTAGTCCAAATTTATAGGGGTTGCAGACAACAATATAAAGTTTATGAAATTTTAGATTTTTTCAACTTTTTGGGAAGAAAACATTGTGAAAAATGAAGAATTTGCTTGTCACAATGTTTTCTGATTTTTTTTCTTGAGGGGCATTTAAAATCATTATTGTGTGGGAATGGAATAGGTTAACAAATTCCCACAAAATCATACATTTTTATGACCCTCAAGAAAAATAGGATCTGTGCAAGTTTCAAGGGAATCCGATAATTGTATACTGAATCACATGAAAACATTTCTTTTATTGAAAATCCATGAGGCTCTTTTCCCATTATTCCCATTTGATACACTCCATTTACAAAAGGTACTTTTCTTGTGACCTTACAATCACCATAAGAAAGTATCAAGAGAATTCAAAGACAAATGTGGACATTATTGCTTAAACAACAATATTTCGAGTGAAAATCTATAAGGCCCTTTTTCTGTGGATTATATAATTTGCAATGATATTTCATTCAAGTTCTCATAAGGCCCCTTTTCCTGTTATACTTGATGAACCTTACCCAGTTTCAAAAGAAACCATCCCTAAGTTTGAAAATAATCTAAAAAAAATGTGGACTTTATTGAGAAAACAAGGATTTCAAATTGAATTCCCATGAGCCCCCTTTCTCCTTGATACTTGATGGTTCAGACCAAAAAAAAAATTCATAAAGCATCATTCTTATAGTGGTAAAATCATGCTGTAAAAGTTTGAAGATCAACCGAGACAAACTGGACTATATTGTGTAAAAAAGGATTGTTTAATGAGAATTTTCAAAAGGCCCCTTTTCCCATGAGAAAATCATGATGATGGTACAATAATTCTGTCAAAGTTTGAAAAGAATCCAATGAAACTGTGGACTTAATCCTGCCAAAGACAATCCAATGAAAACTGCGGACTTTATCGTGAAGAATTTGTAAATGAAATTAATTTTTATAGACTCCTTTTCCTGTGTTACATGAAAGGCTGGACACATTTTAGAGTGGAAATATTCTCATGATGGTACAATCATTCTGTGGAAGTTTAAAATAATCCAATAAAATCTGTGGAGTCTGGAGTGTAAACAATGATAAGATAACAGATTGACAGATGAATGGGAAACATAACATCTTCTAGCAAGTAGAGCTAAAAAGGGTAAAATGGATAGTTGGTAACCTAAATGCCGTAACTACAGCTTATATAAGCTGTAGTTACAGAATTTAAGTTGCCAAACCAAAAAAAAATGTTTTGGATATACTGGTATGTCAATCAATGTTCGAGTTCAAAGTTCACTTACTGTCTAGACGATTTGATCAGTCTATCTAAAACTATTTTCTTCCGGGTCATAAAGTAGGTCTGTTGTGTAGGAATGGCTTAATAAAGGTTAACCTAATGCTGTACAGAAGATGTACTGTAAATCAAACAAGTTTATGCACATACTCACTCCCTACATAAACTCATACATAATTCAAAAGCTTACCTGTTAACCCATTCCCACAAAATGATGCTTTTAAATGCCCCTCAAAGTAAAAGCTTTAGAAATCATTTTGGATAAAGAAGACATTGCTTATTACAAGCAATCTCTTCATTAACCACAATGTTTTCTACCCCAAAAGACAGAGATTTAAAAAGTCCATCAACTTGAAATTGTCGTCAGCAGGTTCTATCAATTTGGACCAGTCTAGAATTTTGTAGTTCGGGAATGGGTTAAACCCATTACCAGATGGAAATATTTTTAAACTGGTCCATTTTGAAAGGAGTTTGAGACAAAAAATTAAAGCTTAAGAAAGTTGAGTACTATTTAACTTAGATATAAACCCATTCCCAAACAATGACGCTTTTTTACGCCCCTGAAGAAAAACAACTGGGAGAAGCAATTTCCCACAATATTTTCAACCAAGAAAAATTTCTAAAATTTCAAAGTTAAAATTGTCATCTACATGTTCTTTCGATTTGGGTCAGTCTAAATTTTCTCGTGTGGTAATGGGTTAAGTGTATGAAATTTTAGATTTTTTCAACTTTCTGTATAGAAAACATTGTCTAAAATGAAGAAATTACTGGCAATTTCTTCATTTCACACAATGTTTTTCCATTTGTATTTCTGCAGGGGCATAAAAAGTGTCACTGTTTGGGAATTGGATCCCACACAATGAAACTTCTGGATACCCCCCCCCCATCCCGAAAAACAATTTGGAAAACATTGTGGAAAATGAAGAAATTGCTTGCGACAAGCAATTTCTTCATTGTTAGCGATTTTTTTAGGAAAAACCGGTATTTCATATTGATCAACCGGAAACAAGTTCTGACATGTTTCCACTTTATTTCCACGCATGCTCATAAACATGAAGTGAAAATCTATGTGATCGCCTCCATCTTGTTTCTTCGCTGATGAAGAAAATAACTTACTTGCTGAATGCCAACAGCCTCCTTTTAGTCATGAATATCCAGGAAAATGGTTTAAAACTTAAGATATCCTTGGATAACCCTGTTATAGACGCGATTGAAGCGCCTATTAACCCCATCGAATAAAACACCTTTTACCTCTCGAATTTGACTAAATCTTTGAAATGGACAAGTAACTACTTCAACTGTGATAATAATATGCTCCACGAAAAAAGAATAATTGAATGTTAGCATTTAACCTTTTACCACACGACTACAAATTTTCACGCACTTAAGAAGAAAACGTTGCGATTAATTTAAAATAGCGATTTCGGTAAACAGTAATGGGTCATGATTAATTGAATAGGGTTTAACGCAACTTTTGACAGTATATCAGTTATATCGGGGCGGCTGGAGCTCCTAACCATGTATTCCTGGTAGTTCACACACCAATACTACCACTACATCCTTATCGAGCCTCCAGCTGCTCCTCCTACTTAGGTGTACGATTTACTCACTCATTTTGATGAAATATGCTTGCATTATTGAGTACGGTTACTGATAAACCAGCAAAACCGCTCTCAGGACTTTTAGTCCTTTGATTTATAATGTTTTCTATTCACAAAGTTGAAAAAATGTATAATTTCATAAATTTTAAAACTGTCATCTGCAACTTTTTTCAATTTGGACCAGTCTAAAATTTTGCAGTCTGGTAATGGGTGAATGCTGGAGATAGTGGAAATAATTTTATAAAAGAAAAATGAACAATTATCATACAATCCCATATTTGACACCCTAAAGACTAAAAGACATATGAAAATCATTTTTTAGAGAAAAGAATTTGCTTGCAAACATTTCCACCTTTTTTCACAACGCAGATCCACTAAATTTCCAAATTTTAGATAAAATTACATGTCTTCTGGCAACCTTTTTGTCTTTAATTATTCGAACCATTTTCACACAATGACACTTTTTTACATCCCTCAAGACAAAAACTTTGAAAAACCTTGTAGAAAATGAAGGAACTGCCTGTACTAACCAAAACTGTTTTCTATCACAAAGCCAAAGATTTTAGGAATGTCATCAAGTAAGTAGAAATGGGCCGTAGATATATGCCCCTGCGTAATTGCTTGTCACATGACCTTCAGTTGTGACCTTGAACTTGGGAGTAATCGAGACAACTTTACACATGACATTAGTATTCTTCAAGGGGAACAACTATGAAAAGTAAGTATGACCCTTTTGACCATCAATTAACCCTTACTGAATTGCTGTCAAATGAAAGGGCTGAAAGCACTGATAGAACTTGTTGTTCAAAATTCAATATTTCTTTTAGAAATCAACTTCCTAAACAACTCTGGCAGGAAAAGTACAAGCAGGAGGTGTAGACTAAGATCAGCCTGCACATAAGTACAGTCTGATCTAAGTCTACACCTCCTGCCAAAACTGGAAATCCGGTTCAGCATGACAAAAGTTATGACAAGAATCGAACACACAGACAGATATGCACCTGCAGGGAAAAGTTTTGCTTTTGGATAGTTGGCATAGTCCTACTAAAATTGTCGCACTTAGCACTTCCCAGAAAGTATCTTTAACCTATTCCCACTTGATAAAAATATAGACTAGTCCATATTCAAAGAGGTTGCAGTCGACAATTTTAAGTTAGTGAAATTTTGTGGGAATGGGTTAACCTGAGAATTTTCTCACAAAATCCTGCATCTCAACACCTCTTAACCCTTTCCTGTTTTATGAAATTTTAGACTGGTCAAATTTGAAAGAGGTTGCAGACGACAATAAAAATGCATGCAATTTGAAATCTGACGATCTTATCTGGTAGAAAATATTGTGGGAAAAGGAGAAATTGCTTGTTACAAGCAATTTCTCCTTTTACCACAATGTTTTCTCATGTATAAAATCACAGTGAGGTGAAATCCCGGGTTTTTCCAGGAAAGGGTTAATCTATTTAACACAATGATGTTTTTTGATGCCCCTCAAGAAAACATTAGAGAAATGCAACAAAGTTAGTGAAATGTTTTGCCAATTGTTTCTCTTGAGGGGCATCAAAAAGTCATTATGTGGGAATTGGTTAAATTGTATCACATGGCAATGGGTTAGGTAGGTCAGGCGATATTAATTTTGATGTTCATGGGATAACCCGTTCGTCTCACTGTTGCATGATTTACCTTGTCTCCTTCCTGCACATGACAGATAGTTTCTCCATTTGTTGGATTAATGACAGGAAAGGTCTTACCACTCTTACTATTCACCCATTCATTGTTGATGAATAACTGAAAAATAAAACAAATTACATTAACCCTTGTCATGCTGTATAAATCACCTTACTGAAATGCTGTCAAATCAAAGGGCTGAAAGCACTGATAGAACTTGTATTTCAAAAATCAATATTGCTTTTAGAAATCAACTTCCTAAACAACTCTGGCAGGAAAAGTAAAAGCAGGAGGTGTAGTCTGATCTTAGTCTACACCTCCTGTCAAAACCGGAATATTCTGGGCTCAGCATGACAAGGGTTAAAGGGAGGTATCGATGTTTCCGAAACCTAGATAAAAAAAATACAAAGTACCGAATAATACACTCAAACGAACATTTAATACTTTAAATTGGGTTTGGTATTGTTTTGGCTGTAATCTAATTGGCCTAAAGTGGCTTTTTGTGGTTATATCGGAAAGGTTCAGCGGATTTCAAGGTTATTTTTAGATATCACGGAATTCGGCTGTCGACATCGAATGACCTCATTTGCATATGACCCAAAGTCAACTGAAGGTAAAAAATTTACTAGCAAAACAGCCAGCGTCCTAATTTATGTCACATGAAAGGGTTAGCGCAAAACTGCAGTAAGTGTTTATATTCGCAATAACGCTTACGACAGTTTTGGACTGATCTTTACAGAATTAAAGACCGGCCAGCGAACATAACTCCCGATGACGTAACGATGACATTGGTGTGATCTAATTAAACTAAATTCAAGGTTCCAACTGTTATATACACCATGTGAATGATCATATATTATTCGCAACAGTCTCGGATTAATCTAAAAATAGAATAATAGCCTACGTAGGCTATTAAGGAAATACCCTGCTTTTTTCTGATAAGCGATCTCAGATTTTTGCAAAACTACTTTTCGGCATATTGTTTTCAAATAGTATACGAGAGGAAATAATAATTATTAAAATCTGAGACATGAAAAAAACATTAATACCTACCTTTAAGCCTTTGCTGGTTTTCAAAATTTTAGGCTTGTCCTAATTCAAAGGGGTAACAGACGATACTTTAACCCTTTCCCGTTTTGCAGACAAAAATTAAAATGGATTAATTTGAAAAATATACATTCAGTAGGGTAGAAAATATTATTACAAGCAATTTCTTCTTTTCCCACAATATTTTCTCAAGTTCAAAATCACAGCGATGTAAAAACGAGGGATTGTACAGGAAAGAGTTTGAGTAAGTACAAGTCAAAAATAACCATCCTTTATGATAGAAAATTTTTTGATAAAAGTAAAAAATAGCTTGTTACAAGCAAATTTGTTTTCATCCGCAATGTTTTCTTGAGATTATTACAGAAATGTAAAAGCAGGGATTGTACCGGAATGGGTTAGCCCTAGACTGGGCCAAATTGAAAGGAGTTGCAGACAACTTTTTACCCGTTTTCTACCCAGAAAGTTGAAAAAATCTGAAATGTCATGAACTTTAAAGTATGGTCTGCAACTCCTTTCAATTTGGACCAGTCTAAAATTTTGCTGTGTGGGAATGGGTTAAATAAACAGCCCAGCTTGAACAGTACAGTTATAAGCCATGTTATATGCATATTATCATTGGAATCCTGCATTCAATTTGAATTTGCTCAACCAATGTCATCATTGCGTCATCAGGAGTTATGTTCCCTAGCCAGTCTTCAATTTTGTCTGTCAAAACTGCAGTCTAAACTACTGTCAGTCTAAATGATATCATGGTGTGACATGATTTAGGACCTTGGTTGTTTTGCTTGTCATACATTGACTTTGGGTCATATGCAAATAAGGTAATGCGTGTTGAAAACTGGGTGATATCTAAAAATAACCTGGAATTCAGCTGAACCTTTCCTTTATAACAAACAAGAGGGCCAGAATGGCCCTAAAATCGCTCACCTGACTAATGTAAGATGATTCAAAATTTTGCCAACACTTTTGAAAAGGGTCATCCAAGGAATATTCATTTAAGTTTAGTTGAAATTGGCCCAATGATTACTGTGGAGATGTTTAAAAATTTCAAAGTAAAAAAACTGCCCTGCCCTGCCACGCCCATATTTGGGCGTAAATCAAAATTCTGCAAACACCTTTTGAATAGGGTCACCAAAGGAACATTCATGCCAAGTTTTGTTGAAATTGGCCCAATGATTACTGAGGAGAAGACATTTAAAGATTTCTAAATAAAAAACTGCCCCAACCTGCCACGCCCATATTTGGGCATAAATTAAATTTCACAAACAACTTTTGAAAGAGGTTCACCAAAGGAACATTCATGCCAAGTTTTGTTGAAATTGGCCCAATGCTTATTGAGGAGAAGATATTTAAAGATTTCTAAATAAAAAACTGCCATGCCAATATTTGGGAGTCTATCAAATTTCCTAAACACGATTTGAAAAGGGTCATCCAAATAACATTCATGCCGAGTTTGGTTGAAATTGGCCCAATGGTTACTGAGGAGAAGATGTTTTAAGATTTCAAAGTCAAAAACTGCCACGCCCTGCCACGCCCATATTTGGGCATAAATGAAAATTCTGCGAACAACTTTTAAAAAGGGTCACCCAAGGAACATTCATGCCAAGTTTGGTGGAAATTGGCCCAATGGTTACTGAGGAGAAGATGTTTAAAGATTTCTAAGTCAAAAACTGCCCCACCCTTCCAAGCCCTTATTTGGGCATCAATCAACATTCTAGAACAACTTTTGAAAAGGGTCACCCAAGGAACATTTATACCAAATTTGGTTGAAATTGGCCCAAAAGTTACTGAGGAGAAGATGTTCAAAGATTTCAAAGTCAAAAACTGCAACGCCCATATTTGGGCGTGAAACAAAATTCTGCGAACAACTTTTGAAAGGGTCAACCAAGGAACATTCATGCCAAGTTTGGTTGAAATCGGCCCATTGCTTACTGAGGAGAAGATGTTTAAAGATTTCAAAGTCAAAAAAGTGCCCGACCCTGCCACGCCCATATTTGGGCATAAATCAAAATTCCAGGAACAACTTTTGAAAAGGGTCACCAAAGGAACATTCATGCAAAGTTTGGTTGAAAATGGCCCAATGGTTACTGTGGAGAAGATGTTTAAAGATTTCAAAGTTAAAAAAACTGCCACGCCCATATTTGGGCATATATCAAAATTTCGCTAACAACTTTTAAAAGGGTCACCCAAGGAACATTCATACCAAATTTGGTTGAAATTGGCCCAATAGTTACTGAGGAGAAGATGTTTAAAGATTTCAAAGTCAAAACCCGCCACGCCCATTTTTTGGCATGAAACAAAATTCTGCTAACAACTTTTGAAAAGGGTCACCCAAGGAAATTCATGCCAAGTTTGGTTGAAATTGGCCCAATGGTTCCTGAGGAGAAGATGTTTAAAGATTTCAAAGACAAAAACTGCCACGCCCTGCCACGCCCATATTTGGGCATAAATCAATATTCCGCAAACAACTTTTGAAAAGGGTCATCCAAGGAACATATATGCCAAGTTTGGTTGAAATTGGCCCAATGGTTACTGAGGAGAAGATGTTTTAAGATCTCAAAGTCAAAAACTGCCACGCCCGGCCACGACCATATTTGGGCATCAATGAAAATTCTGCGGACAACTTTTAAAAAGGGTCACCCAAGGAACATTCATGCCAAGTTTGGTGGAAATTGGCCCAATGGTTACTGAGGAGAAGATGTTTAACGATTTCTAAGTCAAAAACTACCACGCCCTGCCACGCCCATATTTGGGGGTCAATCAAAATTTCACGTACAACTTTTGTAAAGGGTTACCCAAGGAGCATTCATGCCAAATTTGGTTGAAATTGGCCCAACGGTTACTGAGGAGAAGATGCTTAAAGATTTCAAAGTCAAAAACTGCAATGCCCTGCCACGCCCATACTTGGGGGTCAATCAAAAATCCAGGAACAACTTTTGAGAAGGGTCACCCAAGGAACATTCCTACCAAGTTTGGTTGAATTCCACCCAGTGGTTACTGAAAAGAAGATGTTTAAAGAATTGTTGACGCCTTCCTTTGCACGACGCACGACGCATGACGGACAAAAGGTGATACCAAAAGCTCACCTTGAGCACGTTGTGCTCAGGTGAGCTAAAAAAGCCACTTTAAGCCTATCAGATTACCAGGAAGGCAATATCTGACTCAAATTTTAATGTGTTTAGCGCCTATTTGAGCTTAATTTTGGGCAACTGGCATAATTTTCAGGGGTAACTGAGACAACATCAGAAAGAAGATATAACCATCCTATTGTTTCAAGCAATTTATTCTTTTTCCTCAATGTGGACATAAAAATCAGGAAATGTACGAGATAGGGTTAAGTTATGGTCTGGACATAATCTGACACAGGACTTTATTGATCATTGACACAAACGACTGAAAAATTCACATCTATTCATGAAGTATCGGTAGTCTCAATCTTAAGGCCTGTTGACACATTCAACGATTTTTAGCTACGGTTTGCCACGATTTGTAAAATGTGAAGTAAAACTGTGGCGAGTCATGGTGAATGTTGATGAATCCTTGTGATTCAGGAAACTCCAAAGTAGCCCTAGGGAAGTTTTAAACTATTTTAACCCATTCCCACACAATCCCTCCTTTTAACGCCCCTCAATAAAACAGCTTTAGAAAACATTGTGGAAAAAGAAGAAATTGCTTGTAACAAGCAATTTCTTCATTTTCCACATTGTTTTCATGCCAAAAAGAAAAACATCTTTAAAATTTCAACAACATTGAATTGTCGTCTGCAACTTCTTTCAATTTGGACAAGTCTAAAATTTTGTTGTGTTTGAATGGGTTAAAGCATGTATGGCAAATCGTGGTGAATTGTGGTTATTGGGATTAACCTAATTAATAGCGCAAACTAAGTGGAATCTTGCTTATAAGAACTTTTCACCAAGATTCATCCCGCTCCATTCCAATTTTTCAGACCATGAGAAATCTTGGTGTATCATGGTGAATCGTAGAGAAAATCGTGAACTTGTAAATGGGCCTTTAGATGTTACGTAATTCATTGTAATGCCTCTAGTGCAACTAGTCCAAAATAAGCAATGACACATACTTTGAGGACAGAAATCTGTACTATTAGTGTAGAAGATCAAATATGCCCAAAGTTTATTTGAATTCCTTTTCAATACTGCAGAATTTATGGTATGATCAATTTTTCTAGTAAATGAGATGCCTGAGTCTTTCCTCAATGTTTTTTAGGCAACCAAAGTACTAAATGCTCTAGAAAAGAAGGTGTAGAAGCATTCTTAACCCTTTCCTTGACAAACCCAGGATTTTATGTCACTGTGATTTTATACTTGAGAAAACATAGTGGAATAATGAGAAATTGCTTTTAACAAGCAATTTCTCCTTTTCCCACAATATTTTCTACCACATAGGATGGTCAGATTTCAAATTGCATGCATTTTCATTGTCGTCTGCAACCTCTTTCAAATTGGACCAGTCTAAAATATCTTGAAACAGAAAAGGGTTAAGCCCTTAATTTTCAATGAAACCCTATGTTGAGATGATTCAATTAAGTACGTACAACATGGGGGTAATGGCATTATTGTTGAAATATTTGAATATAAAAGCCATCTATCTGTAGCTCTGACAATCGGAAAATTGTCTCGCCTTAAGCACGAAGGTATTATACATCAAGTGTCACAAAATGGGCCTTAAAAAAGGATTCATTCTTTATCCAACCACAAATTATTCAATTTCTATGACCCAGCGGTATGGCTCCCACATAATTATTTTGAATTTTTGTCCCTACAAAATATTGAAGCCATTTCACCTCCGATGTAGGTTGTAAATGACCAAGCAAACCTTTCAATAGAAAAATAAATCGACCAATCAAATTTACGTTTAGACCAGAGGTTAACTTTGAACTTTGACATTTATCACATACCACATATAAAAAAAAAAATGAAGCGTTTTTGTTGGTCTGATGGCTTAAATGTTGTAACTACAGCTAATTCAAGCTGTAGTCATAATGTTTAGGTTGCCAACCAACCATTTCATCTTTAAAGTTACTTGTTACTTACAATTAATTTTGCAAAACAACAGTATTTGATATCCAAGTCAAACTTCCTGTCGAATGCACAGAGTGGGCACAGCAAGTGATCCCTCAATTATAACAACTAGAACTTATCACAGGAGGTGACTGAACCCATTATCAGACGGCAAAATTTTAGACTGGGCCCAATTGAAAGGAGTTGCAGACGGCAATTTAAAGTTTTTGATTTTTTTCAATTTCTGAGTAGAAAATATTGTGGAAATGAAGAAACTGCTTGTGAAAAGCAATTTCTTCATTTTAACACAATGTTTTCTCAGTTGTTTCTCTTTAGGGGCATCCAAAAGTGTCACTGAGTGGGAATGGATTAAAATATCCCCACCCAGAGTCTTGCTTATGAACCAGTGTCTAAGGGAATAATTTCTTCTGCCAGGTAGAGTTTGAATTTCAGAAAAGCATATTGCAAAACTTCAACATCTGATCAATGTGTGCTATAATAGCGCAGTCAGTAGCACACAAGACTCCTAATCTTCACTCCTGGGATGTCATGGGTTCGAGCCCCAGCGGTGGCACAATAATCCTTTCCAACATTTGTCTCTCACCAATGGGTGGATAATGGTAAACCTAAGTGGGATAGCAGCTGGAGGCTAGGAAAGGATGTAGTGGTAGTACTGGTGTGAGAAATACCAGGAATCCATTGTTAGGTGCTCCAGCCATCGGGATATGACTGAAATACTGTTAAAAGTAGCTTTAAACCCTAATCAATCAATCAACTGATCAATGTGTGTTTACAGTTTCAATTAATTTAGAAGCAAAATAGTAGGAGTTAGCGACACAAAATTACTTGATTTTTGTACAAAGATAGACAGGCAGACGAACAGACAGGCACGTTCCATTATACCCCTGAAAAGACAGGAATTTCCCCACATCCAGAAAGAGACCTCAAGATAGAGGGGTGGCCTCACAAATTATTCGTCAGGCAAACCTAAGACTAAGTTGTGGGTATTCCTTCGATTCCAATGAGTAAACACAAGAGAGAGTTTGGTTTAGAGGTTGGCTGGAGTGTTAGACTATTTTGACTGCGATTCTTAAAATAGGTCAAAAGAAAATTCTACTTTCATTTTGGATTAACCTTTTGATTAATCTACACCGAAATACACAATGTCACTGGACATACAAATCTTTCTTGAAACTAGAAACTATTTTGAATCGAAAATAGGAATATAACATGAAGCGAATTACCTGGGTGAATTTTATTTCTGGATTTGTTATTGGATCTCCCATTTTCGTTTACAGGCTAGCACTAAATGCCGTCTACTCTCCGTCTATTTAAATACCATTCCCTTAGATCCACGTGATTTCCTTAGATCCGCCCATAATTACATACCCTGAATCCCAATTTAGATCGGGTCGTCATTTCCCAACTAACATTTAATTTTCCGATAACTAGATGTACAAATGATCAATTCATCAAAATTTCAATCAAACGCCCGTTCATTCTTTCATTGATTAATCAATTATTATTGACCCTTGTCATGCTGTATAAATTACCTTACTGCAATGCTGGCAAATCAAAGGGCTGAAAGCACTGATAGAACTTGTCGTTCAAAAATCAATATTTCTTTTAGAAATCAACTTCATCAACAACTCTGGCAGGAAAAGTACAAGCAGGAGGTGTAGAATAAGATCAGCCTGCACATATGTGCAGTCTGATCTTAGTCTACACCTCCTGCTAAAACCGGAATATTCCGAGTTCAGCATGACAAGGGTTAATCAATGTTTCAGTATTTCTCGTCCAATCAATCAACCAGTTGGTGGATCGCTCGCCCCGCCCATTGAGCTCCATCAAATATTGAACAAAATTTGCGAAATTTATGGTCTGTAACATGTAAGAAAAAAGAAAAACGATTGGTTGTCGGTCTGAACGTCTTAACTACAGTTTATTCAAGGCTGTAGTTAAGACGTTTAAGTCGCCAATCAATCAAAAAACCTTCACATAAATGTCGGCCAATGTCGGAGATAAAAGTTCACTACCAGTCAAAACGATTAATTTGACTGGTCGATCGATTCCTTGGTTGATAGCGCCGGGCGACCCGTCAATCAACCAACCAACCAACCAACCAATCTATCAACCAATTCCCATAAATGACGCTTTTAGTTCAAGGGCAAAAAAGCTTTGGAAAACATTGTGGAAAATTAAAAAAAAATGCTGGTTACAAGCAATTTCTTCATTTTCCACAATGATTTCAATCAAGAGAGTTAAAAAAAATTCAAAATTTCTTGAACTTTGAATTGTCGTCTACAACTTCTTTCAATTTGTGCCTGTATAAAATTTAGCCGACTGGGAATGGGTTAATCAAATTGAAAAAACAACCCAGCCAGGCTGTATCTGTATGGAATCCGAGCGATGAAATACACAGTGAGTAGAATACACAATTCTTGGTAAACCCCTCATATTTTGCACCGAGAACCAGTTCCAGGTGTGTTAGGCAAAAAGGGTGGAAAAAGACACTTGGGGGTAAGGATCGTTTTTATCCCGGCTTGATCATTTTCATATCCATAAATAGGCAGTTTGGGTTTCCAAATGTATGAATCATAGACTAAATTAGGAATTCTTGGCTCAAAAATAGGTATGATAACTTTTCGTCAATCTTATAAATATTTACACGAACGAAAACCGACACTGCATCGGTGCTTGACCTAAACCTCGTAACTACAGATTGAATGGCTTAGTAACCGTGATTTGTTGAATCTATAGGACTTCAAGATTGACGTGGCTACTACTTGGACATTACCAGACAACTAAATTTTAGACTGGCCCAATTCCAAACATGCTTCAGACGACAAATTTAAGTTGATCAATTTTGGATTTTTTAAAACTTTTTTGGTAGAAAGCATTGTGGATAATGACGAAATTGAGTAGACTCGGCAAAGACTGAGAACAAAGATTTTGTTGGACGCACACACTCGCACACGCACACACACACACAGTCTCTCACTCACACACACACACTCACACACTCTCTCTCTCTCTCACACACACACATACACACAGACACACACACACAATGAGAATTTCGGTGGTTTGTTGTTGTTTTATTGTTGTTTTTACCCCAATAGGCTTCGTCCATTCTTCACTTACGAGTAAAATGAATATACATGTATACGGCTTTTGTTCTATTTGAATTTTCAACGGTCCTAAGCCCCATTTGAGAAGTTTACGATTCTTGCAGTTTTTTTGCGTGTGTTATTATTATAATTATTATTATCTATTAATTATCGATATTTCTATTTACACGTTAAGTGATCGACTTACAGCATCATCGCATGGCCTCGGTATTGACGTGTCATCCGAAAGACAATTAGCTCGTTAGCTGGGTCACCCCAGGGCTGAAATCCGTGACCGTGACCTCGAGGTTTGAGGTCGAATGTTATATAACAATTGAACTATAATAAGCTGACAAGAAGTTGGTGATATACCGGTATTAAACAAGAGCCGTCTGAGACGGATTATGCTTTCCGAATAAGGTTTTTGTCACAAAACTGTATGCCATTATAGGACAAAAAACTTCTTATTGAATGCAACTATACTTTTAGAGTTCAGTTCACAAGAAATTTCGAAGTTTGACAAACATTGAAGGAATCCGTTTGGCTTCACAGGCCTGATTCTAGTAAAATTCAATATCACTATATGGTAAAGGGTTAAATATTTTACCTTGACCAATCAAACATGTCTAAAAGAAGACTCTAACTTGAGTAGTCTTACAGAAACAATAGACTGATTTATTGTAGAGTAGCAAATATACTAAATGTAAAGCTACATGGTATTAAGCCCCTTTTTAGCATGGTAAGGTTCATTGGGCCAAAAATAGAAATAAACATTATCTAGCGCTCTTATAAAAAAAATATGAAAAGTAACAAGAAATTTGGCAATTTGTAAAGGAGTTATGTTTGAAAATTAATGACCTTGACAATTTGAGCTTGACCTTGACCAATGACCTTGAACTTAGTACCAACAGAAAGGTCATGTCATAAGCAATGCACATGTAAAATATGAAGGCTATATCACTTACCATTGTATACTTATGGGCGAAGTTAAAGTTAAATTTTCGAAATTTTTACCTTGGGAAATGACCTTGGCGTTGACAGATGACATTGAACCTAATACCAACAAAAATGTCATGTCATAAGCAATGCACATGTGAAATATAAAGGCTATATCACTTACCATTGTAAACTTATAGACAATGTTAAAGTTGAGGTTTTTAAAATTTTTACCTTGAGAAATGACCTTGTCTTTAACAGATGACCTTGAACTTGGTAGCAACAAAAATATCTTTTCACAAACAATAAACGTGTGAAATATGAAGATTAAATCTCATTCAAATTAAAAGTTATGGCCAATTTAGAGTTTTAATGATTGAAAATATTGACCTTGACAATTTGACATTGACCCAAAACCTTGTCTCAGATATCTACTGAAATATCTTGTCAAAAGTGATGAACATTTGATATATGAAGGCTATATCACTTACCATTTGCAAAATTATGGCCATTTTTTTCCAAATTCTGACCTTGAGAAATGACCTTGACCTTGACTGAATACCTTGAATTTGGTTCAAACAGAAAGGGCTTATCACAAGCAAAGCACGTGTGAAATATGAAGACCCTGTCTCATTCCAGTTAAAACTTATGGCCAACTTTGCGTTTTTATGATGGAAATTATTGATCTTGACAATTTGACCTTGACGTTGGGTGAGAACCTTGGCTTAGTTTTATAATAAAAGGTCTTGTCACAAGTAATAAACATTTGAAATATGAAGGCTGCATCACTTACCATTGCAAAATTATGGCCAATTTTAAAGTTTTAATTTTCTAAATTCTGACCTTGACACATGACCTTGACTGATGACCTTGAACTTAGTACCAACAAAAAGAGTTTGTCACAAGCAATGCACATGAGAAATATGAAGACTACACCTGTAACCAATCAAAAAATATGTCCAATATAAGTTTTTGCAGGACAAAAAGAGAGCTTACTTAAAGCTAATAAAATTAAGGCCCCTTTTCTCATGACACGTTTTTTAAACTTAATTTTCGATAGTTTAAGGATCTGATTTGCTACTCAAATATGAAATTTCAAAAAAATTCTGACTGTTAGACCAGGAGAAATTGGCAAAAATTTAATTTTTACATTAAGCCCCCCTTTTCCATGACGCAGCCTTGAATTGAGAAAATTTAAAAAAGGTGTCTTGGAAATTTCCTAGGAAGATTATATTGAAGTTTCATCCAATTAGGCCCAGGGGTTCCTGAGATATGACGTCGGACGGACGGACGCATGAACAAGCCGGCGACTTTTCGCTCCCCCCGAAAATTTTTCGGGGAGCATAAAAAATGTTAGAGTGTTCAATCAGGTTGTCGTTCGTTCAATGATTAAGGCACAAACGAAAATCCCTTGACTTTTATTGCAGGTTTTATGACCCCCGCGTTGAAAAAAGTGTGTGTGTCGGGGGGTTGGGATTGGCGGGGGGGGGGGGTTGTATTGTTTATCCATTGCCCATCTTTCAATCAGTCCACCGTAAATTTAACCTCAAAACTTACAATTACATGTACTTCGATACCATGTTTCTTTCAATGTTCGTATTTGACGAGTAGAGGCCGAACCCTGATTCACATTCAACGATGGCCATGAAGTCGCATATCAACTGTAATATGTGGAAAATTTGTTTGAAAGCAATTTCAGAAGCATTTGAGTAACAACGGCCTTATTTAGTATAGGTACTGTTCATAGATAATCATCTGCTGAAATCGAACAAGACAATAAAATCAAAGCCATAACTATTTCTGAAAATTTCTGTCAGGGGCCATTTTATAAACGCATCCTCTTTCACCCATTCCCAAACAAGCCCTCCCTCGAGAACAACGCTTGGAACACACTGTGGAAATTGAAGATATTGCATGTATCATGCAATATCTTCTTTATCCGCACTATTTTCTATCCAAAAAAGACGAATAGATTAATAAAATTCAATCAATTGTTGTCTGTGGCTTCTTTGAATTTGGACCAGACTAAAATTTGTTATGAGGGAATGGGTTAAAACGAATCACAATATATTTAAAAATATGAATCGTTTTTGACAGGTGTATTTCTAGGGAAAATACGTTACAGATTTTGTTCTAGAAATTCTGAGCATGCAAAAACACGACTGTTAAAGTCGGATCTTATCAGCACAATGTGAATCATTAAGTAAAACATTAAAAAATCTTGATTTGAACGGCTTTTGACAGCAATACTCCATTTGGGTGGCTTCTCTAAGATTTCTTCAAGGCAAGGGATTTTACATAATAAGATTGTTTCAGGTTATGATCAAAATATCATAAATCACGTTGACAAACCTCGAAGAGGAGATGCTTGACAATGTTTTAAGCTTTCTGGTTTATAAAAAGATTTTCCATGTTGAGTCTGGCGCGTTGGGACAGGGCCCATATATGACCTCTGAGACTCCACATTAAAACATGGTAAAAGTTAAGTAGGGGATGCCACAAGTTGCCATATATTAATATTTTTCTCAACATTTCTTATTGAGGACTTAATTTTTGATGATTCCATTTTTGTTAACCTCTATCTAAGATAGGACGCGCCTAGACCAAGCCTAACGGTGATACCAGGGCATCACATGAACAAATTAAATTAGTAACGGCCTACTAGGTGCTAAATATAAATTAGAGGAGGATTGTTTTCTTAAGATTTACTTTCTTCTGTCGTTGTATTGCCTATCGGAGTTAGGAACCTTATGGTTTGTACAATTTTTGTAGACCATCAGTAAATGGATGTCCCTGCCATGTTTCATATAGATCGACACACTGTTTGAGTGTAAGAAGAGTTTCAAAGATTGATTATAAGAACGCACAACATGACAACGAAACAAGACACTGGACAACGGATTTTGCCGCCACCATTACAAAGATTGGCCTGAGAACTTCACACCTAGATGAGCTCAAAGGGTGTGCGGATGGGGGAGCTGACGGACCCACGACGGATACACCTAATTCTTGTTCGCTGAAACATTTGTTATGAGAGAGGAACAGAACTAAGTGTTCTGCATTTTTTTTGTCCCGTGGTCATACTATGCTGCTTGAAGCTCTCCAAAATTACACTCCACCACGTAGTTCTTATTGGACATTACTATTTTTTAAAGGAGGACATATAAGAAATCTTCAAACCAAAATTCCATGCTTGCATCACCAACAAAATGATTTCCCCCTAAAACCGAGTTAGGCTGTCCCATTTTTAGCCAGTGGAGATTAAAGTATTCCCCGCCTTACACTATCTATTCACCACAAACTCGTATATCCGATTAATTGAATGTTCAGTAAAGCCATATCGTATGACCAAACCATTAAAAAAATGAGAGGGAAACAAGATTCTTTCAATAAGAGAAAGTATCCATAAATCATGCAGGAAAAGATAATGATAAAATTCTTGCGATTTATGAGGCCTGGTTTAGAGAATAATTAAGAATGGCTGTATGCTTAGTCTTTTTCCAGACTAAAACCCTACCAGTTAAACATTGATACATGTATCTTCACAATGGCAACAAGAAGACGCGTTAAACTTCATTTACTTGTTATGATTTTGGTAAATTGTTGTTTCGGTGTCTTCAGCTCAAACGAGTTACATGACCTACAAAAGTCAGAGAATGCCTTAATTGAAACGTGTTCAAACTATTTTGGTTGCGGTTCTGGAGAGTTTTATACAGGATTTGAACTTTGTTGTGTTGTTTGTAACTGTAACAGCACGTGTGTCGACACACACTCATGCTGTCCGAAAAGTGAATACGCATCGACAAGCAGCAAACCGTACACGTCAGGTGATCCCAGACTTGTTTGCAGAAACACGGTTATAATAGGACAGGGAAGGAGCATATATGATCACCCACAATTTGAATTCATTGAAACATGTACGGACATAGGTGACGAATCTACCAGACTGTTTTGTGAGGACATAGCGTTGAGTAATAGATCAGGTGTTGTCGTAGATAATACACCAGTGTCAGATACAAACACTGGACTCAGTTATAGGAACATATATTGCGCAAGATGTAATAATGTTGATGTATCTTACCTTGCTGTATGGCGGCCAAAACTAGAGTAAGAAAAAAACTTCTGTCATTTTGAACATGTCTAAATTTTTTGCTGTCTAGTAATGTGTTTAAGGTTTACTTTCTACTCAGTTTTCCATGGAAGATACTCAGTTAAAAATAACTGCAACAACGAAACCAAATCCCAAACATGTCGGTAATATTTATAAATTAAAAAAAATCCTGACTTTAATATTGTGTTGAGGACAATGAAAACATTAAGAAATGGTTGTTAAATGATTAGCTTATAAGTATGTTATCCTTTTTACTTTTTTTTAGATGTAAAACCAATTTTGATCTGCGTACCGAATCCTTCGGTCAAGTCAATGCATTGGAGCGACTGATAGAATACAATACTTGCTTGGTATCCTTCGAGCCACCAACCTCTTTTAACAACGTAAAGCAATGCTACGCCGACGTTATCAAAGCCTGTAACGTCACGGGAAGATGGCTGACGTATAACGAAACGGACGTGATTCTGTGTCAAACCCTTGATATGATTTATGTATCGTTTATGAATTGGGACAGGTAAGTCATTTTTTTTTGTAAGAGAGAGAAGACGAGAGAGGAGTGTGTGTGTGTGAGAGAGAGAGAAGGTTAACAAAATTCTATTATTAATAAGATTGACATCATCCTAGACTATCTTAAATGGATCCGTATTCGTCAGTTACATTTACGGATTATTTTTCCGACGTGTCAGATTTTGTCCGTGTGGAATGTATATACATGTAATTCACTAGAAATAATCAGAGCCATGTAATAAATAAATATGTATATGCTTTATTTCAAGGTATAAGAATATATTTTGTGCAAGATGTAACGGGGAGACTGTGCTCACATTTGCGGATGAACTGTGTCCGCTAACTTCGAACCGGTTTACGTTTACACTCACAACTATACTTGGTTTTACTATTGAAGAGCTCGGGCCCCAAAGACAGTCGAACTTAAACCACGTGGCAAAAGAGGACTGTCCGCCCACCTTTAAAAAAGATCCTCTCATGGTAAAATATTTTTTATTTCATTTGACTTTTTACAACCATGGACGTTGCTGAATTGCCATACCTTGAAGTCAGGTTCACGCTGCTGACCCAATTCTAATATCATTAATTGTCCCGACCAGTTTGGTCGAAACAATTCATGACGTATATGTGTAATTCCTGTACATCCCGTTTTTTTTCTGGGGTGACCTCATTGGAAATTAAAAGTAGTTCTTTTACAAAAAGTAGTCCGACACGAAGAGAACATCTTTAAGTACACAGTAGTGATATAGGTGCTCAAATGTTTATTTTTTTCATGAATTCTGCATAGATCTACTCTACAGTTTTACGCTTGATTTAGCTGTCTCCGTCCTTGACTTAATATTCCAGAGGTTGGCAAACGGATGTGGGCGTACCTAAACTAACCGACCTTTTCATAGGTGCAAAAAAGACGGTGTCTTTACGCTGACTAGAATAGCTAAATCAAAGTACTGAAAGTGATGTGCGCTAGCAAAGCATGGTCTTGTTAAGTAATCTTCTTTGTCAACGGCTACAATAATATTATGAGTAATAAACAATGTTAAAGTAACACAAGAGTTAACCCATTACAGCACGATATAATCTTAGACTGGTTCAAATTGAAAGAAGATGACAACTTCAAGTCGGTGGAATTCGGAAAAGCTTAGCTTTGTAGAGTGAAAACATTGTGGACATTGAAGAAATTGATTTTTACACCTAACTTCTTCATTACCCGAAATGTTTTCCAAAGCTTTTTCTTGTGAAGCGTAAACTGCGGGACTGATTGGGAATGGGTTAAATGGCATGCTTTTGAAATAGTTCTCTACAATTTAGATAAAGTTAGTTCATGTGCCTATAAAAACACCTAGGAGATGAATTTACAGGCAGAATTGAAACACACAAAAACAACTGGTGCTTTTTATGGCGTAGGCATTCAATGGGTTTAGTAGTTAAGCCTCCGATGGCAGTTTGCACTCGTTGAACTCTGAGAAGACCCACAAATGTTGTCTGTTAACTTAAGCTATCAAAGCTGACACTTTGCTAGCTAATAATTCATCATTCATGAACTACGAATTTGGTCTCAAAAGACAGAAATATAAATGAAAATGGACCATCAAACCACCCACATGTCAACGAATGTTGTTGAATCTACTACAATATGACAAACATGATTTCATATACTTCAAAGAAGGCCTTCTACTATCTCGACTTATACAGTCCAACTGAAGGATTGCTAGCCACGTCCTCTGTGCCCAAAAGATAAATTTGTTGGCCGGCGACATTAACGTCGTAAACAAAGATTGAATAAGCTATGGTTATGACGTTTTAGTCGACAAATCAACAAAATTTCTTCATATAAGTGTCGACCAAAGTTGCAGTTCAAATGATGATCGAATGCCTTCTGACAAAACTAGCCCTCCACGCGATAGCTTCATCTTCTCTACCAACTCGACTTTCTATTCGGTCGATATTTAACCATTTAATCTACGCAATTTCGAAACAATTATTTTGACAGTCAAAAGAAGACGGGTAGGGATGCAGATCAATGTCGACTGCAAACAAATCCCCGGATGATCGGTCGAATTTGATCGGGTTGAACGGATTGACAGTGGGGAACCATCATTATATCGCTCCTGAGAAAGATAGAGAGAGAAAGATAGAGAGAGAAAGAGAGAGATAGATAGATAGAGAGAGAGAGAGAGAGGAGAGAGAGAGAAAGAGAGAGAGAGAGAGAGAGAGAGAGAGAGAGAGAGAGAGAGAGAGAGAGAGAGAGAGAGAGAGAGAGAGAGAGAGAGAGAGAGAGAGAGAGAAGGGGACTGGTGTGCGTTGAGGAAAGTTGCCAATGGGGAATAGATTATAGATACTGGATAGCTCGCGTCGTCCGTGCGACCTTAGCGATATTAATACTCTTTGGATTCCACAGAATGTTTTCCGTGGCGATCACACATAATTATCTGATTTTTATGGTAAATAGTACGTATAACTTACAGACCGCCGCTGACATAAAGAAAGATCGATTAATCAATCAAATGATTCAATTAGACCAGAAGCGGACTTCTAACTACGACATTTATGCTGAGCATTTGTGTTGGTTTATTCAAGCTGTAGTTACGCCGTTTAAATCGACAAAGCAGCGATTCTTTAATTGATCACGTGTTTTTTCTGTTTCAGGATGAATGCAGGTCACTTTACTGCTCGTTGCCATTCAACGTAGACGCCATTACTTCTACATGCAAACTATTTCACCAGTTTATCGAAAACGGGTATTTTGTGCATCCTTTCAAACTCAGCTTTCAACAATCAACTTCAATACGAGATACCCAAGCAATCACAGAAATTATTTTTGCTCAAGTGAAAGAGGACGATGTTTTGGATACCTGTGACATCGGTGTTTACTACCACACCGAACTATCAGAGACACAGTATCTAAACAGGTCTTTAAGCCAGGATTTCAATGTATCGGGTATATACATGACCGTTTATTCCTATATACATGATGCAAACCCAAAGGATCTGTTTGAATTATTCGATGATAGGATTCGAACCTTCTTGGAATTCGAGGGTCTAGTTATACTAGGACCAGAGTCCTTCGATCCGGAGATACTTAGGTATAACGAGTCAGACGTATTGGACTGGCTAAGGTTAAGTTACGTTGAAAATTTCACTACGTTATTCGATGATTCACCTTCTCACTATGTTTTCAAAAATCCGTATGATGATACTGTAATAATTGCCCCTGAGCATAACATTAATTTTGGCTTTTGCATACCCCGAGTGTATCAAGAAGATTTCTTACCATGCACATCGTTTTTGTACGGAAAATCCAGCAGATTTCAGCGAATACCAAGTGGTTTGCTTATCGACTTCAAAGGACATCCTCTTGTGTTTAATTTCAGTGAATTTAAAACAGTGAATCAATCGACTGTAAGGATATGCAGCGAGTCGGTCATTGTAAAGACAATTTCCGTGAGTGCAGCTGTTTACTTACGTGCTTTTAACATTTTAGGTGTAGTAGTAATAATTGCCCGTGCTCATCTAACATAATATATACTCCAGCGGCGATAATGTATGACTAGATAAAGACTTATTATCATCTACTATCACATAATTAACTCTTGTCATGATGAACCCGGAATATTCCTGTTTTAACAGGACATAGATCAGCCTGCACATATGCGCAGTCTGATCTTAATCTACACTACCTGTTTGTCCTTTTAGAAGTTCCCAGGTTAGAGTTGTTAATAGAATCGGTTTTTGAAAGAAATATTGACCCTTAACTAGTGAGACAGTACATTCAGCCTTTTTTATTTTTATACCAATCTGAAAAAGGCTTTTATTCGGCATGATAGGGCATAAAGTTTTACATTCGTTAGAGTTACAACACTACATTTACCGAAAGTCGCTGAACTGACTGGAATAGCAGTCGTCATTGTTGTGTTTGTATAGATTTTCTGTATGTAAACAAGTGATATTTTACCGTCTGTGAAGTATATATATATCTTTTTTACAAGATTGAGATTTTAAAACATACTTAAATGATTTCTTTCTCTCTAAGTCTCTCTCAGGTGAAAGTTTAATTTTTTTGATATGTTTTCTTTTCAACATAGTTTTACCTAGGTTAGATGGTATGCAAATAATTTGAAGCTACCCGTTTTTAGCTCACCTGAGCACAAAGTGCGAAGTGAGCTATTGTTGTAGGTCGTTGTCCGTCGTCCGTCCGTCCGTCTGTCCATCCACAATTTCTTTAAAAATCTTCTCCTCCTAAACCAGTAGGCCAATCAAGCTGAAACTTTACAGGGATGTTCCGTAGGTGAAGTTCTACAAAAATTGTTAATAGAATTCCGTCAAAAACTCTGGTTGCCGCGGCATTTGAAAATGGGAATCTTTAGTAAATTTTAAAAAATCTTCTCCTCCTAAACCAGAAGGCTATTTAAGCTGAATTTTGCAGGGATGTTCCATGGGTGAAGTTCTACAAAAGTTGTTAAAATAATTCAATTCGGTCAAAAACTCTGGTTGCCGCGGCATTCAAAAATTGGAATCTTTAGTAAATCTTTAAAAATCTTTAAATTCTCTTCCTAAACTAGTAGGCCAATCAAGCTGAAACTTTGCAGTTTGCACTTTTGCACTTTGTTCCTTGGGTGAAGTTCTTCAAAAGTTGTTAAAAGAATTTAATTCCGGGAAAAACTCTTGTAACCGCGGCATATGAAAATGGGAAATTTAAGTAAATCTTTGTTGTTGATTTTTTTTTTCATAGACTGCAAGGCCTTTATATTTCATATAGAGCTTAATCACATGGTTCTTTATCAAGTTATCAATTTTTTAAATATTCAATATTTGGAAAAAAATGGCCCCGCCCCTGAGGTCCGAAGTTTAGAAGAATGCTTAATTAGAGTAATTTTAAAAGACATTCCCCTTTTAAACTATAAGGTCTAGGATACTCATATTTTGTATGTAGCATAACTAAATGGTTTTGTACTATATCACTAAAAGTTGTCCTCCATGGGTCAAAAACGGCCCTGCACTAGGGGTCCAAAATTAGGGAAAACGCAAAATTTGAGTATGTAAGAAAAAATAATTCATTTTAAGGTGGAGGGCATTTATATTTTGAGTGTAGCATAGCCTGGCTATTATCTATCAATTTTGATTAAATTATGCCTGTAGGTTAGAATACACCCCTGTCCTCGGAGTCCAAATTTCGTGAAAATGCTCAATTAGACCATGTTAAACAGTCTTTTCTTCCCAATCTAAAAAGTCTAAGGCATTCATATTTGGTATATAGCATAACCAGATGGTTCTATACCATGTTAGCTAAAATCTTAATCCTGGGATAAAACATGGCACTGCCCCAGAGGTCCAAAATTTTGGAAAACACCCAATTAGAGCAACTTCAAAAGTCTTCTCCTTCTGAAATATAAGAAGAAGGGTATTCATATTTGGTATGTAGCACGACTATATAATTTTGTACTATGTTATAGGAAAATATGCTCTTATGATAAAAAAAAAAAAGTCACTGTACCTGGGGTCGAAAATTGCGTAAATTGCATTGAAAGGATTCTTCTTCAAAATAGGTCCTAGAGCATTTACATTAAAACATAGGATAACATTATTGTTTATATCCTTTGGACAAACATGGCCCTTCCAAAGGCATCCATAGTTATGAAAAATGCTCAATAAGAGCATGTTCAAATATCTTCCTCTACTAATGTTTAAGTTGCAATGCATTCATATTTGATTTATAGTACTTCCAGATTGTTCTCTACCAAGGTTTCTAAAATTACGCCCATTGAAGTTGCAGACAGTAATTAGAGTTTGATTGAAATCTAAATACAAAGAATTTGAGGGTAGAAAGCACTGTGAGAAATGGAGAAATTGCTTGTCACACACTTTCTCACAATGTTTTTTCGCCGTTCAGGCCTTTGATTTAAACCTATTTTCCATGAGGGTAACACATTCTGGGATAGTTTGGTAACAGTTTTGAACTATAAAGCCAAAGGCATTCATTTTTATTGTAAATCATTACTGGATTGTTTTGTGTAAAGCCCAAAATCGTATATATGTTTTATTTATTTTGCTCAAGTTGTGTCTTTTTTATACAAAAAAGTACTTAAATTTGCATATGCCTCAGGTGAGCGATTTAGGACCATCATAGTCCTCATGTTTTTCTCTTCAATTGATTCCAATTTTTTAATGAAAGTCTAATCAATATCTGCAATATAGGCAAATACTTTGCAAGTCAGCAGGTGAAGACTGCCAGAAAACGAAACAGGATCGGAGGTTTAACTTTAATTGGTTTCCAGACTGAAGAGCATCTAAACGCAATGATACGTAATGTACCATATATCATGTAAAGTAATATCAATGTGTGCAGTTCTAGTCCACGTTTGTGGGCATGGGTTCGAAGCCCACTTCTGACACCATGTCAGAAAACGAAACAGGATTGGACTTTTAACTTTAATTGGTTTCCAAGCTGCAGAGCATCTAAACTCAATAATACGCCATGTACAATATATTATGTAAGGTAATATCAACATGTGCAATGTAGTATCGATACGTAACAAAGACTCGTTTTTCAGGATTTTGAAACGATCACCCGAATAACGCAGGACAAAAACTTTCAGGAATTCCCAATTTAAATTCAAGCCAAACCCCTCCCTTCATCCGACTTACGCGCAGCTCACTCCCATTTCTACTCCGCTTGATTAAAGCGTAAAACAAAACCCTCTTTTCTTTTTGCATGCACCTTTTTCGTTACTTCTATTACAATTTTGATGAATAAACCTACAGCGCATGAAAAAGGATACACATATACACAGACGAAAAGAATATAAACAATGTAAAACAAACAATCAAAAACAATCTCCATTTATGCAATCTATTTTAATTACAGGAATGCACAAATAGAGGCGCTGTGAAGGATCGAACCCTGTTGTCTGCAGTCCTTTAACCCATTTTCACACAATGACGCTTTTTGACGCCGCTTAAAAAAAGTAGCGTGGAGACATTGTGAAAAATGAAGAAATTACTTGCTAAAAGCAATTTCTTCATTTTTTCACAATCTTTTCTACACAGAAAGTTGAAAAAAATCTTATTTTTCATAAACTTAAAACTGTCGTCTCTAACTCCTTTGAGTTTGGACTGGTCTAAAAATTTAACATTTGATATTGTTTTTACAACTCGATTGCGATACCGGTTGATACTTTTATCGACTTGTAATCATAGCAATTTAAACTTTCAACGTGAGCGCATGTTTTAGATAACATTGATTGATCCCGTGTTTGTAAACAAATAGCACTATTATTGCGTGTGATTTGTACTTTATTACTTGTCTACTAACAAATAACCTTCAAATATTAACATTTATGACAAATACCTGGAAGCAGCCGTCCATTAAAAAGTCGATTGACCAATCAAATCATTCCTTTCGACTGGGAGGATGTTTATGCATTTTCATTGGTTTGGCGACTTAAACTTCGTAACTGCAGCTAATTAATGCACAATGCAATGCATAAAAATGACCGATGTCGGCCGTGTCGGAGGTGAACTTAGAACGACATTTTTTGCGAAGAATTTTTGTTTGTTTGGCGACTTAAACGTAGTAACTACAGCTTGTTCAAGCTGTATACATAGTTACAACGTTTATGTCGCCAACCAACTATTTTACATTTTTGTTACATGTTACTGGCCTTGATTACTGGCCTTGATTATTGCAAAATAAGGCTGTTGAACCCTTGTCACGCTGAACCCTGAATATTCCGGTTTTGGTAGGGTGTGTAGACTGAGATCAGACTGCACTTATGTGCAGACTGATCTTAGTCAATACCTCCTGCTTGTAATTTTCTGCCAGAGTTGTTTATGAAGTTGATTTCTACCGAAAATATTGATTTTTGAACAAGTTCTATCAGTGCTTTCAATCCTTTTATTTGATAGCAATCTAGTAAGGTAATTTATACAACATGACAAGGGTTAATATCGAAATGGAACATGTTGTCAGAGCCAGTGGGCGTGGCCAGCGGAGTAAAATTGCGTTAAACAGGAAAAGGTTAAATTATTTCCAAGCTAGTTGGAATTACCCCTCCCCCCCTTTGAACCAGCTTATTTAAAGTAATATTTTATTGTACAAATGAATCAAATGATAATCTTCTATTTGTTTTAATGGAGGTATGAATCGAAAAAACTAATCACACTGTATGAATACGCGAAGCGGGCTCAAAATCACATAGCCGTGATTAGGTTTTCCGGTTATATATATATTTTCTGATTTCTTATAATTTAATGGCATCGAGCGAATAAAACAAAACTTTTATGATTTTGAAACTTTTTTGTACGGGACTATTTTGTGCGGAAGCATACATAATAGCTGCATGCTCAAAATTTTGTTCATGGAGGTGTGGATATTTGTTTTTCGACCAATCAGAACGCCCGTTTTTGATAGGCGAAACTGAAAATTGAATTATTTCAATTAAAAATCGAGCAGAATTGTAAACTCAGATAAAACGGTATTTGACTATCTGTAAACACAGATATTGATAACTTATTCACAACGAAAACAATCTATGCGTTATCAATTTTCCCATGAATTAATATAATAAATCTTAACCCAGCCTTACATAAGCAGAAGTTATTGAATGTACTTAAGGTGAATTTCATCAATTAAAAACCTTTTGACATGTCCTTAAATCAGCTGAGATTTAATAATGATAACAAAATGAGATCAAGTCACCCAATATTCTAAACAAAACTAAAATGTTATGCCACTTCTCTTTCGATAAAAGGAAATTTATGCCGTCAATTATTTTTATAGTATTGTATTTCTCCTATAGATTATCAGTATTTGCTTTACCCAAAAATATTTATTAATTCATGTTGAACCCGGACTTTCAGAGCTACAGAAAGAAGGCGTTAATTTTAATATTTTAACGTAACTGCCATTAAGCCTATGCTGTAGGTACTCATTTGAATCGTCTCGATGAGACGATTCAAATGAGTACCCACAACATAGGGAGCTCTGACGTTAGTTCCCAGTCCTAAAAAAACCAGTATCGTGTGTATAAAACACTAATCTTATCCTAAAAGTACATACGTTTCTAGTGACGTGATACCAAATTGACTGGCAAACCTGTTCTAATCCGATGACGATGAGCAGCGTAGATGGGCAGGTTCGCCTGTCTAGATAGCATATCGCTCAGCGGTACCCTGCTCAGTATGCAGAAATGTACATGTAATATAAAGGGACACCATCTCAGACGCTTAATAAAAAGAAGGTTTTAATTGCGAGGAATCTGTTAACGCTACTGAGGCCAAGTAAACAATGTTTCTATTCAAATATGGAAACACATCATACACGGGCAATTCACTTAAATATTGTTCAAAGAGATTCAAATCCAAATTCTAACAAACGAAGTCTGTCTTCTAGCTTAAATCAAGTGCCCGTCGACACGCGTTGACGGAATTTCTTTAGTATTTGCACTGTCTGTCTGTCCGTCCGCCTGTCCAGTGCTTTGACACGCTATGATTTCTGTATTTCTCAAAAGATTTTCTTCATATTGTTTATAAATACCCAGATAAGTTCGAATTTATAATTCCAGCTATTTCTCAAGATGGACGACAAAATGGCCGCTATCGATCAATTCCTTGATACGCAATTTCTTTTCTACCCATTTCTCTTCTTCAACCTTCGTAATAGATACCTCTCATCGATTTTTCGGACAAGCTTGATTTTTCATTTTCTCAATTGCCCATTTCCAAGATGACAGACAAAATGGTCCGTACTCGACAAATTAGTTAACACGCAAAACTTCCTGATTTCCTTAAAGCGGCTTTTGAACAGATTATGGGAAAAACCTTTGGCTTTCAATTTTCAAATTTTTAACTGTAATGCTTTCAGACAATTGAAAGAAGGTGAATAAGCTGATTTTGTAATGAGAATTACCTCAATCAAGCCATTCCCAAACAATGACGCTTCTGACACCCTGACGAAAAAAAGGTTTGAAAAAAAAAGGTTTATTACAAGCGATTCCTTCGTTATCCACAATGTTTTCTACCACGAAAGATAGAGATTTAAAACAAACAAAAAATATCGTCAACAATTAATTTTCATCTGTATCTTCTTTGAATTTGGACCAGTCTCAATTTTGCCATCTGGTAATGGGTTATGCTACCATAGGATAGGCGAAAATGTGGTCGCTGAAGAGAATTGTCACTTAACACACCTTTTTTTTCATATATGAGGGATCGGTTCGGCTGCATACTTGAATTATTTCAAGAATTTAACTTAATCCTTTAATGATGGGTCTCATTAGAAAAGAGACGAATAATGACAATTTTGTATGCAAAAACGTCCAAGTAATTTCTTCATTGTCCACCATGTTTTCCAAAGCTTTTTTCTTGCGATGCTTCAAAAGCGGAATTGATTGGAAATGGGTCAGAAAGCATACTTTTAAAGAGTTTCCTACAATTTTTCAGGGAGCTAGTAATATTCTTAAGATATACCGGAACTACTTTTTATGGTGTAGGCATTCAATGGATGTGTTTGTTAAGCCTCCAGCGGCAGCTTGCACTCATTGTACTTTGAGAAGACCTAGAAATTGTGTCTGTTAACTTAAGTTTCCAAAAGCTAGCTAAAAACGCTAATAAATATACATCGTTCGTTAAGTCTGTAAAGTCGTCCCTAGTTCGAAACTGTAGTCAGGCCGTTAGAGACAAGATCAAAACCTCATCCTCATGATTGAAGAGATATTGAGATAATCTTTTTCTGGAATATCTCTAGGGTTTTTTAAGTAGAACGTCCGCCGCACAAAACAGATCCATATAATGTTTGCTTTGTTTTGCTTGATTGGATTGGATTATAAAAAATGATGAGAATATCGCAGCTGTCAATCAAAGAATCAATCGACCAATCAAATCACCGATTTAGACCGGAAGTGATCTTTGAATTCTGATATTAGCCGATATTTATGTGAAGCATTTTTGTTTGTTTCGTGACTTGAACGCCATAACTACAGCTTGTTAAGTCATATAATTGAATTATAAGAAAGAGAGAGAATATCGCGCCTATCAATCAAAGACTCAATTGAACAATCAAATTATTCATTCAGCCCGGAAATGAACTTAGAATTCCGATATTAGCCGATATTTATGTGAAGCATTTTTTTTTGTTTCGTGCCTTGAACGTCATAACTACAGCTTGTTAAGGCATATAACCAACAATTTTACTTTTTCGTTACATGATACTGGCCATAATATTTGCAAAATATTCCCGCTTAACATCGAAGTTGAACTTCCTGTTGGGGCTACTGTTCGGGGCCAGCGTTACGTCAGTTCTGCGCACTTTCTCAATTACGACTATTGCATTTGAACCTTTCCTGTTTTTCAAAATTTTAGACCTGTCCATATTCAAAGGTTTTGCAGACGAAAATTTTAAGTATATTAAATTTGAAAAAATAACCATTCAGTAGGATAGGAAATATTGTAGAAAAAGAAGAAATTGCTTGTTACAAGCAATTTCTTCTTTTTTCTACAATGTTTTCTTAATTATAAAATCATAGGGACGTTAAAAACAGGGGCAAAACAGGAAAGGGTTAAGAGATGAAATAGCGGTATGATCACTGACAGAGGATAAAAAATTTCAGGAAAATTTTCTGACATACCAGTCCGTCAACATCCGAAAGGTTGAAAGCGAAACGTCCAGAAAGTATTGACTGATTAATTGAGCTGGGTTTGATGCCACTTTAACAGTATTTCAGCCATATCGCGGCGGCTGGAGAACCTAATCATTGATTAATGGTATTTCTAACATCAGTACTATCACTACATCCTTTCCGAGCCTCCAGCTGCTCACCCTACTAAGGTTAACGATCACCCATCCAATGGTGGCAGACAAATGTAGGAATGGATCGAACTTATGGATATTCGCCGCTGTCGGGGATCGAACTTATGGATATTCGCCGCTGTCGGGGATCGAACTCGGGACCTCATGATTAGGAGTCCTAGGCGCTACTACTGCGCCATGGCCGCTGCTCCAACCTGAGAGTAGCTTAGGTAGTTTTTGGTTTGGAGATTAGATAATCAAAATACAATGTTTTTAAGTTACGCTCTCAGATTGATTTAACTTAGCAGTTAAGACTTTAAGGACAGAACAGAATGGAAGTGTTGCGTGGCAATCAATTGCTTTTTCCCCTTGAAATATATACTATTTTCATAGTTTAAACTAATTTATTTTAGTTCGATTGCGACGAACGCTGTAAGCTTATAGAGTTGTTCTCGAACACTCACGATCCAGACGTTTTCACGTCCCTGAAAGGGAGGCAGTGGCCGAATCTCACTGCTACCCACTTCTACAGCTGGGTAGACTGGGACTGGCTATTAAGTGTCTTGCCCATGAACACACCCCGGTGACAGTGGGGCTCGAACCCGTGACCTTCAGATAACGAGTCAAGCAGCTATATCACTCGGCCATCAATTTTCTTGAGAATAATCTTTCGATGTAAAAAAATGTTTTAATTGGTTACGGTAAAGTCTACTGAGATACCAGACTGTAAAGGGTTTAAAGGTTCAATGGAAAGGTTTGAAATCCTGGAGACTTCAGTCAGCGTCGATAGTGGCCCACAACACCTTTTCAGCATATTTTTAGCTAGCAAAGTGTCAGCTTTGATAGCTTGAGTTATCAGGCAAAAATTTGAGGGCTTCTCAAAGTTCAACGAGTGCAAACAGCCACTGGAGGCTTTACCACTAGATCCATTGAATGCCTACGCTATGAAAAGTAGTTCTTATGTATTTAAGGAATATTGCAAACTCTATTCAATTTGTAGAGAACTCTCTGAAAAATAAACTATTTAACCCATTCCCACCCAATCCCGCGTTTTAAGCATCTCAAGAAAAAAGCTTCGGAAAACATTGTGGACAATGAAGAAATTGCTTGTAACAAGCAATTTCTTCGATTTCCACAATTTTTTCTACCCAACAAGGGAAAGATTTTCTAAATTCAACCATGCTTTGCTAGCTTACAGTACTTTCAGTATTTTGATTTATTTGTTTGAGTTATCGGTCTTTTCCATGAGCATGAGCTAGTAAAAGATGCATCCTGTAAATATAGTTAGAGGAAATCTGTTAGTCCATATTTATCTAATACTCTGTAAACATTGGGGATAAATCCTACTCTTCACTAGGCCTTTTGCATACAGGACACCGGTCTTGATGTAAACAAATCTTTATTCATATATTCGATCTCAGTCTACAAGACGTCAGCTTCCCCTATTTATTAGCTAGAAAAGCGTTAACCTTTGATATCTTAAGTTAACAGACAAAATTTTGAGGTCGGCAAAAATGGCCCTAAATCGATCACCTGAAAATGGTTTGAACCAAGCCCTACCTGCCATGCAGATGGTTTTTAAAGAATAATTCCATGAATTCTGTAAATTTGATAAACCCAGCCCTGCCACGCCCACCATTTTCAGATGATCAAAATTTCAAAAACAAGTTTCAAAATGGTCTTTTTGAGAAGGGTCACATAAGGAACAATCCTGCCAAATTTGGTCCAGTTCGGCCAAATTTTTAAAGAGGAGAAGATTTTTTTTCAAGAATTATTTAATGCTTTCTCCAAGTCCGATAAGCCCACCTGCCACGCCCCGGTTTTTTCAAAAATCAAAATTTGACGAAGAAGTTTTGAAAAGGGTCACACAAGGAACATTCCTGTCAAATAAGGTTCAAATCGGCCAAATGGTTTAGAAAAAGAAGATTTTAAAGAATTATTCCATGATTTCTCTGAGTCAGACCCTGCCACGCCCACAATTTACGCAAGTAACAATTTCACGAACAGGTTTTAAAAAGGGTCACCCAAGGAACATACCTGCAAAATTTGGTCTAAATCGACCATATGGTTTAGGAGCAGAATGTTTTTGAAGAATTATTCCAGTCACATAAGCCCGACCTTGCCATCCCAAAAATTTCATGACCAAGTTTTGTAAAGGGTCACCCAAGGAACATTCCTGCCAAGTTTGGTCCAAATTGGAGCAGAGGCTTAGGAGGAGAAGATGTTTATAGAAAATGTTGACGATGGGCGACGGATGCCGCATGACGGACATAGAGTGATCCTAAAAACCCGCCTTGAGCACGTTATGCTCAGATAAGCTAAAAACCATTTCAATTGATAATTAATTCATACGAATCCCGGCTTATTCTGACATCATTTAAACGGAGGAAAGCCTCCCCCCCTTAGTTTATTGCAAAATTCTTTAACAAAATAATTATGGCTTAGTTTAAACCTTTTATCATCTAGATATTTTGATTTTAGTTCGCGTGTCAAAAACGAGCGTTCTGGTCGGTCGATTTTTTTCACACATGTTCCTCCATGAACAAATCTAAGCACGCAGATATTTTGTATGATTGTGCACGAGTTAGTTCGATGAAAAATGTATAAAATTAGTTAAATATTTGGGGTTGTTTTTCGCTTGATGTCTTTATTCAGTATGAACTCCAACATTGGCAGCCTTTTTAGTAAATCATTGTTGTTGGTTGGTGACTTAAATGTCGTAACTACAACTTATTTAAGCAGTAGTTATGACGTTTAGGTCGCCAACCAACCATTCTACTTATTTGTAACACTCTACTGGCCATAAAGTTTGCAAATAACGCCGTTAAAATTTTAAGCGGGACTTTCTGTTGAGGTCAGTGATGGCGGCCAAAGGAGGGAGTGGGCAGGGCCATATCGTAGGCTTAGAGCAAAAACATAGTATGGCTCTATACAATGTATAGAGCCATACTATGTTTTTGCTCTAAGCCCTCGATATTTACTTATAACATCTCGATGCTACTTAAATGCATATAGTCAGTTGTTATTAGTACTCGAAGCCTATTCCACTTTTGGGGTTTTCAGCTATAATTGACGGAATCGGATCGTCTGAAGATGTGGATTCAAAATTCAAAATAACAATTTGAAATACATCATGGATCTTATCATATGCGTGGTATATTTGGTAATCACGGATCGCTGGTTCCGCTCCTGTCATATGTGGATCTCAAACGTGATGACCCAAACTTTATTCCGTAAGATAAGGTTTCCTTGAATTGAAATAGTAAATCATTGTTTTGGTGAGCTAAAAACTAATAAAAACGACTATATTAACGTAATTCGTAACTGCTTTTGTGTAAAACATACTCCTAAATCAATGGTTTGTATTATATCATAAATCAAACCTATTTAATAAAACGTTTCTCCCAATTGATTGGTGGTCTTGAAAAGTAGTGTCAATTCCTCGTTGGCAATTGGGAGGTACTTTGATATTAATGAAAATCAGGGCCATTGACTTTTTGATGTTAAATATAAAATGGATTATCTTCAGTATTAATTATATTCTCTTAACATTTAAAGTGACGACAATAGTTTTAATGAACTGAATTAAAATCGAGGTAAAGAAGACACCTCAACAATTTAATATATACACATAGATTGATAATTTATACTTACGTTTTCTTTTGAATATGTCAAAACATACGGTTTAATGAATTGATGTCATCGGACATGAAAAATTACCAAGCTCTTATGATCTTGTGTTTATTCTTGTAAGACAGAATCAAACAATTTGAAACATGACAAAAATGAATATGAGAAATTCGCGATGTTTTTTATTCTCAATTAATTAAAGAACTACGACCAATCAGTTCTATGGAATTCGTTGGATTGCATTCTATGTAGAATATGACGTCTCGATAAAATTACAGCGCTTTGTGGAATCCGAAATTAGTGTATTATAAATGAGTAGTAAGCTTGAATTAATATACGATGATGATTTTACACATTCTTTTAATTCTATTGTCTTTAAACATTTCTTACTCGGAAGACACAGTAACCAGTTTCACAAAGGACAACATCGGAGTCTTTCTTCAAAACCTGTGTCCGAGCTTTGAGCAGTGTCCAATCAATGACTTTGTAGATGTTTCAGGGTCCCGATCCTCCTGCTGCCTGAAATGTTCTTGCAACGAGACGTGTGTAGAAAATCATTCATGTTGTCCCAACAGTACACACTTATCAAATGACGTCATAACGTATCGTTCACAGGTACCCGGCACTGTGTGTAGAAATACGCGATACAGGGGGAAATCTCGAAATGTGTATTTTCACCCGGAATATGATTTCGTCGAAACATGTTTCGAGACCACGGATGATGATACAAAATGGAAATGCGAAAACGCTACACTAACCAATACTTCTTCAATAGGTGACCATATTCCTGTTTACTTTCCAGAGGGAAGGATAAGTTACGGAAATATTCACTGTGCAAGGTGTAACTCTGTACCAATCTTAAGTACAATTGCTTGGCAGCCAAAGTTGTCGTAAGTTAACTGTTTTGATTTTTAATACAATATAGGTTTGTCTGTCACAACATAATCAACAAATTTGCTCACCGTATTTCACTCTTAAAATTGAAACGAATATTAGCAACGTTAACAATTTGTTTCAAATTTTGGTTGATACTTATTTATCTTTTTAGATTGGTATGGACTGTTTAACCCATTCCCACTCAGTGACGCTTTTAAACGCCCCCAAGGAAAACAGTTTTGGAAAAACATTGTGTAAAATGAAGAAATTGCTTGTCACCAGCAATTTCTTCATTTTCCACTATGTTTTCTACCCAGATAATTGAAAAAATCCATAATTTGATAAACTTTAAATTGTCGTCTGCAACACCTTTCAGTTTGGGCCAGTCTAAAATTTTACTATTTGGTAATGGGTTAAACTTATGTATAATTACTCTTGAATAATGGAATCCTTTATTTGCTTGCAAGCCGTCTTGAGATACTCAGCATGCAATGAAGCGATTAACTCTTCTCATGCTTAATAAAGAGTATAAGCTCTATATTGGCCTACCAATGAAGCCTAATAGTTCTTTCAGCCGTTTCATTTCAAATGAAATTCTTGACAAGAAAATTCAATTATAACAAGTTTAAGATGTTTATGGTTATCATTTGCAGATGTGGCAGCGATATTGATCTACAGAAGGTTGCTTATGCTATAGATCAAGCTATTTCAGAATACGAATGTGGGGTTACATTTGTCCCACCTAGTACTGTTCCTAACATTCCACCATGCTTTGATGACGTCATCACTGAATGTAACGTTACCGGAAAATGGGGACTGTATGACGAAAGTGATGTTTACTTATGCCAAACTCTAGATATGCTGTACGTCTCGATTGTAGACGATCGAATAAAGTAAGATTATTATTGTTGTTATTTTATACATTTGACTATATGACTAATTCTGTGTGTATGAAAAGGTGATTCTATGATACCGTACTTTTCATTTGAAATTAAAATCCGTATCCTGAAAAAGTATGTGCCTAGTCAATCTTAATGGGAGGTATCGATGTTTCTGAAAAGAAGATATTAAGAATGAATCCCCTATTACCCAAAAATATGCTAAAAGGAACGTGTAATGCTTAAATATGAGTCAGATATTGTTTTCGTGTTTTTCATGGGTTCCGGATAGACTGAAAGTGACTTTTTGTGTTGAATCCTTGTTATTTTTAAAATCTGATTATTCGATTGTCTACGTCGCATGACCTCATTTGCATATGACACAACTTCGACATAAATTCGATTGTTCAGTGCGAAACACTTGTAGCTATCTATATGTTTAAAGGCAATTAGAACTGTTTCGCGCTGAAACATCGAATCGATAAAGTGTAAGGGAAACAAAAACTTACTGAATTATGTCACATCAAGGTTTTGGCGCAAAACCACGTAGAATTGTACGGAAAGTGTTAACCTTTTCCTGATTTGCAAAATTCCAGACCTGTCCAAATTGAAAGGTTATGCAGCCGTCAATATATTTTGGATTGAATTTGAAATATTACAATTCAATATGATAGATAATGTTGTGGAAAAAGAAGAAATTGCTTGTAAATTTTTCAATATTTTATCAATCATAAATTCACGGGAGGAGTGAACAGGAAAGAGTTGATAAAGTCAATTTTCATTACTGATAATTCAAGATCCTCTTCTAATTTCAGGTACCGAAACATATTTTGTGCCAAGTGCAATGGAGAAAACCTGTACCTAACTCAAGCCCTGAAGTGTCCGTATCGCCAATCTCTCGATACAACAAGTGGTTTAACAACTTTGCTGAAGTTTACACTGTCAGATGTTGAGAGGGCAGAGGGTTTGGATGTATCGCCAACAAGTCAAGAATGTCCTAGAAACTACTTGTACGATCCATTAACGGTATGTAGTAAATAGAGCATATTGGGAGAGAGGTCATTAAATACCGAATTTATTTAACCAGTCATCTATAAACCGATAAAACGAGGCTCCGACGAGTTTTTCCTGTCTTAAAAGACGAGTTCGATAAATACGGTATTTTATGAGCTCTAGTTTGGTATTCTATATATAATTGGACCTTAATTTTTGCAATGAATCTCAAAAAAATTAATAGAATTCATCGAGATATGATAAACTGAGAAAGATAAAGGCGCCGTTTATAAAATGAACCTATCATATGCGTTATGTCATTTTGGCGGTACCGAAAAGGCGTTTCCAAAGGCTTCGAATTCATTTGCTTAGTTATTACACTGGTGTAATATCACCCAAACAACATAGGTTTTAGCGAGAATTCTGTAATAATTTGTGTATGCAATCGAATCAATCTTTCATATTTCACAAACGTCGGTTTTCAGCATTTCTTTTCTTAATCGAACACAATGTTGACGGAACTCCTTCGAATTGTCTCATTAAAACGATTCCAATGAGATCCACTAACTATAAGATTTAGTTTGGATTATTTTATTTGCAAAACCACCCAACTATGAAGGATCTTTGTTTTGGGGAAGGAAATGTTAATTCTGGTCGCTGACTGAAAGTGATAGAGGTTTTCGAATAAGCAAGATTGACTTTAGATTTTAAACATTGATAACAAGTTTTTAGCTAGCAAAGTGTCAATTTTGCGTTTTAAGCATCCCAATAAAAAATCTTTGGAAAATTTGTTGACAACTGGAAGAAATTGCTTGTAACACGCAATTTCTTCAATGTCCACAATGTTTTCTATCATACAAGGAAAAGCTTTTCAACTCAAACTTGGAGTCTGCAACTTCTTTGGAATCGGAACCAGTCTAAAATTTTGTCATGTTTTAATGGGTTAACTCCTCAGTGACTTTAACCTCGTTATCTATCATGATAACCTTTGTAATAGAAGATAACTTAAAACCATGCTTTGCTAGCTTACAATATTTTCAGTCTTTTATTTGGACGTAGCCAGAGTTACTTGCCAATAGCCTTTATTACGTTTTTTTATTTTGTCTATTTTTGTGAAATTTGAGCAAATTTAAAAAAAGTCCAATTATCGATTTTGATGATTCTATATCATTAACTACCAAAAATATGAAGATCCTTTTTTTTTGGAATGGAAATTGGATGCTGTTCGATTAATGAAAGTGGTTGAATAATCGAGATGGTCGCTTGAGCAAGATTGAACGTTTATTCTACTTGCTCTACTTTATAATTGAGTCGTTTCTGGAAAAAAGGCTGAGTTTTGTCTATTTACAGGATGGTTGTTCACTCCTTTATTGTTCACCGCCATTATATTTTGATGTTACAACATCGACTTGTGAACCATTTCACCAATTCATGTCCAATGCTAAAATGGCTCACTCTTTCTATGTGGCATTTGACAACAGCATCACCTATGATGAGGCTAAACCAAGCGTTGAGGGAATCTTCGAGAGGATTAATAGAGACAGGGAAATGTTTACATGTACCATTGACGTATACTATCAAACAAATATAACCGGTGATCTTCGGGAAAGTTTGCCAGCAAATATCACCATTAAGGGTGTCTATTTTATCACCTATTCTACCATACAAAATGAGGACCCAAACCGGGCTTTTTATTTATTTAGGGAGCTGATTTTAAGCTATATGGATTCAACAAACTATACAGCTATGGATTCAAACTCGTTTGATCCAGGAATGCTTCAGTTTAGTGACAGAAATGATACAGTAACTCTAACATACGAAAAGTTTTCATTTTTCAAAGATGGAAGGCCGTCTCATTACATCTTCATAAATCCTTATGACAATCTAATCATCCTCGGACACGTGGACAATATATTCACCATTTACTGCCTGCCGAATATATACAAGGAACATTTTTTGGAGTGTCCAGTGTTTGTTTACGAGTCTTCGGACAGATTTTCGCTAGTTCCAGACGGATTGTCGGTACTTTTCAATGATGTGAACATGCATTTTCCGTTTAATGTGTTCAAAACAATTAACTCATCGCTGGTTCGGATTTGCAGCCATGCTGTCATTGAAAATGTCAAACTCTCCAGTGGATCAGATTCTTTGTTTTCTTTTGTTGCAAATTTTCATTTTGCGTTTATCTTTTTGTTTCATAAATATCTCGAACCTTAAAATGATTAAGTTCAATTATTAAAATTATCTAGTTGATGTGAATTATGTCATTCTTCTCTTTCAATGCGGTATAATTTTATTTTTAGTTTCGTCTTTCAAAAACGAGCGTTGTGATTGGTCGAAAAATTTAATTCATACCTCCATGAACACAATTTTGATCACGCAGTGATTTTTTATGCTTCCACACAAAATAGTCCCATACAAAAAGGTGTCAAAAGATGTAGGGTTTTTGCTTTTTTCGCTCGATACTATTAAATTATAAGAAATGAAGAGAATATTTTTTATTTTCATGGAGGTATGAACCGAAAAAACTAATCACACTGTATGAATACGCGAAGCGCGAAGCGGATTCATACATTGTGTGATTAGGTTTTTCGGTTCATACCTCCATGAAAACAAAAGATATTCTCTTCATCTCTTAATTGATATATCTGACCTCTGCTCAACGCAGTTTGACCCAGGGAGAAACGAAGCGAAAAAAGTCAGACTCACGAATGTATGGCCAAACAGAAAGACATTGAGAAACCAACATGATCTCACCTACGAAGTATTATAGCCATGTACAATGTTTAGCGCTAACCTATTAAGAGCTTGGCAACTATGGTTGCCATGACTAAAAAAATTGTCGATCGGGAAAGATCAAATGCAAAATATCCAAACAACAACAACAACAAAAACAACAACAGAACTACCTCAGCTTTGTCAAATCAGAACGATTTTAATTAAATCAAACTACATCTCTGATTAAGGCTCTATGTCTGTCGTAAGGACAACATTTTTGATAAAAAGGAAACCTGAAATCTTCGTTTAATTTGTTTACAGAAACCTCTATAGATGATTTAGAAGATATTACAAGCACGTCTAGAAAAGGTTTGCCGAACAGAAAACGAAAATAGATTTCAAAATTATTTTATGTTGGCAGCATAACACGATTTTTACGATTCTCATGAGATCCACCTACATAGGATTAATGTAATGCTACTTCTATTAGCAATAACGTCCAATTATAAAGATCTGGTGCTTTTTGGAAGGGAAATTCTGTCGCTGTGTCCTAGCGTTTGAATGAATATGTGACGGGCTTTTAATCAGAGACCAACCAATTTTGGTCCAAGAGACTTAAATAATTACCTTTTTTAAATTTAACTACCGTCTTATTTTTCGAGCGGATATTGAAACTGTACCATGTAATTTCAAATATTATAGATTAAAAAAGGGGTTAAAAATCAAAGTACTGAAAAGTCCTGTAAGCTAGCAAAGCATTGTTTTGTTCAATAATCTTCTTTGTCAACATTATCATGATAAAGAAACGAGGTTAGAGTAATCAAGGATATAAACCATTCCTACCCAATCCTTTCTTTTTATGCCCCCGAAGAAAATAGTTGGTGAAAACAATGTGGAAAATGAAGAAATTGCTTGTTGCAAGCAATTTCTTCATATTCCGCATATTTTTCTACATAGAGAGATAAATAATTTAAAAATTTGCTACAATTTGAAATTGTCGTCTGCAACTTCTCTGTAAACTGACCAGAGTCATTTTGAACGAGATGTGCTCAAGTGAACTAAAAATACATAGGGGATAAACTTGCAAGCAGGCAGAGTTTACAATATTCCTGAAATACATAAGAACTACTTTTCATGGCGTAGGCATTTAATGGATTTAGTGGATAAGCCTCCAGTGGCAGTTTGCACTCGTTGAACTTTGAGACGACCTCAAATTTTTGTCTGTTAACTTAAGCCATCAAAGCTAACGCATTGCTAGCTAATAAAAGCATTGGACATGCATGACGGGACTGAACAAAAACAAACAAACAAAAAAAAAAAGAAGACTTCTTTTCAGAGGTTAAAGTCAAAAAATGGGACTCATATTACAGAGTTTTGGAATTCTAACTGCTTTTTTGGCGGGTCTCAGGGTCTTTCTCCTTCTTTCTCCTTCAAAAACGCCCATTTAAAACAGGATTCATCTTTTTGAACTGAAAAACATTATGTCGAAGTATTGCGATTGAGCCAAATATGTAGCCCCTAGAGCTGAAACAAAAAATTTGACATTATGGCCTCTTTTTACTCGTTTTCCAATGGAATCTTCTCACCTTCAAATGGTTTTATTTTCATGTCGTGACATACATTCTAACCATATTCAATAAAAAAGAGTTAGATTTGTTGCCCCTGGAAGGAATAGAAAAGAATTGTCATTTAGGTCCCTTTCCTCGGGTTTTCACATGGAATTTTCCCGTTTCGACGGGGTTCATTTTTATGAAATGACAACAATTCTTACCAGGTTTTACCAAAGTATGTAGCCATTAGAGTGAAAATAAATATATTGTCACGAAAACCCTTTTCTCGTCTTTTTAATTAGAATATTCTCTTTTCAGCGTTCATCTTAAATTCTGTCCAAGTTTCATTAAAATTGAGCCAAATGTAGTCCCTACAGGGTATACAAAAGAATCCTCATTTGACTTCTTCTACCGTGATTTCATTATAGAATGTTTGCATTTTCAGGAGGGTTCATCATTATGACCTGACAAACATTCTGACCAAGTTTCATCCAGAATAAGTCAAATATGTCGCCTTATAGTGTTAACACTAGAAATTAGCACAATGGACATTCAAGGATCACAAAAGTCGAAGTTTTATCAAAATTGAGCCGAATTTACAGCCACTAGAGTGTTAAAAAGGAAATTGTCGTTACGGCTCCTTCTTCCGAGATTCCCAATAGAATTTTCTCACTTTCAAAAGGCTTCATCCTTATGATCTGATCAAATTTCTGACTAAGTTTTATCAAAATTATTCCAAATTCATAACCCCTTAAGCGAAAGCAAAGATACAATTATGAAGGCCCCTTTCCGTGCTTTCCAATATAATGCTTCAAATTTCAATGGTTTCATAGGGTTCGTCTTAATGATCTGACAAACAAATAAAGAATTATCAAGATAAAGATAAATTCATCACACTTTTAGTGTTAACACTAACACTTGTTCACTCCGGACGAAACACGACAGACATACGATAATCACCACGCACTTTGTGCTCAGGTAAGCTGGAAATTTTAGGTGATTAATTTATAGACAGATTTAGATCTATTCCCGAAATTCATATTAACTACTTTTAACGTCGAAGGCATTCACTGGATTTGGAGGTTTAGCGTCCAGTGAAAATTTGCACTCGTTGAACTCTGAATGTTGCTATGTAAATGGCGTATAAAATGACGCGTATTTGGAGATTTTTGTCCGGAGAAATGATATATCGAGGGCTTAGAGAAAAAACAAAGTGTCTATACAATGTATAGACATATACTATGTTCTTGCTCTAAGCGCTCGATATTGTCCATATTTGTAATGAAGAATAGTCGTTTGTTTTTTGTGTAAAATCGATAAAATCAATGATATATTCGAACAAACAATCATTCTTAGCAGAAATGGAGTTATAATAATTTAAAAAAATACGTATGAGGGGCAGTTGAAAAGTCCGTAGGCTAGACAGAAGCAGGCCTCTTGTAAACATACCGATTGAGGTCTATACAAATAAACAATTAAAGTCACCTTGAAATGACAACAAGTCTCTCTATTGTGGGTTTCTTAAACCTACTCACTATGAGTAATTATAAACTGACAGACAGTTTGGGTCGTCGTGTGGTTGATTAATACCTTAGCCTCAAAGGCATATCGCCTAAGGAAATTCACGAAGACGTGCGAGCATTATAGGGGAGCCTGCCCTATACTATAGCATGGGGAAGAAACGGCTACAGTACAGGTAGTCTTGAAGATGAACCCGTCTGTACAGGTAACCAACTGTCACATCAATGAAAGGTTTCTGGCATAGGGGTCCCAAATCTCCCGAATGTTGACAAAAAACGAGCTCAGTGCATCATGTTAAAGGAAAACATCGTCATGTTTAAGCGGGACTTGGAGAAATTTCTCGAGCAGTTTGTAATTGTTGATGAAAAATTTGTCAACCACTTCGAACCTGAAACAAAACAACCGTTAAAAACACCGGGAACATCCAAGTTTATCTCCCCGAAAAGGCAACATCATCAGTTGGATGGTGATGGCCACAGTTTTCGACTATTGGATTATATTGATTCTATCCAGAAATGTGGCTCAAGACTGGTTTTGCATCCACCTTATTCACCTGATTTAGCACACTCTGAAAATTGTTTTATCTCCAAGATGAAAAAGTGCTCGTGGCCGCCATTGTTAAACTGTTTATGAGGTCAACCAAACTGTTGATGCATACTTTGGGGGATCAAGATGCTACCTTCAACATAGATGGTATCCAAATGGATTCAGTGGGTGAAAGTGTGTAAGCTTGCAAGGTGACTACGTTGAAAAATAAATGGAAATATTTAGACTAAACTGCTTCTCACTGTAATAGACCACGTACTTTTCAATCACCCCTCATACATCACGAATGGTCCGTTTCTACTATTCATATATTATGCTTGTAAACGTGTCAATATTGATACACTGTACGATCTTAAATAATTTCTTTCTAAACGAGACACATGAATGTTTTTCGGAATATACGTAAACAATATATATATATCGATTTGGTCTTCGTGAATATCTTTTTAACTATAAATTAGTGTACTGCTTTATGTTAGCGTCGTTTTGGTACATTTTGATATGATAACTTTAGAAATTATTTTTAGGAACTGCAGAATCATAACTCATATATAGGGAATCTTATATTACGATAACGATACAACATCTTGTATTTGCTTTGAGTTGTGGAGGAAAATTTTGATATTTCAGGAGACCGGTCGAGTAGAATATCAAATTATCTTCCGCAGCGAGAACCAAATAGGAGATGTTGTTTCACAATCGTAACATAATATTCCATTTATTATATACCTGTATTTTTCATAAAATATAATCGGTGAAATAATAAAATAAATAATTATTTCTACAAGTAGGCCTACTTCCCTTCTCCTTTACCATTCTGATTACCATTATTTTCCTTATGACGTCATCTACAGGATGGAAATGACGTCACTTTAGACTACCTTATATTGAACCGTATTTGACAGTATCAGACGGCTTGTTTTTTCTGTCTTGTCCGATTTTGTCTGTGTAGAAATTATATATTTAACTAGAAACATTTATAGGTATACATAAAAGAAACCCGTTCTGATATGTCAGCGTTTTCGCAAGAAGTTTAAAAGGCGAATTTGGAGACTCAAAAAATGGATCATTGATCCTTAAAAAACAACAAATAATGTAGTAGGGAGTTCTATAGATTTCAGATTTGAGGTAACGAAAGATCATTGATAATCTTCTTCAAAATTTGGAATCTATGCTTGACGTAATTATAGACGCATCATTAACAAAATAGAGGATATTGAATGAGAGGTCATGAAATACCAAATCTATTAAACTAGTCATCTATAAATAGATAAAAACGAGGCTGTACCGAGTTTTTGTCTGTTTTAGATGACGAGTTTAACAGATTTTAACATATTTTCTTTTTGATAAATCGATAAAATCTTGAATATATATATATAAACAGCGAGTTTGAGACAACCAATAATTTTGTTCTTTAAAACCCACTGAACATCTAAAGTAGTCTAATCACATTGCATCACTTATGAACAGCGGAAATCTCTGGTTAAATTCGTACTTTTCGATTCGTACTTTTTTGACGTAGTAATAACGTCATTACAGTAATTCTAGTGAAACGAAAATATTATGACGTAACTCGAGGAATCTCTGCAATGTGCCCATACCAAAATAAAACGATGACGCTTTTGTTAACCTCTCAAGACACTCCAGTGTCATGTTTCTTCCGTCAGATGAAATGGTAGATATGATAGGAACTGAAGTGGTGAAAAATTATACCCCGTTTGACCACACTGGATCTCACACACAATCTAGCGCTTTTCATTCAAAAGCTGATTTAGATCAAGATAAAAGATATCAGCTTTAGAATAAAAAAATCACCAACCACGCTTTTAAGGAGTTACGAGAAAGCAGTAGTTAGGTTCTGATTGTAGGAGCCTCTACGACAGGCCACACATAATGGGCTAATATTTTCATGGGCTAGTATTTTCGTGGGATAGTATTTCATGAGCTAGTATTTCATGGGCTAGTATTCTAGAAAAATACACTTTATGAGGGCTTTACACTTTATGATTTTTCATATTTGCTTTTTCATATCTGCTAAAACATACAGTGTAAACCAGTAGATAATGGGCGTTCTGCTAGCAGATCTGCTAAACATACGGAATAGGAAATGTTCTATTTCCATCTGCTTTTTCAGACGGAATCGGCCTATCAATTCTCAGATGACCTGCTGATAAGCTGACAAAATAAATAATTACTGGTCAGCACTCTCATTTTGCCTCTTTAATACCAACATTTTGTGAAATAAAATTCCTACATATTATTTGTAATAACCCATTACCATGTAAAGTATTGTTGGTTTATTTTTCCAATACTGCTTTGTTCTTTTTTCATGAAAATGAAGAGATAACTTCATGGAAATCAGAAAGTGCTGTAAATATTAAAAGGATTGTAACTATTGCTAAAATAAAATATTTTTGCACATTACCCGACTGGAAAATTAAGACTGATGTACAGTTAAGATTTTAAAGTTTATGAAAATTAAAAAAAGATTAAGAAGTATCATGAAAGGTAGAAAATGTTTGCTTTTTACAAGAAAATTTCTCCTTTCCCTCAATGATTCTTCAGGGCAATTCATCCTCAGTGCCGCATATACAGAAGGTTGTGTTAAATATTTAATTAGTTTTTCCTTTTGGGTCATATTTCAACCCGTTCCCAAATAATGACGCTTTTTACGCCTATCAAGAAAACAATTAGGCAAATATTGGGTAAAATGAAGAAATCACTTGCAACTTGCATCGAATAATTATTCTTATTTCCAAAAATGCTTGAAAAAATCTTAAATTTCATGAACTTCAAATTGTCGTCTGCATGTCCTATTAATTGGGCCAGTCTATGCTTATGGGCAAAGCTTTGATTTCTATGGGCCGGTTAATTTTGAAATGATTTGGGATTTTTGTTGTTTTGGTCTGTGTGTTTTTCAATTCCAATGATAGAATTTTTTGTCAATGTTAGCACCTGTGATATTAGTAGTGACCATGTGAAGAGTACTGAAAGCATGAAATGTAACCATGACTTTCCACATTTTGCAGGCTGGTCTGGGGCGAAAGTTTGTTTTTTTCTTACATTTTCTTTGTATAAAATTATCATTTCTCTTCACTTTAAACAACGCTGTTTACTACTGTGATGTCAACCTGGTTTACCATTTCTGAAACAATATTTGCGTTTATGTTTGTCTGTCTGTGTGTTATACTTGTATGGAAAAAAGAACTGATCCAGCGGAGGTCAATCAGGATTTAACTTTCGAAACTGAAATATGGTAGGGTAGAATTACCCTTTCCACTTAATATGCGAAACTCTCAACCTGGGTTAATCTGGAGACCACTTGATCTATATTTTCACGCCTGTGGTGGTTAATTTAATACCTTTAGCCTTAAATCATGAAGAGGTGACAAAAAGGTTGTTAAAGAAAACTTGGTTAGACGTAGAGTATTATGTTTTTCAACAAATTTAGGAATGAGTCAAAATGATAAAATCTCTCCCCTACATTCCAGTAATGCATTACACTGCATGACCCTAGAAATAACTGAATAAGGTCAACTGAAGCAGATATGCTAAAACAGACAGTGTGAACGCAAAAAGCAGATATGCATAAAACATATATGCTTTTTCAGATATGCTAAAACATGTAGTGTAAACGGCCCATTAAGATCCTTGACCCTTGTCATACTGAACCCGGAATATTCCGGTTTTAGCAGGAGGTATAGACAAAGACCCTTGACATGCTGAACCCGGAATATTCCGGTCTTAGCAGGAGGTTAAGACAAAGATAAGACTGCACATAAGTGCAGTCTGATCTTTGTCTTCACATCCTGTCTGCCCTTTTGAAACCAGAGTTGTTTAGGAATATAATTTTCAAAAGAAGTATTGATAACTGAACAACAAGTACTACCAGAGCTTTCAGCCCTTTCATTTTTATACAATTCCGAATAGCATTTTATTCAGCATGACAAGGGTTAAAAAGACCAGATTAGGACCAAGGCTTCTGAAAGAAATCCAAAAACAGTTCCTATACCATAACTGACGGATCTTCGCGTTCAGTGAAACAAATCGACAGATCAACCAACTCATTGGTGATCTTTGAAGCACTTTCGTTGGTTTGGCTACTTAAACGTCGTACCTACAGCTTATTCAAGCTGTAGTTTCGACGTTTTGTCCTCGGTCAAACCTTCTACCTTTGGTTAAATGTTACTGACCATATATTTTGCAAAACCTTTCAATATGTAAGTCGAACTTCGTGTTGGAGCACATTGGGCGTGGCCAGCGAATCAATGATATAAAAAGGTATATAACTGATATATATATATAAGCCCGATTTGCTACGTTGGTGGAGCACTCGACTTCAAACCTAGAGATTGTGGGTTCGATCCTCGGGCTTAACAAACTAACGAACTACATGTACTTGCCTTTCACATGAGACGTTAAATCAAGACCTCGTGCGACGGTACTTTATATAGAGCACGTTAAAGGACCAAGCGAAGCTCTAAGTAGTTTTGTCACATACATGTATATCCTTGAACGATCCCCCGTAACAACTAACCGTCTTCTGGCGGGGGGGGGGGGGTTCGCTCAGTGGGCGAATTGTTTTGTAGCGACAATAAATAACGAACATAAACACTACCTTATATAGAATTAAAGGCTTTAATTGACAAATTGTCAAGAAAAACAATAGGGAAAATATTGTGTAAAATGAAGGAATTGCTTGTAACAAGCAATTTCTTCATTTTACACACTGTTTTCTATCAGGAATGTTGAAAATATCTAATAAATATCTCATAAACTTTAAATTGTCGTCTTCAACTCCTCTTAATTTGGACCAGTTTAAATTTTTTTTCTGTCTGGTAATGGGTTAAAGCATTTCCTGAGCGGATAATTGTTCAATAGGACAAACGCTTCGAGTTAGAATTCTGAAAATCCACAAAATATTATATTCATTTGTTTCTTTTTTTAATTTGTAGCACATCACGTGAATAGACCTCCTGTAAACCACAAGAAACAATAAAAGTACTGAAAATACTGTGAGCTAGCAAAACATAGTTTAATGATTAATCTTCTTTGCTAAAAGTTTTTATGATAAACGAAAAGTGACTGACGTGTTAAAAATCACAATCTCGATGGAGTTCCCTGCAATTTGAATACAGTGCATTCATATTCCCAGGTGAGCTAAAAATACACAAGATATGAAGTTGCAGGCAGGGTTTGCTATATTCATGAAATAGAAAAGAACTACTTTCATTGCGTAGGCATTCCATGGATTTAGTGGTCAAGCCTCTAGTGTCACTTTGCACTCGTTGAACTCGAGTCATTCTCAAAGTTTAGGCTGTTGACGCTTTGCTAGCTAAAACTCGGATCCAACAGTTGTTAAGTAGAAATAGTATCTGCGTTTTTTTAAAGTTAAACCATTCCCTCACGTTGACGCTTTTTGACGTCCCCCATAAAAAAATAATAAGCAAAAAAAAAAAAAAAAAAAAAAAAATCTGTAAACATACGGAATAGTTTGCAACAATCAATTTCTTCATCTTAAACAATGTTTTCTACCCAGCAAGTTGAAACCATCTTAAATCTCATATACTTTAAATTGTCCTTCAATTTTGACCGGTCTTAAATTTTCCGTCTGGTAATGGGTTAGGGTTATTTATTTTTCTAGCTTCGGTAATGAATTATTTCGACCCTGTTCAGTCTGCATATTCCGTGCTGCATGTCCTGGGACGATATCTTTACGCATTTGTCAGAATGTCCTTTAGAACGTTATTATTAGATTGTCCAAAACAACATTTCTCAGGGGTCAAAAACCACATGCTGTTAAGCTTATACCAAATTATTTTATATCGATTGTGACGAAATTTTTAAGCAGTATATTTCGAAGATTTCACTAAAACTTCATAAATTGAGTATTAAATTCTCATGCCATACAGTCGCTCTCGGAAACACACAATCCAGGTGTTTTCACGTCCCTGAGAGAGAGAGACTGGCTTAAACCTCCTGCTCCCAACATTTACAGCTTGGTAGACTCGGGCTTGCTACTAAGTGTCTTGCATGAACACACCCCGTAGACTGTTAGACTCTTAAAATCACGAGCCAAGCTCCTATGCCATTCGGCCATCGAGGCACTCTATATGCTGTTTGAAAACAAGTTAACCCTTTCCTGTTCAATCCCTGTTTTTTTACGTCCCTGTATTTTCAACTTAGGAAAATATTGTGGAAAAAGAAGAAATTGCTTGCGGCAGGCAATTTCTTCTTTCTCCACAATATTTTCTACACTACTGTATGGTTATTTTTAAGATAAACCCGAATTTAAATTTTCTTCTGCAAATCCCTTGAATTTGGACAGGTCTAGAAATTTGCAACACAGTAAAGAGTTAATGTCATTTCGAGAAACAAAACGGTTAGTAAAGTACAAAGATTTTCGAGAAAACGAAAAACAGTGCAAAAGCCACTTGTGAAATCTGCACCACTAATAACAGCCTGTGAACAAATTCTAATAAATGAAGAATTGATTGTTTTAAATTCGTTAAAAGTGAAATTAATATTCCGACCATTATAAGCGATGAACAAGCCATTAGGAAATTTAATAAAGCTTTCACTCGATTCATACATAAACGAAGGGCAATCTAGAAAGTCTTCTTCGTACATTTTCGGCGAGCAGCGAAAAAAGACTTCGTTATCTATATGCCCAAGGATAATGGTATTTTCATAAGGGTTTGAAAACAAATAGTGTGATGGCCTCCCGTCCTTGAAAACAGAAAACTGTTCATATGTAAGGGTAATTGTTTCATTTTTGGAACGGCCACTTAGCATTCCCGCATCAAATGAATCCGATTCAACAATATTCCATTGTGAGTCAGACGTTGTCAGAATTTCTGAAAATGTTTCGTTATATAACCTATACGTGTCTTTTGGATTTTTATCAAACACGTGCGCATATACCACAAAAAAGACACCTTTTATTGTAATGTCCTTTTCCATCGCAAGACTTTCCTTGGGAGTATATAAACCAGTCCGATCTTTAATGTCACTTTGGTAATAAACATCCACGGAGCACTCAATAATATTTGGTACCGCAACCATCTTTGTGTACACCTCTTCTACTTTAGGTCTGACGTCATCGAAGAGGGTAACATTATCCAATAACATGTAATACGGAAGCGCCATTACGACGTTGGTTACGGTCTCGTGAAACAATCGGCATTTTGACGTCTCGACATCGAATAACAGAGGAGAAGAGCAGTAAACGGGTGCACAATCGTTCTGAAAGAATATTGCGATCTATAATGTAAAACAGTTGACGGGTTGTTAGCCCACATGCACTAGTAACGGGAGGCCATACCGAAGTACTCGGACAGGATATATTTGAGCGAAGCTTGTGCTCAGTACACGATCTTGTTTCGGATAGAAATGTTAATAATACTTTAATTTTCTGTTTCGTGTAACAAAAACGGGCTTTCTGATTGGTAAAAAAAAAAAAAATAAATAAAATCATAACTCATTGAACAAAAGTTTGAGTACGCAGCGATTTTGTATGCTTCCGCACAAAATAGTCCAATATATAAAGGTATCAAAATTTGTAAGTATTTTTTGCTTTTTTCGCTCGATGCCATTAAATTATAAGAGATGAAGAGAATATTTTTTGTTTTCATGGAGTAATGAACCGAAAATCCTAATCACACTTCGCGTGAATCGCGTATTCATACAGTGTGACTAGTTTTTTCGGTTCATACCTCCATGAAAACAAAACAAACAAAAAATATTCTCTTCATCTCTTAAATGAATTCAGTATCATATGAGCAAGGATTTGGCTTCTTTTTCCTATGTGACATTAATACTTGGGATAGATTAATAGAGTCCCAGCACTTTATCGATTTAAGTTATTCTGCAATACCCTTTGTAAATGATATCATTACATGCAAAACAAGTAACAAGTAAAAAAAAAAAAAAAAAAAAAAACAATGACGGATGTTTGTTGGGGGCAAGTACACGGACCTCTAAGTCTTCATTCGTATTGTAAATTGTGTAATTTTGAAGTTATAGCCAGTCTTTTCAGAGGACCTTCTATTTTAACCCATTCCCACACTTGAATAACCTGTAGTTACGACGTTCAAATCGCCAACCTAACAAAAATACTTTACATAAATATCGGCCAACAGTGGAGTTCAAAGTTCACTTCTGGTCTAAATGAATTATTTAAATGGTCAATTGATTGTTCAGTTAACAACCGCGATCGATTTTTTTATACCTACCGTAAAAGGATCGTACATATATTTACGTGGGCAACCTTTTTAGGGCCTTCCAAATCCTGTGTATCTACAACATCTGACAATGTAAACTTGAGCAGCGTTGATAACGCGCCAGTGGCTTCATTAGAAGGTCGGTAAGGACATTGTGACGGAATTAAAGCAAACACGTCTTCGCCGTTGCATTTGGCACAAAATATGTTCTTGTACCTGTTTGAAAGATAAAGTTCTGTGCTTGTCTACAAAGTGGCGACATGGTTTTACCCAGTTTTAGTTATATGTATATAAATGAAAGTTACTTTAAAGCGGCTCTTGGACAGATTATGAAAGAAAATATTTGACTTTCACTTTTCATATATCTAACTGTGATGCTCTCAGATATCTAAAAGACCGTGATTAATGTGGTTTTGTAATGAAAATGAATGTTCATAACTTTACAAAAAAAAAAAAAAAAAAAAAAGCAAAATATATGGCGTTACGAGATTAGTCATCGAAATACAGCCCAAATGGAACCGGAGTTGATTGGTAAATATGATATGAGTCGTTTGTATCGAATATTGCCTTATTTGTGGTTTCCATGACGTATCAATTAGTCATTGGCTCCCGCTTGCAATTTAGTCGTTATCGACATCACCCACAGACTAAAGACCTCAAAGAGGCGTTAAAACAAATAGACAAGTTAAAAGAGAATCTCTTGACAGATCTAAGTATTTCGCAAATACGAAACCCTTTTAGTAATTACAGTAAAACATTTCGTAATTACGAAATAATTTGATTAATTTGCATTTTTTTAAAAAAAAAAAGATCTGTAATGTCACTGTAGGGATTCCGTAGATCCAGCGTTTTCTTACTTTTTGGAGTAGTCCCAAATGGAAACATACAACATGTCAAGGGTTTGACAGTAATAAGCGTCTCTCTCATCGTACATCAGCCAATCACCAGTCACGTTACATTCTGTGATGACGTTATCAAAACATGGCGGAATGTCATTGACATCGCTAGGCGGGACAAAGGCAACTTTACACTCATAGTCTTCAATTTGCTGGTCTAAATTGTTAGTTATCATGTCCAGATCAAGTTGAATGGTACATCTAAAAGATGTGAATAAAAGATTATTACATATTAACCAAATTACCCAAATATTTGAAAATAAATAAATAAAATAAATTAGATAAAAAAGACACTTATTTCGTTGACCATTAGCTCTACCACAGTATGATGCGATCGATGAGGAAGACCCAGTCCGTAGTTTTCTATGACTGATATTTATAATACGTACACAGTATATTGTATGCCAAATATATCTAACGATGTTGGGCAATTGATAATTGTCGGGGCTTTGCCGAGAAAATTATCAATTCCTACAACAGAATCACAGTATATTGTATGCCAAATATATCTTACGATGTTGGGCAATTGATAATTGTCGAGGCTTTGCCGAGAAAATTATCAATTCCTACAACAGAATCACAGTATATTGTATGCAAAAAAAAAAAAAAAAAAAAAATATCTAACGATGTTGAGCAATTGATAATTTTCGAGGCTTTGCCGAGAAAATCATTAATTCCTACAACAGAGTCAGATATTTATGACATGCAATACATTATGCAAGTATTATGTTAACCTAGTCCCGCAGAAACGGGAATGTGGATGTAGGGGCTAAGGATAGGGGTATAGGGTCGGGGGCCGATCAAATTTCAATATTTGGATTAATTTGACCACGGAAACAATTTATATTGCTTTAAACATACAACGAATGAATTTATAAGCTTAAACAAAATCAAACAAACAAACAAGCAAGCAAACAACAAAAATATATAAACAAACAACGCCCCCCATCCTTATCATTCTTTTGAATAAACAGCGGTTAAGTTTCTATTTTCATACATTGATAGAACTCAATGTCATTACTTATAATATCAAGTCAACCAAATAATGTATTATTTTAAGTTTAATTGTTATAACATTTTTTTCAGAAAACATTTACCCATAAGAACAAAAAGTAATAAATCGGTGATACTTAGAGCTGAGAAAACTTAAATAAAATTATAAGAAAAGTTAAATAGTTGAAAGAGTAAAAGAAAAAAGTTCTTACGTTAACTTAGGCCGCCATGCAAGAAGACTCGAAGTGGAGTCCATGTTACATGTCGCACAGTGAATATTACCATAATTTGTACGGGTTTCTGGATCAAATACAGGTGTATTATCAATTATCGATGATCCCCTTATGGTATTATTCTCACATGCCAGTTTTTTAGACTCATCCGTGGTATCGAAACATGTTTGAACGAATTCGTATTCTGGATCAAAGTACACACTCCCAGACTTCCCTCTATACCGTGTATTCCTACAAACTTCTCCTGGCTGCAGGGAACTGTACGGTGTGGCGTTTGTAGAAAAGTGCGGACTGTTTGGACAACACGAATGGCTCTCAGTACAGGACGCGTCGCATGAACAAGTCAAGCAGCACAGCGGAACGGACGGCGGCACAGGAGCGGTAACATTGGAACATCCTCTAAATGTAGGGCAGAGTTGTTTGAGATAAATATCCGGATCTTGAAAAGTAATTATGACACCAGAGACCTGATTATTCACCGTCGGAATAGCTCTGAACGATAATTCCGTAACGAGTAAGACACAGATAAGGCTCTCCAACTTCATAATTAGTTCCACAATTTGTTTACAACTTTTTAAGTATTAAGGAAAGATTAGTTTTTTTCAGTGCACTATTTGATTTCTTTTTACCCATTACCAAACGGCAAATTTTTGACTGGTCTCAATTAAAACAAGTAGCAGACGACATTTCAAAGTTTATGAAATTTTAGATTTTTCTATATAGAAAACATTGTGTAAAAAGAAGAAATTGCTTGTTACAAGCCATTTTATCGTTTTACACATTGCATTCCCAAATCTTTTTCTTGAGGGGGTCAAAACGCGTCGCCGTGTGGGAATGGGTGACAGAAACAGGTTTTCACTGATTTTTTGTGTGTGGCATTTTTCTCTTTCATCCCACACACTCACAATGATAAGTATCAATATGATTGTAATTTACGTACGGTTGAAACAAATTAAAATCAAAACCCATTTCCTTAACCCTTGTCATGCTGTATAAAATGCCATACTGAATTGCTAAAAAATCAGAGGACTGAAAGCACTGATAAAACTTGTTCAAAAATTGATATTTCTTTTAGAAATGAATTTCATAAACAGCTATTGCAGGCAAAGTACAAACAGGTGGTGTAGACCAAAATCAGACTGCACTTATGTGCAGGTTGATTTTGGTCTGCATCTCCTGCCAAAGCCGGAATATTCCGGGTTCAGCATGACAAGGGTTAATCTAAAACATCATAATTTTGGGATCGCATTTATCAATCAGATAATCAATCGACCAATCAAGTCATTGATTAGATCGGAAGTGAACTTTGAACTCCAACATTGGTCATCATTTATGTGAAGCATTTTCGTTGGTATAGCGACGTATTCAATCTGTAGTTACAATGTTTACGGCGTTAACCAATATTTAACTTTTTTGGTTGCATTTTACTGGTCATAAATTTTGCAAAATTACGCCGTTTAATATCTTGGTGGAACTTCCTGTCGGAGCTCAGTGGGCGAGGCCAGTGATCTGTCAATATAACCTGCGTCTATTAAGTTTCTTGCATCTTGTATAGCCAAATATTTTAATTGTTAGTTTCGTCTATCAAAAACGAGCTTTCTGATTGGTCGAAAAATTTAATTCATACCTCCATGAACGAAATTTTGAGCACGCAGCCATTTTGTATGCTTCCGCATAAAATAGTTCCATACAAAAAGGTATCAAAATTTGTACAGCTATTAAATTATAAGAAATGATGAGAATGTCTTTTGTTTTCATGGAGGTATGAACCGAAAAACCTAATCACACACTGTATGAATCCGCTTCGCGTATTCATACAGTGTGATTAGTTTTTTCGGTTCATACCTCTATGAAAACAAAAATTGTTCTCTTCATCTCTTAATTAAAAAAGATATAAATATATAAATAATAATAATAATAAAGAAAGGGAAAAAAATCTTTATTAGCACATGCCTTGATGATATATAAGAAACGAAGAGGATATTTATCTGTTTTCATGGAGGCCAAGAACTAAAAGAATTGTTCATTTAAGAGATGAATCCTACTTCGCGACAGAATATAAGACAAACATCAGGGTTAAATTTCCTTTAACAAAATTGATGAAAAAAAAAAAAAAAAAAAAAACGTCGACACTTAAACCAAATGATAAAAGGAAAACTCCTCGGTTGCATCTCAGTAGAGCTACTGCAAAAAGAAGAAGAAGAAAAAGACGAAATAAATAAAAAAATAAATAAATGAAAAAAAAAAAAAAAAAAAAAACACAAAAAAAACACACAAAAAAACAAAAACAAACAAAACAAACAAACAAACAAACAAACAAACAAACAAACGAACCACACGTACACTAAAAACCACACAGAAAAAACACATGAAGCAATGTTTCTTCGTGTTTCCATGCAAAGAATCTAAAGCTATGAGGACTATTATTGTGATATACATGTATAAAATAAATATGTCATGTAAATATCTTTCGTAGTTCAATTTCATATCAATGATTTATTTGAAAGTTTCGGCTTACAAGATTAGCAATATCATGTTGATTCATTTTTTTCTAATTAAAATGTATAAATCATTTATCAAATTATATTCAATTTCTTTAACCCATTCCCACACAATCCATCCTTTTTACGACCCCCAATAAAACAGGTCTTTAAAAATTGTGAAAAATGTTACAAGCAATTTCTGCATTTTCCACATTTTTTTCTACCCAGGGTGACAAAGAATTAAAAAAATCAACAATTTGAAATTGTCGTCTGCAACTTCTTTCAATTTGGACAAGTCTAAAGGTGTACTGTGCTGGAATGGGTTAATATGGTTTGCATCGAATAATCGACCACTTCTTAATAGCAATTCTGTATTTGAAAAATAGGATTTCTGTTGTTGTCGGTTAATGGAAGTGGTCTCTTGATAGAGGTGGTCTCTCTAGCAAGATCGGCTGTACATAGGAGATGAAGTTGCTGGTAGTGTTTGCAATATTTCTGAGATACACAAGAACTACTTTTTATGACGTGGGCATTCAATGGATTTAATGGTGGCACTTTGCATTCGTTAACTTAAACCTGTAAAGCTGACGCTTTGCTAACTAAAAAGTGAGTTCTTACGTACTTGTACAAACAATTCTGTTGTGTAAGGTTCTACCTGTCATCCATAAATTATCGTCCTGTGTGATATTGGTAAACGCTGAATATTTATAATCAAAGTACTGAAAGTACTGTAAGCTAGCAAAGCATTGTTTTTGGTAAGTAATCTTCTTTGTCAAAGGTCATCACGATAAATAAACTAGGTTAAAGTAACCCAGGAGATAACCCATTACAGTATGACAAAATCTTAGACTGGTTCAAATTGAAAGAAGTTGCAGACGACAATTTAAAGTTAGTTGGATTTAGAAAGTTTTTTTCCTTTGTATAGAAAACATTGTGGACAATGAAGAAATTGTTTGTTACAAGCAATTTCTTCATTGTCCACAATGTTTTCCAAAGCTTTTTCCTTGAGATGCTTAGAAGGCGAAATTGAGTGGGAATGCGTTAAAAAGCATAGATTTCTCTACAATTTGAATAGAATGTGCAATTTTCCTGAAATACATAAAAGATAATTTTTATGGCGTAGACATTCAGTGGATTTAGTGGTTAAGCCTCAAGCTGCAGTTTGCACTCGTTGAACTTTGAGACGACCTCAATTTTTTTTCTGTTAACTTAAACTATCAAAGCCGTCGCTGTGCTAGCTAAAAATCAAAGCAAAACGAAGCCAATACAAAAAAAAAAAAAAAAAAAAAAAAAAAAAAAAAATAATTTCATTATGTTTGATAGGAAACGCATATATTTTGAAAACCTTAGAGATCTATTCAAGACCCATTAATAAACTAGATACACTCATGTTCAATCGGCGTTGGAATGAGCTACGTTTTTTCATGTTTCAAATAAAAAATATATACATTTTTTTATTCCTTTTTCTGCACGAAATACTGGAAACACTCTCCTTATAGCATTATCGTACTCTCGGGTCAACATAATCCCTCGATAAGGTCATTGTATTTTCGCGTATTCGTCAATAGTTTAATAATTAGTTTCGTCTATCGAAAAAGGGCAATCTGATTGGTCAAAAATGATTATTCATAACTCCATGAACAAAATTTTGAGCACGCAGCGATTTTGTGTGCTTCCGCACAAAATTGTCCCATACAAAAAGGTGTCATAATTTGTAAAGCTTTTGTTTTTTTCGCTTGATGCTATTAAATTATACGAAATGAAGAGAATATTTTTTGTTTTCATGGAGGTATTAACCGAAAACCCTAATCACACAATGTATGAATCCGCTTCGCGTATTCATACAGTGTGATTAGTTTTTTGGTTCATATCTCTATGAAAAAAATTCTCCTCATCTCTTAATTGAATATAATATATATATTTTTTCAAACTTCCATGAAAAAATTTAGAGCCCGAAAGTATTTTGTTAGTTTGGTCCATTTTTAAAAAAAAAAAAATTGTATCCTTGCGTAAAAAGTAGACCCATAAATTTTTACAAAAAAATTAGTAAAATTATTAGTAAAATATTTGCTATATTTTGCTTGGTGGCGTTAAATTATGAAAAATGAAGATTTTTTTGTTTTCATTGAGTTATGAAACTAAAAACTTAAGCACCCTAACGTATGTATCTATCCGCTTCGCGTATTCATACAGCAGGGTGCTTGATATTAATTAAGGGCTCCTACCATTGTTTTGTTCAGTAATCTTCTTTGTCAAGCATTATCATGATAAAGAAATGAGATTAAGGTAACTAAGGAGTAAACCCATTCTCACGCAATCCCTCCTTTTTACGCCCCTCAAGAAAATAGTTGTGGAAAACAATGTGAAAAATGAAGAAATTGCTTTTTACAAGCAATTTCATCATTTTTCACATTGTTTTCTAATTATAGTGATAAATATTTTTGAATTTTCAATAATTTGAAATTGTCGTCTGCAACTTCCTTGAAGACTCTGATCAGAGTCATTTTGAACATGATGTGCTTAAGTAAGCTAAAAATGCAATGTTCCTGAAATACATAAGAACTAGTTTTGATGACATAGGCATTTAACGGATTTAGTAGTTAAGCCTCCAGCGGTAGTTTGAACTCGTTGAACTTTGATATGACCTCAAAATTTTGTCTTTTAACTTAAGCTATCAAAGCTGACGCTTTGCTAGCTAACGAAAACCGTACTCTTCGTTTCTTAAATCTTCTGTTTATTTTCTGCTTTAGCAGATAGCTAGCCCTACCCATTTACACACCGACAAGGGAATTTGTCGGCGATAAAAATCTACATAAATTTTAAATAAATGATCGGTTATATTTTGCTGTGGTGGCATCAACCCGTTCACGGGTGGCTTTTATTTTATCTATCCATCGCTGAATCTAGCGAAATTGGGCCTCCATCATTCTCGTACCAGTGAAATGAGGCTCGAAGTTATTACAGTAAAACCCCTCTAATACGACCACTTGCGGTACTTTCAGAAAGTGGTCGTAATAGCGGGGTGGTCGTATTACCGAGGTTTGGTCGTTTGTTGTCAAGTAATGCATGTTTATTTTATTTTTGTTCTTTGAATATATTAATACTATTCATACAAAAATGAAACTATAAGAACATGTATTACAGCGGAATCTTATGTCATTTTCAAATTTATGGTCTTCGATAAGTTCTACTTTGTCTATTCTCCATTTGGTACTCCGACCTCAGATTATTTATTCGTAAGTACAGGTTCAAAGTGTCAAACTGTCGATATCATATCTTTTATAATGCGAATACCAAGCATCAATTACGTTGAAATAAAAAATTAATTGCTAATTAACTGTTCGGAACGCCGTAAACAAACTAATCGTAACTTCTCGGATACGTTTACACTTTCGAATTTATTAATCGAGTGAAAACCTGTAAAACACTCAAATAACAATTAAAAATAATACAAACTATAATTTCTAAAAGTGATCGGCCACTTTAATCATAACACATATTATAATAAGGGTTCGATATCAAATAATCAAAAATCCGATAATGTATTTACAATATATTCGTACCCAATTAGTGTCGCTCTTATCAAGTGTGAAATTCGGGTGATCGGTCTCAATGTGTGAAAACTGGTCGTTTTAGTGGGGTTCAAAATAGTGTATCAGCTATGGTTGGTACTGAATTTAGTGGTCGTAATTCGGAATAGCGGGGTGCCCGTTTTAGAGGGGTTCGCGACCATTGAAATAAAGAACAAAAAATTCCGTTCTGTAAAAATTCGGTCGTAATAGAGGGGTGCCCGTATTTCCGGGGTGGTCGTAAGGAGGGGTTTTACTGTACTAAACTTCAGTATTTTTTCGCGCTGTATATGACGGATAAAGACTCACAATTTGTTTTTTTTGTCAAATATATAACAACATATCATGAAACAGGATATTATTTAATGGTTTTGAGTCACAAAAAACCGACTTAGGAATACATGCTGTCGTGCGTGCTTTCTGGATAGGTTGACGGTATGGAAATTGAAGACGCTTTCAAGGATATTTCGGTTAGATCAGACGGCAGGTCACCTAACTATGGCTTCCTGTCGGTTATCACATCAGTGAGACCACAACATTCGATTCCAGTCACCGACAATTTATTCCAATCATGTGAATTAATAATCATGTGCCCTTTTAATTTTCCTAGAACTAAAAAAATGTGTTAAATAATGGGACACTACACTCTACATAGAATAGAAACGTAAAAGGTCGGTTATTTCCCTTCTCAGGTAAAAATCGAAGCTATGTTACCCTACCATGTGAGCTCTTTACTGAAAATATTTGAAATAAAAGAAGAATTGTCGTTTCGCTAGCCACGACTCTGAGACGACGTTATTCTTAAAATCTTACAGCCAGTTCTATGTAGCAAAATGTCAAATGGTGGGTTGGCGACTAAATCGTGGGAACTACAGTTTGAATAAGCTGAGTTTACGACGTTTCAGTTACCACACTAACAAATATGCTTCACATAGACGGGATCAAAGTTCATGTTGTGATTTGGCGAATCAAACGTAGTGACTACGGCTCGAATAAACTGAAGCTTCGACGTTTCAAGTTGCCAACCCAGCAACTATGTTTCATGCAGATGTCGATCTAATCATGGCACAAAGTTCATGTTGTGATTTGGCGACTTAAACGTCGTAACTACAGATTTAATAAGTGGAGGTGGCTAACAAACCATCTCACAATTTTCCTACATGTTACTGTGCATAAGCTTTGCCAAATAACGCTGTTCAAGCCTTGTCATGCTGAACCCGGAATATTCCTGTTTTGCAGGAGGTATAGACTAAGATCAGCCTGCACAAATGTGCAGTCTGATCTTAGTCTACACCTCCTGCTTGTCCCATTTAAGACAAAGTTGTTTATAAGAAAAAATATAAAAGAATTATTTACCCACAATGTTTGCAACCAGTACTGTCAGCTCTTTGATTTTAATTTAATTCTTTAAAGGATCTTCTTTTCGATCCCCGGCGGCGGCATATATTCTTTCCGACATTTGTCTCTCACCAATGGGTGAATAATCGTAAACCTAAGTGGGATAGCAGCTGGAGGGTAGGAAAGGGTGTAGTGGTAGTACTGGTGTGACAGATACCAGGAATCCATTGTTAGGTGCTCCAGCCGCCGTGCTATGACTGAAATACTGTTAAAAGTTGCGTTAAACCCCATTCAATCAATCAATCAATTAAAGGATATTTTGTTCAGCATGACAAGGGTTAACATGTAATTGAGACCTCCTGTCGGAGCTCAGTAGGCGTGGCCAGCGATCCAAACACTTGGTTGAGATAAGCCTATAATAAGGTTATATATAAATAAAAAAAATCTTATGTTCTCATGGTTTTGGGGATGATTGGGAAAACACCACAAATTACAATTTTCACATTGTTATTTAAAAGACGACCACAAGATATATATTTCCAGAAGTGGTTTAAAGATATCGAGAAAAGTAGTGTACTTTCTATTTTATATAAGTCCATAAAGCCTTCTTTTGAAATAAGTTTATATCTAGAAAAGAATAGTCCTAAAGCTAAACGAATGCAACCTTCCAGAATTAGAACCTAATCGCAAAGTTTAAGAATAGAAACCGGAAGATATGGAAATAACAGAATCCCTAGATCAGAACGAATATGTCCATGTTGTCAAACAGGCCAATTAGAAAACGAGTTCCACTTTGTTTTAGTTTGCAATTAATTTTCTGATACCAGAACAAATTCCTTAAAAAAATACTTCTACAAAAACCCTAGTTCATACAAATTGATACAACTTTTAAATTTTACACACATAAAAACTCTAGTACGGCTTAGCAATTACTTAAAAATGTCGTTCGACCGACGCAGTACTATACTTAATACGTGATTTGAATTATAAAGGAAAGTATTATTAAAGATGTAGTAATTCGATACACTTCTACTGCTCAGTATATCTGTCCCTTTGTTTTATTTTATATGTCTTATTTCATTTCTGATACTGAACGTTTGAAAACAATAGACATGTTTTGGGTAGACATTTCAATTCATTTTGCTCGCCACGATATACACATGTTTTTTAATAGTAGTTGTTTCGTTTTAGAACAATAGAACGTTTGAATATTTACCAATAGTCTTCATGCTAAAAAAAACTATTGTGAATCAAACGTGCAAAGTCAGAGTTACTATCTTTCACCTATCACCGATAGTAAATTGTAAAATTGTTAAATTATTGTGTATGACGAGAAACATGTAATTGCATAAGTCAGTAAAATCAATCTATAAAAGAAAATGTCATAACAGATCCTATGAAACCCAGTTTAAGACGACTCCTTGAATGGAATGTAACTAATTATTCGCAAAAAAGATGGTCTTGAAATAGTAATGAATCTTTACAGTTAACACATTACCTAACGATAAAAATTTAGATCGGTCCAAGTTCAAAGATATTGCAGACGGCAATTTTTAGATTATGAAATGTAAGCATCTTTGTGTTTAAAAATAAATAAATAAAATAAAATAATAAATAAAAAAAGTTTAAGATAATGAAGAAATTGCTTGTGACAATCAATTTCCCCATTTTCCAAAATGTTTTTTCAAAGCATTTTCTCGAAAGGTGTTAACTAATTCCTCCCGCTTTTTTACGCAACCAAAGAAAGAATTTTCGGAAAGCATTTTGGACAATTAAGAAATTACTTGTAACAAGCAATGTCTTCAGTGTCCACAATGTTTTCATTAATATAAACCAAATTAAAATTGTCGTCAGCATTATCTTTCAATTTGGCTTAGTATACAATTTTGTCGTTTGGTAATGGCTTTAAGAGCGGGGTTGCTTGGGAATAAGGTGAATTTTTTTAAAATAAATTTGATCTGGAATGGAATGAGCGAGTTATGAACGGACTGAACGAAATGAAATTATCTCCCTTTATATCTATTTTGCATATTGTTCTAGATTTGATCTAAAACTCCGACGATTCGGTTAATATTCCGAATCCCGACGGCGGCACTCATCATTTCCGACTATTTGTCTCTCACCAATGGGTTGATAATCGTAGACCTATGTGGGATAGCAGCTGGAGGCTAGGAAAGGATGTAATGGTAGTACTGGTGTGAGAAATACCAGGAATCCATTGTTAGGTGCTCCAGCCGCCGCGATATAACTGAAAGACTGTTGAAAGCGGCGTAAAACCCCATTCAAACAAACAAACAAATAATATTCCGAATCCATTCCAACCAGTGAGATCACGAAATTTTTCATCGATGCTAACAAAGTGACGGAATGATTTAAACGATTTGAGTGATTGTTTTGAATAATTTAATTGTTAGTGTCGTCTATCAAAAACGAGCGATCTGATTGGTCGAAAAAATTAATTCATGAACACAATTTTAAGCACGCAACTATTTTGTATGCTTCCGCACAAAATAGTCCAATACAAAAAGGTGTCAAAATTTGTTAAGTTGTTGCTTCTTTCGCTCAGTGCTATTAAATTATAAGAAACGAAGAGAATATTTTTTGTTTTCATGGAGGTATGAACCGAAAAACCTAATCACACAATGTATGAATCCGCTTCGCGTATTCATACAGTGTGATTAGGTTTTTCGGTTCATACCTCCATGAAAACAAAAAATATTCTCTTCATCTCTTAAATGATTATGAATGGAAAGGTGACGGAGCGAATAACAGCGATCGTCTATGACGTCAGCAATATATGATTTGTGTAAAACGTAGTTCACAAATCTCAAAAGGTAAGACAAATAATTTAGAATATCTTGTCTTGGAAATAACTTTTGTTTAAACACAATCAAAAGAAGCGAATTGAACCTCTTTTCAATTCCGTTTCACGTAGACTTCCATATCTATTATAACAATCAAATGGTAGGATATTCTTTGTCCCGCACGAGGCGTGCACGTGCAAAGGTTGTTTGTAATATTAGTAACAAATCGCAGTTCTAGGGTGACATGAACGTCATTTTAATAACTATATAACTATTCTTCTTTTTCTCATCATTATTTCACACTGTGTGGTACTTTTTCAAATCGCAAATGCCTTGAAATCTAGTCCGTATCCCTATTCCTTTATGATCAGTCTAAAACAGAATGGCCTGAATTTGAGATTGGAAAAAGGGAATGGGGCTACACACCTTTAACTCATTCCAACTTGACAAAAGGTTCGACTAGTCCAAATTGAAAGAAAATGCATACGGCAATTTAACCCTTTCCTGTACAATCACTGGTTTTTACGTCCTTGTGATTTTAAACTGAAGAAAACATTGTGGGAAAAAGAAGAAATTGCTTGTAACAAGCAATTTCTTCTTTTTCCACAATATTTTCCACCCTACTGAATGGTTAGTTTTCAAATTTAATCCACTTTAAATTTTCGTCTGCAAAACATTTGAATTTGGACAGGTCTAAAAAAAGTTAAAACAGGAAAGGGTTAAGGTTGATGGAATTCTAAAATTATTTGTCTTTCGGGGTAGATAATATTGTGGACACTGAAGAAATTGATTACAAAAAAGGAAATTATTTTATGTCCACAATGCCTTCCAAAGCTTTCTTTTTGAGGGGCGAAAAAGGAGGGATTTGTGTGGGAATGGGTTAAATGGGCTGGAAATACGTAACAAGTATTGTCATTTCCAACTGGGTTAGTTAATTAGTCTATTGATTTGGGCGTCCCGAAACATGCTATTTCACTTATTCGCATGATGTGAACGGCTTAAATAACATCATTGCCTTTCTGTCTTGCGAAAGTTATCATTAAATTGGTTATTTTAGTTGCGCCATAAAGATCCAAGCGATGTGGTTTGCTTATTTTTTTTTCATTCTTCCCATGAACAAAATTTTGAGAACGGCCTCTGCTGTAGATCAATATGACTGAAATACTGTGAAACCCCACCCAACCAACCAACCAACCATCATCATACGGGAATGGTGTCGCCATCTGTTGTAAGAGTACAGTACAGCAAGAAAAACGTCGTTTTCTATGAATCCAATTCCATTCCAAATTGAGGTTAAAATTAAACATACTTACATGTTATATTCTACTTCAATGATAAAATGTCTCTCACTGATTCACACACAACCCCGCTTTTTGGGGCCCCAATGAAAAATACCGAAAAAATGCTTTGAAACAAATAGTTACAAGCGATTTCTTCATTATCCAATTTATTTTCTACCCCTCCCCCCGCAAAAAAAACCAACAAAAAACAAAACAACAACGACGAAAAAATGGGAGGGGGGAGATATTTAAAAATTCCATAAACTAAACTCAAATTAAACTAAAGTGATCATAAACAGCAGTTATAAATTGTCATCTGGAAATTCGTTGAATTTAAACCAGTCTAAATTTTTTATCGTCTGGTATATGAGCAAAGCTAACACGGGTTCTTTACGTTCGCTTTTTCGCCCCTCCTTTTCGCCTCTTTTAGATGGAAAGACAAATAAATACATAAATGAATAAATATATAACAATAATAAAGATAACATCAACAACAAGCCCAATGTTTTCCCTGCGTTATATATGTATGTACATGTATGTTTAATCTCATTTGATACGAAAACCGTTTATTCCAAATGTCAACCTCAGAAAGACCAATCCATTCTGCGATGATGTAATATTTCAATACAATAAGATGACCGATGAATGGATTGCAATGCAATTAAAACGGAAATATCGTTGTGTCATTGGCATAAACTTACTAAGTCAGTGCTCTTTTATATCGCTCTTCATGTTGTACTTAAGCTGAAAAACAAGATTTTTTCTTGTGCTCGAAACGCTCGACATACATAATTAAGCTACTTCGTAATAGGGAGATTATTGATTAAATGGGGTTTAACGCCGCTTTTAACAGTATTTCAGTCATATCGCGGCGGCTGGGGCACCTAACAATGGGTTCCTGGTATTTCTCACACCAGTACTGCCACTACATCCTTTCCTAGTCTCGAGCTGCTCCAGCTAGGTTTACGATTATCCACCCATTGGTGAGAGACAAATGTCGGAAAGAAGATGTGCCGCCGCGGGAGATCGAAACCATGACATCCCATAATTGAAGATTAGGAGTCTGACGCGCTACCGACTGCGCTATGTCGACGGCGTCGTAATAGGGAGAGAAAATATTGATATAAAACCGAATAACACAACCGGCATTACGTGTTATGCGGTTGATCTTTGCATTCATTCTTTCAACTTATTAAAAATATTCAAATTGACCAAATCAAAGAATTCATCGAAACATTCCCTAGACCGGAAATGAACTTTGAGCTCCGACATTGACCGACACTGTATGTAAGGTATTGTTATTGGCTTGACAACTTAATCGTCGTAACTTTAGCTTATTCAAGCTGCAGTTACGACGTTAAGGTCGCCAACCAACTGTTTTACTTTTTGTTCCTTGTTCCAGGCCATAAATTTTGCAAAGAAAGACAGTTTCATAACCTGTCGGAGTTCAGTGGGCGTGGTTAGCGGAGTCAGTGGACGGGGCCAGCGCTTCGTCTATCAACCCCTAGAAGAACTCATCCTTCAACGAAATATGATTTTTTTCTATCCCTGGAACCAAATATGTGAAGCAGAACGTAAGAGTTTTTGAGTGCACAATATAGGCACTTGAAATACTCCTGAACAAAAGCGGACATCTGAGTGTCTTCATTACGCAGATTGAAGAATCGTCGCTATCTATCAAACAATCCATCGACCAATCAAATTATCCATTAAGACCGGAAGTGAGTTTTGAACTCAAACATCGATGTTAAGCATACTTTCTTTTATTTGTCGGCTCACAAATTTGCAAAATACCGCCAAGTTAACCCATTCCAACACAGTGGGATTTTAGACCGGTTCAAATCGAACAAGCTGCAGACGACACTTTAGAATTCTCATTTGTCCAACTTCCTGTTGGAATCAGTGGGCGTGGCAAAAGGATACAAGCAATTTCTTCATTTTCCACCAAGTTTTCCAAAGCTTTTTTCTTGAGGTGCGTAAAAAAGAGGGAATTGGTTAATACACCAGTCGAACTTCCTAAGGAGGTCGTTGTGCGTGGCAATCGACCAGTCATATTTTAATTGAAGATGAAAATAAAAACTTCTGTAACAATCTCGTAAATTCTGCAATCGAAGCATTTCCTTTAAGTACGTAATGGTCCTTTGTTCTATATATGTAAAATGGGCCCTTAATTCAACGCTTGATACATGTAAGATTTTCATTGTACATGCGGTAAAAATACCTAATATTACATCCTTTCCCATTTCTAATGACTTTCAAAAGGCGACACGAACTATTTTTCAAAATTTTCAGTCAATATTCTTGTGTGAAACGGGGATTAAAGCTATTTGGTATAATTAAATGTAGTTGTATAAAACTTTCAGACGACAGTTAAGCACGAACAATTGACCGATCTCGGCTGTCAATCAAGGAATTTATCGACCAATCAAACCATTAATTCAGCCCGGAATCGAGATTTAAACTCCGACATTTGCCGCCATTTGAGTGAAATATTTTTGTTGTTTTGCGACTTAAACATCGTAATAGCAGCTCATTCACGCTGTAGTTACGACGTTTAGGTCGCCAACAAACGATTCTACTTTTTTGTTACATGCTACTGGCCATAACGTTTGCAAAATTACGCCAGTTAAAATTGAAGTGGGACTTCCTGTTGGAATCAGTGGGCGTGGCAAAAGGAGTAAGTAGGAGGGGCCAACGAATCGTCAATTGCACGAACGATGGGAAAATAACTATTTTAATCCTTGTCATGCTGTGTAAATTACCTTACTGAATTTCTGTCAAATCAAATGGCTGAAAGCGCTGATAAACCTTGTTGTTCAAAAATCAATATTTTTTTTAGAAATCAACTTCATAAACAACTCTGATAGGAAAAATACTAGCATGAGATGTAGACTAAGATCAGCCTGCACATAAGTGCAGTCTGATCTTAGTCTACACCTCCTGCCAAAACCGGAATATTCCGGGTTCAGCATGACAAGGGTTAAGATTAACAGCGATGTAAATACCCCTAAAACATTTAAATTATGAATTTTTAACATAGCATTTGGTTCGGGAAAAGAGAAAGTTCACTGACCAAATAACCTGATGAACTAAAGACTGTTCTATCTTTAAAGCAGATATTCAATTTCCCCCGTTTCCGAGGGCACTTCCTAAGTTTGATTGTTTTATTGTGTATAATGATACTTCTTCGAAAAAATGAACGCTGTAGCAATGAGGGCGCACACAGCTAATAACATTTTTCAGACATATCTCTTTTTATACAACTGAGTTTTTAAGCGAAAGAACTTGAAAGAAAATCACGTTGATTGGAATAGTACAAAACTTAGATATTTCAACAGTTGGTAAATGGGTTCAGCATGCTAAGGATTAAAATCTACACTGCTATAAGGGTTCTAAAATCTACATCTTACAACAATTACGGCTCCATAGCCTCAGGTTTTATCACTGCTCTATGTCTGAATGCGTGTTTTTAGAACTTGAATTATTCTCTTACAGGAAGCCGAAGGGCACTGTTTTAATTCAACGACGGAGAAATCAATTACAGTGCTGGTATATTTTATTGTATAGTAAATAGGCCAATGTTTTAGTTTTTAGGTCGATTGCGACGAAGGTCTCAAGTTTATAGAGTCGCTCTCGAACACACAAACCAGGTGTTTTCACGTCCATGTAAGAGAGGCAGTGGCGTAACCCCGCTGCTACCTACTTTTACAGCTGAGTAGATTTGGGCTAGCTATTAAGTGTCTTGCCTATGAACACACCCCGGTGACGGTGGGTCTCGAACCAGTGACCTTCAGATCACGATTCAAGCACCTATACCACTCGGCCGTGAAGACAATGTATTAAAGATTCTATTACAATTGCGATGTTCTTGATAAATTACGAAATGACATTAGTTAAATATTGAAATTGGACGTCACTGGAAAAATGAACGAAAAGATTAAATTCCGTAGGTGATTCTGGTGATGTTGAAGAGGAGTACCATTTTGTTTTGGTTTGTTCATCCTTTACTTCACTCAAAAGGGAATATAGTGATCGATATTATACACAAAAGCCAAGCACATATGAAGTTTTCCCTCACCGACTAATGATAACATAATAAATCTGATATACGTTGCAACCTATGGTATAGACGCCGTGGAACAAAGAAACTTACTTTCAGAAAACGCAATCACGTCGTTGCATTTGTAATCCCATGGTTAACTATTTTCTTTCTTCCGCAGTATATTATACATGTGTATTGTTGTTTCGCTCATGTTGTTTGTAAATATGGTATGACGGTGATGAACCCTCTCCCGTACAATCTGATTTTTACGTCCCCGTGCTATACTTAAGAAAACATTGTGGAAAAAAGAAGAGATTGCTTGTTACCCACATTTTTTTCTATCAAATAGGACGGTTACTTACATAATTGTTCTCACTTAATGACATCGTCTACTGCTCATTTGGATTTGCACAGGTCAAATATTTTGAAAAGTAGTTAAGGATTAAGTGTCATGATATCGTTTGTTTTGTAACAGTTTCATTGCCAATTTTAGCATTTCAAATCAACACAGAAAACAAGAATTTAAGAGTATGTCTAAAACACTATATCAATACTTGCACATTCCAAAAGGTGTTTTGAATGTTATTTGATGTTGTTTTATTTTAACACAGGCTTATCACAATAATATTTCAAATTCCCTTTTTTTATTTTGGCTGAAATTAGAAATTTATCTTACACTATCTTCTTTATGAGTTAACACGTTCTTATATTACCAAGATAAAACTATTCCCTGGCTAACCTTGCACAGGTAATTACAGACGTAATTGCAGGGGTTTGGAATTCCTTTGCCCGACTTGGCCGACATGGGCTTTTCTGCAGACTATAAACCCATAGCTTTAACTCACTATTTCTTAATCCTTGTCATGCTGCATATTTCTTTTCAGAATTTCATTAAAATCAAAGGGTTGACAGCACTGGTAGTACATGCTGTTCAACCATCAATATTTTTTTTCGAAAATCAATTCCATAAACAACTCTGGTTTGAAAAAGATAAACAGGAAGTGTAGACTGAGATCATCTTGCACTTATGTGCAGGCTGATCTTTGTCTAAACCTCCTACCGATAACAGGAATATTCCGGGTTCAGCACGACAAGGGTTTAACTATTTTAATTAAAGAACAATGCTTGTTAATCAAATTGCAATCATTAGGATAAGTAACTTTTTGAAACAAAATGTCCGAGACCAAACAATCTGACCAAAAGCACTCTTGGCAATAACATAGTACATACGAGCTCGCACATTAAACTTTTACTCGAATCCTATTTATACACGCGCCGCGGCCATATAGCGCAGTGGTAGCACGTAGGACTCCCAGTCATGGATTCCCGGGTTCGACCCCCTGACGAGACGAATATCCGTTCCGACACTTGCCGGATTGGTGGATTATAGTAAACCTAAGTTAGATGTGCAGCTGGAGGCCCGGAAAGGATGTAGTGATAGTACCTGCGTGAAAAATACCAGGTATCCATAGTTAAGTGCTCTATCTGCGGCGATATGACTGTAATTCGATTAAAAGTGACGTTAAACTCTATTCAATCAATCAACCTATTTATAAGCGACCCTTGTGTTTTCCTCCTAAAGAATGCTCACTCGCCGTGACTAGAAACAATAAATACAAGCTTGAAATGATATAAGTGGCGGGTTCCCGTCATAGTACAATAATCCACTTTGTTTTTATTGAAGCGAAACTGTCAGCTATCACGAAAGATTTAAAAGCTCATCATAAATCATCGTCGTTTATGCTCTTCTTGAAAGTCTATTTCCTGTCTAGATTATCAAATGCTTTAAAGGTCAAATTAAAGTGACTTTTTATAGACCAATTTAATAGGCCATATCGTGCAAAAAGCCAGTGCAAAAGGCCAGAAATCTTCTTCCAATTAAAGCCACCGGTTGGTTTGCAGGTATCGTGTATGCTCACTTTGTCGTTTCAACAAAGTAGGAATCTTCTCCTTTTGAATATATTTCATAAGGGGCTATTCAATAGATATATCCTGTAATGAATTTTTAGCGAATTAACCCCTTTATATACTAACCATCATTATACCTTAATGGATTTTATATTTGAGAAAACATTGTTGAGAAAGAAGAAATTGCTTGTAACAAGCAATTTGCTCTTTTCCCACAATGTTTTCTATCATTCAAGATGGCTAGTTTTTGAAATGTACTTACTTTACAATGTCATCTGCTACCCTCTGAATTCTAAAATTTTGAAAAACAAACAAACAAACAAGAAAAAAGATAAAGACAGGGGTTGTTTTCTTCATGGTCAATGCATAGAGGTACTACCCGAGAACAACGTTACAGCTGTCTATCCATTCCTATCCAGTGACGCCTTTAGACGCCCCCAAGACAAACAATTACAAAAACATAGCGTGAAATGAAGAATTTGATTGTAACGAGCTATTTCGTCGTTTTTCACAGTGTTTTCTACCCTGAAAGTTAAAAAATCTAAAACTTCATTAATTTTATATTGTCGCCTCATTCGATTCAGACAAGTCTAAAATTTTGTCGTATGGCATTGGGTTAATCGCGAGCTTTGTGAGCGATTAGTGACCATGTTTATGAATCTATTCCCCTATTCCTTTAACTCAATTTGACGCACACAATATTGAACATATTCCATCTCCTTTCCTTCCCCAACACTCTTTATATTTCTTTTTTTCTCTCTCAAATAAAAAAATATAGTTAATTCAGTAAAATATATACCGCAAAACCTTAACAGTCACGACAACGGCACTTATTAAAAGGCGAGCGGTTACCATGCTTACAGGACTTTGATTTCATAAGGTTTTTAGCTAGCAAAGCGTCAGCTTTGATAGCTTAAGTTAACCGACAAAATTTTGAGGTCGTCCCAAAGTTCAACGGGTGCAAACTGCCACTGGAGGCTTAACCACTAAATCCGTTAAATGCCTACGCCATAAAAAGTAGTTATTATGTTTTTATGAAAAATTACAAACTCTGGTCAAAATGTAAAAGCATGCTATTTAATACATTACCAATCAATTCCGCATTTTAAGCATCTCAAGAAAAAAGCTTTGGAAAACATTGTGGACAATGAAGAAATTGCTTGTAACAAGCAATTTCTTCAATGTTCACAATGTTTTCTATCCAACAAGGGAAAGACTTTCTAAATCAAACCATGCTTTGCTAGCTTACAGTACTTTCAGTACTTTGATTTTATGAGGTAACTATAGGACAATGAACCTCTAGCAGGCGCTCTTTACTGCAGTAACAGGTATTTTATCAACCCTATTTATTGTTGCAACAATGTAAGCGCGCGTTGTACTGTTGTCTGTCTGAAAACCTGAAATATTTTTCTGTTTTTTCTTCTTCTTCAAAATATCCAATTTATATATCTAATATTATATGTATTAGACACGAGGTGTTGCTACAGCAATGCGAATTGACTGATGCTATCAGTATAACTATGATGGCATTTTTAATAGCTTGCTATAATAGATTATCTTATCTGATGACAATGACCTTGTGGAAAGGTCATTGTAATCAGATAAGGTCATATATCTTAGATTACTATTACACGGATAAATCATTTTTCAGAAGCACATCTTTTTCAAAGTTCCCTATCTACTAGTTCATTTTTTATTATTCATATATGTTGTTACCAAATACGCTCAGTAATTCTCTTTAGATCCCAAGTTTTGTAATGGAATTATAGGTTAAGTAAAGGCGTGGACATCGGGATTGGAGGGTGCCTGTTTCGAAATCCACCTGGACTTTTTTTATTTTTCTGAGCCAAAAACCTTCCTCTACTTTCAATGCATCATGGATTCCGCAGAGGACCTGGTTTGATGTTAACTTGACATAAAGCTCGACTTTTAATGGCTGTTCATGTCATTCGCACGAGATAAGTTTTCGTATTGTGTGCGATTTTTTTTCATAAAACAGTAAACTCCAAAAATTTCCCACTATTTTTCAAAAAATAAAACTAATGAAAACGAAGGTTTTTTTTTGCTATTGTTTATAAAACGAACATCGGAAAATAAATCTTAAGAAGACGGATTTCTCTTTCGGTGATCTTTAGCTAGCATTGCGTCAGCTTTGAAAGCTTAAGTTAACAAACAAAATTTTAAGGTCTTCTCAAAGTTCAACGAGTGCAAATTGCAACTGAAGGCTTAATCACTAAATCCATTGAATGCCTATGCCATAAGAAAATAGTTCTCAGAAATATTACAAACCCTGTTCAAATTGAGGAGAGATCTATCAAAAGCATGCAATTTAACCCATCCCAATTAATTTCGCTTTATAAGCATCTCAAGAAGAAAACTTTGGAAAACATTGTGGACAATGAAGAAAGTGCTTGTTACAATGTCTACAATGTTTTCTGGCCAACAAGGGAAAGATTTCTGAATTCAACCAACCAACAAAACCAAAACACACACATACACACAAAAAATCCCGCTTATGTCACCTCTATGCTACTATTAAAATCTAAACATTGATTACTTTATTAATCTAAGCACTGGAATTTCTCCCCATAGAAACAAATTGATTCGAAGTTTTTCGAGTCAAGTTGTCAATCATTCTGTCTTTATGAGACATATTTGAGATAAAAATCATTCGTTTTAAAGTATGTCATTTTTCTAGTGCCTTCTACATCTTCTTGCGCTTTATCGATACTTCGTAGCTGATCCAGATTTTTTTTCCGGGGGGTGGGTTGGACTCATTTCTTAATATTCGTAAGTTGGTGATCAAAATGTCGTAACTACAGCTCGGCTGCCTACTGACAAGTATGGCACCTTAATGTCCAGATTTTCCGAAACATTTTCTTAAAACCATACATTTTCCCGAAATACTGTCTGGACCAGGCCCTTGTCACCCAATCCACCCAACGCACTTTGGATCTGCGCATGTTTTTATAGCTAATGCCTATTTAAACAAGTAAAATATCATTTAACCCTTTCCCGTTTCTTGAAATTTTAGACTGGTCCAATTTGAAAGAAGTTGCACACGACAATTAAAATTGGGTGAAATTTGAAAAGTAACCATTCTACAGGTTAGAAAATATTGTGGAAAAAGAAGAAATTGCTTGTCACAAGCAATTTCTTCTTTTCCCACAATATTTTCTCAAGTATAAAATCATAGGGACGTAAAAACCAGGGATTGAACAGGAAAGGGTTAAGACTTTAGTATATTTAATATTATTAATGCTTATAGGCAACATTTTAGAACAATGATGTTATTCATTTCTTTTAAACTGGCTGACGAACAGTAGTCACACAATTATACCTGATACCGAGATGACGTTCTCAAGAAATCCTGCTGTTTTAGGAAACCATGTGTGAAAACGGTCAATATTCAGAGTAAGGTAATCTGATTCTGTCGTCTGGTTTTGTCTTGAGGTGCTTAATTGTTTGGCAATATGCTAGAAGTTAGATTTCTGAGGTGCCGATGCCCTCTCTTGACTTGCACTCTTAAGGCAGTCATGCCAGATTGTTACGGGAAAAGCATCGATGAGTAAGCATCGAGTTTAATTAACAGATGAGGAGAACATTTTTGTTTTCATGGAGGTATGAACCAAAAAAACTAATCACACTGTATGAATACGCGTAGCGGATTCATACATAAGTGTGATTAGGTGTTTTCGTGTGGTAATAGGTTAAAGGTCGTAAGTAAAGATTATTCAAGTTGTAGTTACGACATTCAGGTCGAAAACCAATGGATTGCATTATTACTATGTCTCTTTATCTCTCGTAAAATTACGAATTCAAAATAAGATTTTTATTTTCTCATCTCAGTTCAAGGTTATCATTAAACATTTAAATCGTCGTACAATGAGCAGCTGCAGACTCGGAAAGTACTGAGTGAGAAATACCAGGAATCCATGGTTAGGTCCTCGAACTGCCGCGATATGACTTAAATACTGTTGAGGATGGCGTTAAACCCCATCCAATCAATCATTCATGCTGTTTTGTACTTCAATGAGTATTTACGTCAATGATGGAAGAATCTTGTAATATAATCATAAAATAACAGTTCAAAGTAATAAAACACGAACCACGAAACTTCTAAGTCTTGTCTCAGCCCAGGGGATTTGTCGAAAGCGTGTTGTTTTACGAGAAATTTGAAGGATCTATTGTTTTGGATTGTGATAAATCCTATCTCTTTGAACATCTGAGAAAAGTACAATATCGTTAGAGGGTTCCGTCCAGCTGATTGGTGGATTAGAAAATAAGTACCCAAGAAGAAGGTCTATAACTTGTTAAAGGTAGGTATCGTTATTTTTTTCATGTCACAGATTTTAATTATTTCTATTTCCTCTCGTATATTATTTGAATACAATATGCTGAAAAGTAGTTTTGAAAAATCTAAGGTCGCTTATCAGAAAAAATGAGGGTATACGTAGGCTATTAATCTATTTTTAGATTAATCCGAGATCGTTGAAAAGCATATATGATCATTCACGTGGTGCGAAAAACCGTTGTAACCTTGAATTTCGTTTAAATTGCATCACACCAACGTCATCGTTACGCCATAAGGAGTAATGTTCGCTAGCCGGTCTTTAATTCTGTAAAGATCAGTCCAAAACTGTCGTAAGCGTCATTACAAATATAAACACTTACCGTAGTTTTGCACTTACCCTTTCACGAATTAGGACGTTGGTTGTTTCGCTAGTAAATTTGTTACCTTCAGTTGACTTTGGGTCATATGCAAATGTGGACATTCGATGTCGGCAGCCGAATTCCGTGATATCTAAAAATAACCTTGAATTCCGCTGAACCTTTCCGATATAACCACAATAGGCCACTTTAGGCCTGTTAGATTACCACCAAGACAATACCTGACACTCAACTTAAAGTATTAAATGTTCGTTTGTGTATATTTTTCGGCACTTGTTATTTTTTTCTTATCAAAGTTTCAGAAACATCGATACCCCCCATTAAAGGCGCGAGGAAACACCTAACGTCGGCGGGCGACCAAACTGTCGTAAAAACAGCTTTATTCAAGCTTTATTTACGACATTTTGGTCACCAACAGACGATTTGTGAATTGTCAATTTAAAATTATCCCAACGAATTTGTTTTAATCAAAACTTTAAAAAGTAGGAGAATTGTGCACATCTTTTGTCATGGATTTTAGTATCTAATGAACTGTTTATTCTTTAAGCATCTACGAAAAACACATATCTTTGGCCATTACCAAACATTCCCGCGTTCCTCAGAAAAGGGCTTGGAAAACCATTGGGGGAATGCGCAGATGGTTTGAATGATTTCCTTATTAATCCATTAGAACACGAAGAAAAATAGACTGGCCCAACTTTAAAGAAGCTGCAGACGACAATTTTAGTTGATGCCATTTTTAAGATATCCGTCTTTTGTGGCAGAAATCAACGTTGACAATAAAGAAATTGCTTGACCCAGGCAATTTCTTCATTTTCCTCAATATTTGTCTAAGTGTTCTTTTTTTAGGGGAGGGGGGGGGGCTGCAACTTTATGAAAAGCCAGATCGAGTTTTAATCAACAAGAACAATGATCGAGCTGCAAAGCGCACAAAAATGCTTTATTATTATAAAACGAATCAGATCGACTCAGTCGCGTCTATCAGCAATTTGTCATTTGCTTTCGTCGCTCTGTTGCTCTATTAACATGCTCTGTTTATAAAACATATATCAGTGAAACTCGATGATTGATATTTCGTGATACTTAGCGGTTGTGAAGCTAGTGAAAGGTCTGTTATGGGATGCAGAAACATTTTATCTTACCTTTTTTTTTTTAACCCATTCAAATGTTTAACAAATTTCAGGCTGGTCCAAATTGAAAGAAGCAGCAGACGACAATTTCAAATTGATGAAATTTAGATTTTTTAGTCTTTATTAAATAGAAAATACTGTAGATAATGAAGAAATTACTTGATACATTTTCCACAATGTTTTCAAAAGCTTTTTGAGGGCCGTAAAACAGAAGGCATTGTGTGGGAATGGTTAAACAATGGTTTACCATATAACATCCGGTCCTTCGCATTGATTCCTTTGTTTTTATCCATGCTTCCTACGTAAATGTTGCGGTTTTTCTTTTACTAACTCTATTTTAGTTGAAAATTACAATTGACAAATAGAAGAGAAATGTATATTTAGTCCTCAATTTTAATGAGTGTATATGAATTTCTTGAACTATATTTTCTCAAAATGTAAACTGAATAATAATCCTTTCCCGTTTTTTTTTAAATATAAATTACAGACTGGTCAAAATTAAAAAAAGTTGCAGACGACAAGGAAAACTTGAAGCAATTTGAAATGAAACCACCCTATGTGGAAACGCGAAAAACAGAGATTGAACAAGAAAGGGTTAAACCTTATCGTTACTCTTTGGGGCTTGTTCTTGACATTTTGTGAATTTCTATTACTTATTCCATGCTTCTCGATGGACTTTCGAGATTTCTCAGTGGATATTACCTTGATAATTAAACCTAAAAAGCCAGAGAAACGATATACCCGCTGTTTTGATGGCTTAAGCCTGTTAATTAAAAGAGGCTCTTGCACAGATTATGAAAGAAAAAATGCTCTCCACTTTCAAATCTCTTACTCTAATACTCTCTGACAATTGATAGAAAGGGATAAAGCGGATTTTGCAATCAAAATGACTGTTCATAACCTTCAAAAAAAAAAAAAAAAAAAAAAAAAAAAAAAAAAAAAAAAAAAGAAGAAGCAAAAATATTTAGCGTTACGAGACGTCAAATAAGTCAATAAAGTAAAACTCGAATGAAGCCGAAATTCATCATCTGTCGATTGCACCGAATATTGCCTTATTTGTAGTTTCCATGACGTATCAATTACGCCATAAGCTCCCGCTAGCATGTCGATCGTTAACTATATTACCCGAAGACTAACGACATCATCCGATAATTTACGATGTTTCAAAATAAGGCATAAGGAATATACTACATTAAAATGAATTTAGAAGGAATTTAGTTGGTTTGACACGAAGAAAAGGCATGCCACTGATAACTATCTGAGAAGCAGAAACTTCTGCTATGTCAAATTTTCATGAAATTCTGTTCAATAGCCGCTTTAACGCTACTGAACTTCTTTTCAGAGGGACTAGAGAAGCTGATGACGTCATCAGGTTTCCAAGTAAGTTCACGTGCCAAATGACGCACTTCTATATATTTTAATAGAAATAATTATTAAATTGTCTCTTCTTTTTCTTGTGATTAAGAAATATATAAAATATATTAATATGTTAACAACAAAAGCTTTATTTTCACTCGATCTTGCATTGAACCAAACCACTATCCTCTATATTTTTTGAAAGGGGGGATTACATGTATATCATCTAGTTCAACTTTCAAAGAAACCATGTGGCTACTATCCAACCATTATATTTAAACGGATTAAACTTTTATACACGATTTGCAATATATTCTGCTGAATACCAATAAATTTTGGCTTGAATCGTATTATTTTCAGTTCTGTGGATACCGTTTTTCACGCTTTCCTGGTCACAGGGTAATATGGCTCCACTTATATTTGTTCACATGCTCACAATTGACGGGTCGCTGGCCCAGCTCACTAACCCGAACATGAAATTCATCGTAGATACTAAATTGCGTTGTTTTTCAAAATACATTATGTGAGTTAACTATAAATATTTCTAGTAAAATATATACATGTCACTCAAAATCGAACAAGTCAGAAAAAAAGTCAGTATCTGATTGTCAAATACGGTAGTCTTAAATGACGTCATTTTCATTCCGTAGATGACGTCATGCTGCGAATAAACGTAATCAGAATGGCGAAGAAGAATGTAAATTATATACTTGCAGAAACTTAAAAAAAAAAAAAAAAAATAAAAAAATGTAAGCATATGATAAATTGAATAGACACACTAATTTCTAATAACGGTACAACATCTACCGTTTGCTTCTCGCCGCGGAGGAAAATTACTCCTCAGCTCAAAGCAAATACAAGATATTGTATCGTTATCGTAACATAATATTCCCATTTTATTGCTAGTAACATGCGGAATAAAAGAGACATCGTTGGTTGGCAACATAAACGTTGAAACAAAAGGTTTGATAAGTTAGAATTACCATGTTTAAGTCGCCAAACCAACAAATAAAAACAAAACTAAACAACAACAACACACAAAAAACCCCATAAATGTTGGCCAATGTTGGAGTTCAAAGTTAAATTCGTTTCTAAATGAAATATTTGATTGACCTATCGACTGTTGGCAACAACAACAATCCGTCAGTTATCGTTTGCGATGGATAGAACATTGATGTTCAATCTTATCGATATGCAATACAATTTTATTTCACTATTCAAGGCCTCCAGCCAAAAATATGTAACATATAGTTTTCAAACATTATAACCCTTGAAATAGTAAAATGTTTATTTTTAGTATTATAATTACGGAAATAGAAATGTAATTTTCACCCTTATTTTCGTAAATCATGAAAATACTAGAAAAAGTAGACTTATCACATTCACGGTAACGATTTGTGAAGTGTTATAAAGGATGAGGCCATCTATGTTAACGCCTCATATTATAATAATTTAATAGATGATATGAATAGATACATAACTCTCGAAAACTTGCATCGCATTTAGTTCCAATCATTTGATAAAAATCATACAACCTGTTTCTATTTTTTATACCATTAAAAGGTAGATATCGATGTTTTTTTCATATCACAGATTTTAATTATTCTTATTCCGTCTCATATACTATTTGAATGAAATATTCTGGAAAGATGTTTTGAAAAATCAGAGGTTCTTTATCAGAATAAACCAGTGTATTTCCCTAATAGCCTATTTTTAGATTTAACTATACAGTTGCAAAGTATATTTAGCCATTAAAGGGAGGTATCGATGTTTCTCAAACTTAGATAAGAAAAAATACAAAAGGCCGAAAAAAACACTCAAACGAACATTTAATACTTTAAGTTGAGTCAGGTATTGTCTTGGTGGTAATCTATTGGGCCTATTTTGGCTTTTTGTGGCTATATCGGAAAGGTTCAGCGGAATTCCAGGTGATTTTAAGATATCACGGAATTAGGCTGTCGACATCGAATGACCTCATTTGCATATGACCCAGTCAACTGAAGGTAACAAATTTACTAGCGAAACAGCCATCGTCCTAGTTAATGTCACATGAACACTGGGTGGAAACGGGTCCCGGATATTGCTCCTCAAAATGGCCGCTATGTCAAAATATTTAGGAACCAGTGTAAGTATTTGTTTATTTTCTATTATTAAGTTATGTACTTACGCTAATTAAGTCTAGCCTTAAAGACAGTATGTGTCTAAAATTAAGTTTACATATTCATTACTTCCTTAACTCGAAGGATTGTCGTCAAAACACCACATGAACCACGTGTTTACCATGAAGAGCCTTACCCCACTCGCATTAATTCAACCAAGATACAAAATAAGGAGTATAATTTAAAAAAATTGAATCGAGCGATCAATTTAAATACAATCCACGAAACAATGCTGAAAAAATAGGCCACTAATATTAAAATTTGACAAAGATATGGCCATTTTCGGTGGACTGTAGCAATTCTTTTGGGTACTGGGAATTGATATCTTAGCTGTTTGGACATACTGGGAATTGCTTAAAAGGGTACTGAGAATTGCAATCTAAATTTTCTTAGTTTGGCCAATTTTGTATGTTTAATACTGAATAATGTATATTTCCTTTTGTCGGACAGATGCATGGAAAAATACATTAAGCAATCTTGAAAAATGGTTAGCTTTTGTACGTTTTTAGCTCCTCCAAACTAAATCGAAAAATAGGACGTCTGTTTGGCAGGGGTTACGGTACCAGAGCTCTTGTCGAAAAAAACATCTCTTTATAGAATTATAAAAATATTATAACTCACAAAATTAGAGGGCGATTGGTATCTTTATTGAAATATGTATGCAAAATTTGTTTACAAATAGTAAATGATTTTACATTTTATCCGGACCCTTAAGGATAAATCTGGATAATTTTACACCAAGACTACTATATCAAAACGCTTAAATTAATTCTACAAAATGATGTTTCACAGAACGCTAGATTTCAGAGTGCTTTGTGGATTTTCAAAGAAGCTAGCAAAGCCAACTTGTAATATTTGACGATTCGTTTCAATCGTGAATCTAAAATATACTGAGCAAAAATGGAAAATTTACGTTTAATTTCGGGACCTAGAACTTTATGTCAACTTGGCTCTTCGGTGGTATAAGCGCTTTGTAATTCTACCATTTGATGTTTCTTGATGACTTATACAAACTACATTGTAGCCAAAAATAAGCATATTTACTGTATTTAAAATCGATTCATGTTGCTTCAAAATGTGAATCAATTCAGTCCAAATTTAACTTATATTCCACCACTAAATGTTGATGAGACATGAAAGATACCAATAAAATGAACAGTACCGCTTTATTGAAGTTGGTTAACAATCTTGTTCGTATTTTTGTCGAGTCATCTGTTCTTTAAAGCTTCAAAACAAGTTTTAAGTTTTGGAATAATTGTCAATTCCCAGTACCAAAATATTTTGAAAAATGCAATCCACAGTATACATTTTTTAATTCCAAGTATCCCTACTCCTAAGTACGAGACCGCACGTTTACGACCATATCTCTTTCAATTTTGGAAGATGGGGGCTGAAAATTTCAAGATATGAACTTGAATGATAAAAGTTGAAAATGTTCGCTTCAGATTTTTTTAAAACCATGATTTTATTGCTCATAGATGTAAAATGATAGAGGAATGTATCAACTTTCATGTGAACATACCCTACAAACAGTCGTTTTTAAAGGGAGCATGGAATTTAAGTCAGTATTACACACATTGAATGTAAAGTATGGATATTGTGTCTCTTGTAATTGGTCCAATTAGCGCTAAAGAATAACAGAATAAAAGAAATTAGGCATTTTCTTACCAGTGTCGATGAGACTGTGGATAAAAAATGGCGGATTTCGATTAAATTTTTAGCAATATCCGGGACCCGTTCCCACCCAGTGATGAAAGGGTTAGTGCAAAACTACGGTTTATATTCGCAATAACGCTTACGGTAGTTTTGGACTGATCTTTACAGAATTAAAGACCGGCTAGCGAACATTACTCCTGATGACGTAACGATAACGTTGGTGTGATGTAATTTAAACTTAATTCAAGGATACAACGGTTATTCGCACAATGATCATACCGTCTTCGCAACGGTCTCGGATTAATCTAAAAATAGATTAATAGCCTACGTCGGCTATTAAGGAATTACCCTGCTTTTTTCTGATAAGCGACCTCAGATTTTTGCAAAACTACTTTTCGGCATATTGTATTCAAATAGTATACGAGATGAAATATAAATAATTAAAATCTGTGACATGTTAAAAACATCGATACCTAACGTTAATGTGGTATGGTGTGTATAACCCTTTGAATCACGCATTTAGTTTGAATTTGCTCAAACAACGTCATCGGTACGTCATAAGGAGTGTTTCGCTAGCCGGTCTTTAATTCTGTGCAGATCCGTCCAAAACTATCGTAATACGAATAGAGACACTTACCCTAGTTTTGCGCTAACCACTCGATTTGACATAATTCAGGACATTGGTTGTTTTCAATTGCAAATTAGGTCATGCTCTGTCGACAATCGAATGCCTTGACATCTAAAAATAACCTGGAATTTCGCTGAACCTTACCTATATAACCGCAAAAAGCCACTTTAAAATCACTGGTTTTTACGTCCTTGTGATTTTATACTTGAGAAAACACTGTGGGAAAGAAGAAATAATCCTAAAATGGGCATTAAATAGATAAATATGAACTAGATATTGTCTTTATTGTCATTCTTTGAGAGAAGGAGTTTTTTTTTGTAGGTATCTATTAAACGGTCATTAGAATCCCGAATCATACTTAGAATTCACCACATTCGGATGTCTACACTGCATGGCCCCATTTACATATGACCCAAATTCAAAAGATGAAACCAATGTGACAAGGGTTACAAACAACCTAATAAAATACGTCACATCAAAGGATTAAGGCAATACTTTTGAAAGTGCCTGTATCAAAATAAGCTCTTAATCAAGACACTTTTGAATTGTGTTATGCAGAATTGAAAACCGGCTAGCGAATTTAATTCTAGTTAATGTCACAATAAAGTTAGATTTGAGTCGCGAGCAAAAAAATACACACTTTTCAAACTGGAAGCGTGGAGTCAATCGATAGGAGCACTACGTGACTATCCCACGATCCATTGCTACTTTCTGTGCGAAGGTTTTTATAATGCTCACTCTCTTGCACTCCGGTTCATTCCCCATTCACCACTATAATTAGCTCAGCAAATAGTCAATGTACCGCAATGGATTTCAATTTAACACTATGAGATATTTTTACGTCAGCATTTCAAGCGGTTTTATAACAAAAGTAGGTCGTTTTAATGCTCATATAATGTATCTTGAACCATAAATTATTATGTTCTTAACGTTTAATTTCTTGCCAAACAACAGAAAAGTAATATATCGATGACTTAGAGCAAAAACATAGTATGGCTCTATACATTGTATAGAGCCATACTATGTTTTTGCTCTAAGCCCTCGATATGTTTCATTCCTTGGTTTGACAAGAATCTTGTTTATTTAGTCAATCGAAGAGTTTTTTGGTGAGAGTAACGAACGACAACTCTGCTTGGAGATTGATGGAGACTATTAAAACGGCTCTTTATCAGATTATGTTTGAACAATTTCGGGTCTCAATTTCTAACTTTAATGTTTTCGGAAATTTTAAAAAAGTGGATTAAGCTTATTTTGTATTGAAAATTGCTGTTAATAACTTAAGAAAAAGGGAAAGTAGCAGATTTATTCAGCTTTACGTAACGCCAAATTAGTACTAATTATAACCCGAATAGAACCGTTATCTTTTGATTTCACCTAACATAGTCTTATTTGTAGTAACCGCGACTTGTCATTTACGTCATTGGATACCGCTAGCAATTCAGTCGTTATCCGAGTTATTTCTATGTTTCAAAGTAGTTTGTTTGTTTGAATGGGGTTTTACGCCGCTTTCAACAATATTTCAGTTATATCGCGGCGGCTGGAGCACCTAACAATGGAATCCTGGTATTTCTCACACCAGTACTACCATTACATCCTTTCCTAGCCTCCAGCTGCTATCCCACATAAGTGTACGATTATCGACCCATTGGTGAGAGACAAATAGTCGGAAAGGATGAGTGCCGCCGTCGGGGATCGAACCCTGGACCTCTAGAATGACAGTCCGACGTGCTACCAACTGCGCTATGACGGCGGCTTGTGTTTCAAAGTAGGGCATTTGGGGCACTGAATCTATAGCGGATTCAGTAGGTTTAAAAAAACAAAAAGAATATTTATCGTTAACATGACATTCTCAAGAAGTGTCTCATTTTTTTTAATTATTAATGAATTAAGGAAAAAAAATGAAATTCGTTTCGTTACAAATATCAAAGCTACTGACACTTCTTCATAGATTCAAAATCACCGGATGACCTTATTTAGCAGGGGACAAACATCAACTATGTCAAATAGCAAATACAATATTAATTGGGTTGTCTGTGTTTTTTTTAAAGAAATATGATTTTCTTGATTTCGACATTATTGCAAGGGCCCGTATTTGACTCGTAAACCAGGGCTTTGATCATAAAAATATCTAAAAATATCCTGTTTTTTTAACCCCCTAAGAAATGTCCCCTAAGGGCTTATGGTGACCCCCTCGAGCAAAATTTCCAAGCGTCAAAACACGGGGTTTTGATATCTCAAATTTTCCGTAATGCATTTCATATACTATATCGAAGATTTTATAAATCAATAGCTAATTTCGTATTCTTACAAGGTATGTTAAAACGAATCAACATACAATTTATAATTTGTAATCGCTCTTGTTCTTTTGATCCTTTCAAAATCGGTTGTGACCCCTTGAACTCAATGGTACAGGAATCAATGATTTCTCTGTGTCAACGGCAATTATATACTCTAACTTAAATGATAGAGGATAAAATTTCTCTACTACATGATTAAAGAAATCGTCGGAGCGCTAGCAAATTGTCGTAACTACAGCTTTAATAAAGATGTACGGCATTGTGCTAGCGCACCGACGAAATCATATGATTCGGAATATGGGACAAGTTTCGTATAGTATCTAAAAGGCTAAAAAAATCTGATTGGAGTTGTACTCACGATGTTTTTGCAAACAAAACAACTACCACCACCACCATAAACAGCAACAATTAAACAAGCAGAAAACCACAACTACAACAAAAAAGTAAAGGAATACGTTAAAATAACAAATAACAAACATGTCTATATATTGACGACGAAGAACAGACATTGAGTCTATTTCCTAATTAGTCTAATTACTAAAATAGCATCAAGTAATGCAAACACTAACTTCTATTTTCGTGATAATTCTGGTTAATACGAGACAGAAAGACAGGCTCCTAATTATAGATTGCCGTGAGTATAATCAAGCTTGAATATAGACTATATAGGGGTATTGCATGTATTAGATTAGTATCTTTAGATTCACTTAAGACTGTAATGTGTTTTTGGTTGATTTACGTCATATATTTATACAACTTAAGAGATTAAGAGAATATTTTTTTTCGAGGAGGTATGAAAAAAACCCCCAAAAAAGTAACACCCCCCCCAAACCCCCCCCCCCCAAAACCCCACAACAAACAAACTAATCACACTGTATGAATAAAGACTATATATGTATATTGCATGTAATAGATTAGTATCTTTAGATTCACCTAAGACTGTCTTTTGTTTTTTGTTGATTTACTTAAATAGACTTACACTACTTAAGAGATGATTTATTATAATTTATAGCATCGAGCGAAAAAAGCAAAAACTGTACAAATTTTGATTTTTTTTTGTATTGCACTGTGAATGGCTGTGTGACCAAAATTTTGTTCATTGAGGTATGAATTAAATTTTCGACCAATCAGAACGCTCATTTTTGATAGACGAAACTAACAATTAAAATATACAACTGGGACAAGCCAATATGTTGGCATCCATAATTTCTCTTTCTCCTTAAAAGTTTCTTATATGTTAAGCCGTAATCATATAAGAAAGTCTTAAGAATTTTCTGTGTATTCAAAAGCTAACATAAGGTCTGCTTACATTTTAATTTTAATTGTTTTGTATTGAGTCATCATATTTGATACTCAAGACCTTTGTCTGTTGTGAATTAGCCAAAGTCAACTCAATTTAAATACGTGGAACCGTGAAGTTTTTTTCCCCTAAATGTTCTTCACTCTTTCAAGGACAAGAATTTCCCCCGTATTATGTTATAATTTGATTTTAGTCACGTCTATTAAAAATTCAGCGTTTTGGCTGGCTCAATTCTTATACTTTCACAAACAAAATATTGAGCACGCAACTATTTTCAATGCTAGCATACAAAGCAAATCCATATTTTTTAATCGAAACTAGTTAAAAGTTTGCTTTGATTTGCTTCATAGCATTATATTATGAGAAATGAATAGATTTTTGTTTTGGTTTTCATTGAGGAATGAATTTAAAAACTTAATCACACTGTATGTATACGCTTTCATATATTGTCGTTTAGCTTTAAGGTCCATGCCTCAATGACAACAAAAACTATTCTCTTCATTGCTTAAATAGATACACATTTTAGACAAGCATTTTCTATCACTGATCGTTACAAAAAAGTTTTTGAATTTCTCGCTTATTTTTTAGGCTATATCTAAATGTCGGTGGAAGGGTCGCCGCTATCAATATAAAAAATCGACAGCCCAATCAAGCCATTCATTTAGATCAGAAGGGACATTTAACCTGCGACACTTTTGTTAAGTATTTGTGCTCGTTCTGTGACTGCAACGTCGTAATTACATCTGTGACTGCAACGTCGTAATTACATCTTATTCAACATTTTTTATCACGTTCCTTGCCATATATTTTACAATACAATACAATACTTTATTGACGTAAACTATACAGTTTCTTGTCAAACAAACCGTTGAAAAATATTAATAAACATAAGCAACACGTGATCAAATAGTCCTAGAAAAATATATATAAACAATAGTGTATGGAAGAGAAGCAGATGACTAACTAAAATTGCATAGAACTGTATCTATTAAAAAGAAAGAAAAGAAAAAAAAGGGAAAATATTATCTAATATAGTTTGATATCTCAATCGAATGGTCTTGTTAGATGTTGGTGGGCGTGGCTTGTGATCTGCCAAATGACAGATAGATCCTTGTCGCGGATGTGTTAAAGCATTCCCACAATTTTAGATTGTAATTCAAAGGTGTTGCAGACGACAAATCTAAGTTGATTAAATTTTGGATTTTTTTTACATGTGGGGGTAGAAAACATTGTGGATAATGAAGAAATTGCTTGTGACAAGCAATTTCTTCACTTTCCACAATGTTTTCCAAATCCTTTTTTAATGAGGGGCGTCAGTAAGCGTCATGGTGTGGTAATCTGTTAAGCATTACCAATATCCAACCATTAATATTGCACTTTTATTTAGCTTTACTTATCGATAAGACATTTTTTCGACTACTTGTCGTTTTAAAGAAATATTAAATTCCTTTCCTTACAATGACCCTTTCTGACGTCCTGACGAAATTTGGCCATGGAAAACTTTGTGGAATAAAAAGAGAAGAAATTGCTTGTAACAAGCGATTTCTCCTTTTATTACAACGTTTTCAACCCTATTTGGTAATCCCCCCCCCCAAATTTTAGCGTTTTGAAATTTCGTTCGCAACTTCTTTTAATTTGGACCACTCTAGAATTTTGCCCTCTGGTAAAGGGTTAATAATGACATTCCAGGTAGATATGATCCGTCAGGCCAAAAGGTTCCTTGTGTGAACTCCTGAAAACAAACAGTGAAAAAAATCTAACAAATTAGATTTACGAAAATAAGTCACAAAGTGATGTAGACAGACTTTTCAGAAATTAAAATATTTTTTTTCATTGAGGTAAAGCACAAGGTATGATTTAAAGCCATCAAGCAAAACATGGAAAATATTTTACCAGTTTTGAGAAAAAAATATGGATCTACCTTGTGCGCAAACATAAAAGTAGTCGCGTGCTCAAAACTTTGTTCATGGAAGTATGATAAATAAAAATCAAAACGCTTGAATCTTGATAGATAAACTTAAGTTAAAATATTGTGAATTGAAAAAAAATGTATCAAAGTTAAATTTCCGACCTTGTCAACCTTCAACAAACAGTGTAGAATAATCAAATGCTGAGCTAAAATCCTGATAACATATCATCGTATGAAGCTTTATTGGCCTGTAGTAGTAAAGGCATGAACTGGTGTAACAACGTTGAAAAATTACTAAACGATCATGAATTTGGTTTCGTGTGGGATGATCCGTTATGTGTTAATCACATTTTTCTTTACAAAATATTCAAACAACAATTAATAGATGAGTTCAGTCTTTACAACGACATTGATAGCAGTCCTATGAATATTTAGACCGATTATGATTTATCATTTTATTTAATGGCGCTACTACGAAAGTGTCTAAATTTAGACTATTGTCTCTTACCCTGCGAATAAAAGCTGGTAGACATGGTAATCACAGGATCGAAAGAAATCAGCGTTTGTGCTTAGCCTGTAACATCAATGAAATTGAGGACGAATTCCACTTTTTACGAGAATGTCCCTTTTTTGCTGATATCAGAAAAAAACCTCTCTGAAAACCGAATTTTACTCTTGCCCAAATATGTTGAACTTTATCAATTCGATGAATTCTGATGACAAAAATGTTCTCCTACACTTTAGTATTTCTTAAAAGAAGGTTTTTTTTTACGTATAACTGGTATAGCACTCAACACTTAATTTGGTAATATTTCTTGCTTGTCTTTTTTTCCCGATTTCTTCCTACTACTCTTCCAAAGAAATTGTAGATTGTTCATGTATATGTCACATGTTGTATTTTGTTTTGTTAAACTGTTTATGTATATTTGTAATTGACAAGAAACTTTAAAGTTTACGTCAGATAAACTAGCTATCCTCGAAGAACACGTAATTTGATCCAGGACTATATTTTTGCGATTCCTCGAAGTCTTCCTTTCAGTCTGAAGGATCACATATGTAAATGTTATAATTAAATCTGTAAATTCAAGTTTGTACACTTTTTCTTTTAACCTTTGTCATGCTGAACCAGGAATATTCCTGAATTGGCAGATAGTATAGACAAAGATCAGCCTACACACTTGTGCAGATCTTAGTCTACACCGACTTGTTCTTTTTAAGACAAAGTTTTAAAAAAGATAATTTTAGAAATGAATTTTAACCAACAATTAGTGATTGCAGTGTTTTGAGCCCTTTGATCTTCTGTACAGGATTTGATTCAGCTTGACAAGGATTGATATATCATGAAAATGAAATGTCTAGCTATAATGCCTCCCCCCCCCTTCCCCCCGATGAAGCCCTCTCAGATATAATCCTCCCGTACAAAATCTCTTCCGGACAAGAGCCATCTCTTATATTATATACGTAGAAATGTTACGTGCATATACATCGTTGGAAGAATTGTGGACGAAAACAAAGTCCTCCGATATATTATAACAATATATTGATATTGTTTCAAAACCACCCACCGCTGTATATAATTCGCAATATACCATATAGAATTTCACTTTTGATAGCATAATAACAAAACGTTGTGAGAAAAGACAAAGTTATGTCTCCTTTTCCCAATTCCTTAATATCTGCTATTTGACAAATATGATTAGTTCTATTCATTTAATTTAATTTTAAATATATCATTATAACAACACATCACATTCTTCTATTTTAATTGCCGAAAAAAGCAATAATCAAAAATTCTAGAAGGAGAGGGCTTTTGTCCGGAAGGCCTTTGTCAGGGGAGGGGGAAATTATGTCCAGAAGGGCTTTGCCCGTAACCCTCAATGCTGATACTGTTTATAACATTTTCCCAATCGCGATACTAACGAGGTACACGATACTAGTTTTACACAACTTATCGCTTTTTGACGAAACTGACACACTGAAGAAGAAGTAACCTTTGAAAATTTTGTGATAAAAATGAGAAATTGTTTGATACAAGCAATTTCTCTTTTTCTAACAAATGTGTTTTTTTTTACCTGATCTAGTACTTAATTTTCAATTAAAAATATAATTCGAAATGTCGTCTACAACATCTTTAAAACTGAACAAATCCAAACATTTGTCGTTAGGTGTGTGTAATTGGGTAAAGAATAACAGGGTAATCGGTGCTTTGACATTCCACCCTATTTATCACCGTCATTCACGCATCGCGCGTTTTGTGTAAAAGTATCAAAGTAGATAACGAATTCCGAAGGCTGTAATAAATCAAGATAAAGACGACGGTATTTCGAAGAAACAATAGCAAGCGATTTCGCAATTTCCTTAATCACCACCCTTTAGGCTACTTTCAGCCTTATTTACTTTTAATCGATTTGGAAGAAAATAGTATTTATATTTATTATATCTCGGGGTTCGGGTCCGTTTCTAAGAGATGACACTGGACAATACACTCACCTAATGAACGGACCAAATTGAAAGGCACAAGGTCGATATCCGTTCCTAGGATTTGATCTTCGGAAATCCTTCAAGCATTTTTTCTCTCATTAGTACCTGAATATTAGCCTACCACAGACAGTTATTGTTCGATACATGTTAGACTGCTTTAACCCTTCCCTGTTTTTTTCAAAATTCTAGATCAGTCCAAATTCAAAGGTTCTGCGGACGACAATTCAAAGTCAATTTTATTTGAAAAATTATCATTCTGTAGGGTAGAAAAAATTGTTGGGAAAGAAGAAATGGCTTGTACAAGCAATTTATTCTTTTTTCACAATGTTTTTCTCAAGTATGAAATAGGGAAACATAAAACATGGATTGAACAGGAAAGGGTTAAACGATTAACACACAGTCCAGCTTTTTGAAGCTTCCCAAACCTTTGGAAAACATTGTATTGGAAAACGAAGAAATTGCTTGTGACAAGCAATTTCTTCATTAAATCCCAACTTATATGTATTGTGACAAGCAATTTCTTCATTAAATCCCAACTTATATGTATTGTTTTTTAAAGCCTATCCACTTAAGATTGTCGTCTACAACTCCTTTGTATTTAGATCAGTCTAAAATTTCATCGTCTGGTTATGTGTTAATCTTAAACGGGACACAACCTTTAAGGTTTCAATGATAAAATATACGACCCCAGGAAAAGCTGGGAGAAAAAAATTGTGCAAATTTTAGAAAAAACTATTGATTTACCGAAAATGTAAATAGTCACCATCTTATTAACTGGCCATGTTAGAATTGTTTCTGAAATACCCCTTTACCAGACGATTTATAGCTCTCGTTTCAAACTTTTTCTGCATTTATCGAAACATCATTTGAAAAGCTAATGATCCTTTTTGACGCAATATATTTTCGTTTGTATCTGCGCACCATTTCACCATTACATGTCGTCATTCCCGTATTTTGAAAATAACATTTGAGCCCGTGCGTGACATTTCCAACCATTACACATGTTCGCCAAGCTAAGACTCAGATCAGTCTGTGCATCCGCACAGTCTGATCAGAGTCTTCACTCTGCGCTCTGTAGAAAGATACTGACCCAAAGCATCTTTAAACAATCAGCGAATATTCTAATTGTCCCGAATGGCTGTCCAGGGTGCTCAATGTGTGCGATTCAAGCACATGCGAAATGGTTGGAAATGTCACGCATAGGCTCATTTAAGTTACATGAAAACAAAGATCACCGTAGTATTCAACTTCTTTTCATTTCTTCATACGTCTCAGCTTGGGTGGATTTCTGCTATCATATTATTCTGGATATTTATCTTACTACAAATTTCTGGTTTACGGTTGTTGCAAAGATAGAGAATCCAGTAAATTTGGTCATAAATTGGTATCTGATTTTGTGTTCCATTTATCATTTAAATTCGATAACCCCGAATCTAAATGCAGTTTATCAACGTAATGTAGTTTTGATACGAAGTGGCCGACACGACTTCTATTTTAAAGGGAGGTATCGATGTTTCTGAAATTTAAATAAGAAAAGAAATCGAAATGCTCCAAAATAGCTAAAATATAATACTTAAATATAAGCCAAATAGTGTCTTCTTGGTAATCTAACGAGATAAAGGTGTTTTTTTTAGCTAACCTGAGCACGAAGTGCTCAAGTGAGCTATTGTGATCACCTTTTGTCCGAAGTCCGTCCGTCGTGCGTCGTCCGTCAACAATTTCTTTAAACGACATCTCCTCCCTAACCACTGGGCCAGTTTGAACCAAATTTGGCAGAAATGTTTCTTAGGTGGTCCCCTTCAAAAATAGCTTAAAGAATTGAAATCTGTTAAAAACTCTGGTTGCCATGGCAACAAAAGTGGTGTGGGGTTTATACAGAAAGAAAGAACGATTTTTTAAATGACATCTCCTCCCAAACCACAGGGCCTATTTGAACCAAATTTGGCAGAAATGTTGCTTAGACGGCCCCCTTCAAAAATAGCTAAAAGCATTGAAATCCGTTCAAAATCTCTGGTTGCCATTGCAACAAAAGTGAAATTTTAAAATAATCTTTAAAAAATCTTCTCCACCTGACCCAGAAGGCGTAGAGCCTTAATATTTTGCATGAAGTATCAGTATATTGACCTCTGTCAGCTAAAATCATGATCCTCGGGTCCCCCGGGGGCGGAGCCCTCGGGGGGGGGGGGTGTATAGAAATAAAAAACGATTTTTAAATGACATCTCCTACCAAACCACTGGGCCGATTTGAACCAAATTTGGCAGAAATGTTGCTTAGGTGGTCCCCCTTAAAATTAGCTAAAAGAATTGAAATCCGTTAAAAACTCTGGTTGCCATGGCAACAAAAGTGAAATTCAATATTTTGCATGAAGCATCAGTATCTTGATCTCCCACAAAATAGCTAAAACCATGATCCTAGGGTCCCAGGGGCGGAGCCCTGGGGGGGTAATAGAAATAAAGAACGGTTTTTAAATGACATCTCCTACCAAACCACTGGGCCGATTTGAACCAAATTTGGCAGAAATGTTGCTTAGACGGTCCCCCTTAAAATTAGCTAAAAGAATTGAAATCCGTTTAAAACTCGGGTCGCCTTGGCAACAAAAGTGAAATTCAATATTTTGCATGAAGCATCAGATGCACGAAACATCAGTATATTAATCTCTTACAAAATAGCTAAAATCATGATCCTCGGTTCACTAGGGGCGGAGCCAGGGGGGGGGGGGGGTATAAGCATTAAGCATCAGTTCACAGACTTGTGTCTTATTTCTGAAATCACTAACCATGGAAAAAGTTTTTTCCTTCTTTCAAATCAGCACTAAAGCCTTAGAATTGGTAATTTAAACTTTTGGATCCCCAGGTTCATAGTCTTTATATGTAATTGTAGCCAACTTGTTTCATAATCCTAACCTTAACATAAAATAAGACTGTTGAAAGAAAAAGAGCCTTGATTTCAATTGAGCGCCCCAGGGCCAACGGCCCTCTTGTTATATTTATCTAACAACGGTTCAGCGCAAGCACGATTTAGTTTTAGAAATCACTTAATTCGGTTATCGACACCTCATGACCTCATTGCATAAGACCCAAACCCATCAGAAGAAAACAAAGTGATAATTGAAACAAACGGAATTAAGACACATTAAGTGGTTAACGCAAAAATAGAGTAAGGGTCGCTATCTAAGTGAACGCTTGAATATCTTTACATAATCGAAAATCGGCTAGCGAGTATAACTCCTGGTGACGTCACGGTGACTTTTGATTGAGTTCAAACTTCAACGGTTAAATGCACCTCAAGCCTGGCCCAATATTCATTTCAAAAGTCCCGACGAAAAAACAGCCCACGTAGGCTTTTAACGAAATACCCTATTTTGTTTTGCTTAACGATCTCTGTTTCTAACAAAACTACTTTTCAGAATATTGTATTTAAACTACATGTGAGAAATTATAAAAATAATGAAATTTTACGATATGAAAAAAACATCGATACCTCCCTTTAACTCGGTACTACTCTTCTCGTTTTTAGCCTGAGATTGCGTAAGCAATCTGAGGCTTAAGTTACAATACTAAAAATTCAAACCCATGCAGAGTTTAATGTGAAAACATAATGTAAAAACATTTATCGCAATCAATGTGATCTTCTGACGCATGAAAAGTAGATCGGATCTGACCATAAATTAATACGCCCGATTGAATGACGAAGGCGAGGATATGACTCATTGGAAGCTGTCGGCTTGATGTACAGTACTTTCGTGTGAGTGTTCTGAATTTGGCAAAATTATCAAAACTTGACGAGTGAATGGAAAGAAAGAAAGGAGATTTATAATATATTGGAAATTATTAAACATATATAATCATAACATATTGTTAAGAAAAAATAAGGCGTTTGTTTCATACCAAAATAATATTTTTTATTCTAGAGTAACAATGTTAAAACGGTCCGGTTAGAGGAAGTTGCTGTATAAAGCTGATAAGCGAATCTGTCGGTTTTACGCACCATTGGAATGTTTTGTTTAACAAATTTATTAGTCATTCATAGGATCATATTCGCACTGTCTGAAAGCTCGGACTTTGTGTCTATATATTTTTACCTCCGAATTCTACCCAAAAGATGCAACGTCTACATACCGCTTTTGAGAGGTGTACATAGTCAAACGACCGCCTGCCATCTCTCGCTCTCTTTATCTGGCGATAATAAAGCGCATATTTACATAACGAAATTGGTCTGTGTGGTGGAATACTCACATTGCACACAAAAGCCTCCTAGTTCGAACCTAGCTACACGCTCCATTCCCCCATCTTTTTCACTCTCTAGCTCTCTCTCACAAGCTCCACTGGCTGAAAGCCAACGAGCTTTTGTCATGATGTGGTTTCGGTCGTCCGTCCGTCCGTCCGTCCGTCAACTTTTATCTTCTCAGAAAGAACTGAACATAATGCAACCAAACTCAACCAAAATTCACAGGAAGGATCCTTGGGTGGCCTTTATCAGATCCCTTCAAAGCATTTTGACCAGGTGAAAAATATGTAACGATATATACTTGTAAATATATCGTTACAATACCTTAACGGGATGAAAATTATTGCGGGCAGGTTGAATCCCCTAGCGCACAAATTGGCAGATCTGCGCATAATGGACAGCAGATTTGGGTAAAAAGTGGCACCTTCGATAATTCGACTATCAAACTTTTTCTGCCCAGATTACATATCTCCTGAATACATATCTCAGGTTTTCAGTGCTTTCAGTGCTTTGACTTCTCTCTGTTTTGATGAAGCGAAGGAAAGTGGACGTATTTGCGCACTTAGCCTAAGAAATCCTTCCGCTCTGCCAAACTGTTGGAACCGAAGCCTAGTATGCACCTAAATGTGTAAATTAACTGATCGCCGACCACGCCCACTGAGCTCTGATAGGAAATTCCACTTCGATATTAACCTATTACAGAATGACAAAATTTTAGACTGGTCTGAATTAAAAGGACATGCATGCAACAATTAAAAGTGATTTGAATTTTACATTTTGTCAACTTTTTGGTTAGAGAACATTGTTGAAATGAAAAAATTGCTTCTTGCAAGCAATTTCTTTATTTTACGCAATTTTTTCACATATTGATTTTCTTGAGGGGCGGCGGAAAATCGTGATTGTGTAGGATTGTGTTAAACGGCGTTATTTTGCAAAATTTACGGCTAGTTACTTGTAACAAAAAAGTAAAATGGTTGGTTGGCGACCAAAACGTCGTAGCTACGGTTTGATTAAGCTATGGTCACGAGTTTTAGGTCCCCTAACAAATTAAAATGCGTGTCAGGCAATGTCGGGGTTCATAGTTCACCTCCGGTCTAAATGAAAGACTTGATTGGTTGATTGTTTTTTAGACTGACTCGCAATCCGTCAATTATGAAGAAATATACTAGTAACTAAAACTGCGGTTTGATGGACGTATTTAGACTCGCTCCCAGTTTCAGTTTGTGAAACGTAAGGAAGGTAATTTCAAGAATAAAATGGATTTGCATGATTAATCTACCTTACTCACTTCCTGACAGCCTGGAAGACAGACGTATTATCAATCAGTTAAAAGATAGACACACAAATGGGATAAGAAGAGTACGCTTTCGATCGATTGATGTAACACAATTTCTAGACTTTGTACGAAGCTTTGATTTTTGTTTAAGCTGAACCAGTTTGCAGAATTTCAGATATGAATGTTCTATACAAAGTATTAGAGATAAAAAAAACTTTAAAGTTTTACTTTTTTGTGTTTGAATGTATAACGTGTTTGGTTTATTTAACGATGAAATTACAGACTGTATTTTTGGTAGACCAACGAGAAGCAAACGATTCTTATTGGCGTCTAAAATGAGGGAAGAATCGAAGTTTTTCACTTAAACACTAATTATTTTTACTTTAATTAGTTTTACCCATTGTCTATCCATCAACAAAGTTGCCCGGGCTTTCCACAGTTATTAGCCTTTCTCCCTTACCTTAATTTGAACAGAAAGATAAAGATTTCTTGGGGACTGCCTCTTACATGTACTAACAAACGTTTCTTACATCCGAGAGATAATTGCAAGAAAACTATCTTTTGGCCTCTGTCGGGGTACAAGTTCAAGTATCCGCCCACTGACTCCCTAGGCTCCGCCCATTAACTCCAATTGGAAATTCTGCTTCGATTTTTAGCGGCGTTTTTTTGCGAAATTCATAACCAGTAGCATGTAACAAAAAAAGTTAAATAGTTGGTTGGTGACATAAACGTCGTAACTACAGATTGAATAAGTTATAGTTACCACGTTTAAGTCGCCGAAACCAGCAAAAAAGGTTAACAAAAATGGCGGCCGATGTTGGAGTTGAATGCTACGGTCCGGATTGAATAAATGTTTTGATTGGTCGGTTGCTTACTTGATTGACAGGCGCGATTGATCAATCGAAAGATTGTTGACCACGCCCTCTGAGCTTCGACACGGAGTTCCACCTCAATATCAAGCACATTTTTTAGCTAAAAACTTTCCAGGACCATGTAACGAAAAGTATAAAGGTTGGTTTGCGACCTGAACTTCGTGACTACAGGTTGAATAAAGTGTTGTTACAACGTCTTAGTCGCCAAAACAAAACAAAACAAAAACAATCTACCGGCAAAGGTTGGAGTTCAAAGTTCACTTCCGGCAGAAATGAATAATTTGATGAGTCGGTTGATTTCTTGATTGCAGCCGCTTTCCGTCAATTTACAACTCTTAAAATTTTCTAAGTAGGAATCTGAAAAGGTGGGCCATTTTACAATCAAAGCGTGGAGGGCCACTTCGATCAAATATAGAAAAACACTTGACCGCTATTAATGTGAAGCAATTTTGTTAGTTTGGTGACGTAAACGTCGTAACTACAGCTTATTCAAGCTGTAGTTACGATGTTTAGGTCGCCAACTAACTATTCTACTTTTTTTGTTTCATGCTACTGGTCATATATTTTGCAAAATGCAAAAATATACTTTGAAGTGGAACTTCCTGTCGAAGTTAATGGGTGGGGTCAGCGGGGTAAGTGGGCAGAGCAAGCGATTGGTTAATTCGATGCCATCAAGCAAAAACAAAGCAAATGTTTTAATAGTTTTTAGTAAAATGTATGGATTACTTTGTGTGCAAGTATCCAAAATACTTGCATGCCCAAAACTGTGTTCATGTCAGTATAATTTAATATTTAGTTTCGTCTATCAAAAACGAGCGTTCTGATTGGTCGAAAAAAAATCATTACTCCATGAACAAAATTTTGAGCATGAAGCGATTCGCGTATTCATTCAGTGTGATTAGGTTTTTCGGTTCATACCTCCATGAAAACAAAAAATATTCTCTTCATCTCTTAAAAGTATTCACACTGTTTTCATGCCTCACCGAAAACAAAATTATCCTCTTCATTTCTTAAATGAATTATAAATAAAGCGTCGCTCTGTCTATCTAGCTATGAAGAAATCATTTCCGAATATTACTACATTAATTGTAAACCATTACGAGGAATATATTCAATATACTCAAAAGACCAATTAATGCAGTTTTAATAACAACGCTAATTGAATAAGTAGTGAATTAACTCCTAAATAATTTACCTAATGTTCCGCTAACAACATTTTATACTGGCTCGAATTAAAATAAATTGTTTGATTATTGTATCTTAGAGAGATAGGCATTTGAAAGTGGATGGGAAATGAAAAGATATGTATCATATAGTAAAGGGGAAAATTTGAGAAAGAGAGAATATGAAGAAGAAAATAATTTCCATTTTCCCCAACGATGTTTTTCCTGTAGATATCATTTTCAGCGCGATAAAAGGTGGAAAATTACATTAATAGAAATCACGGTGTTATATTTAGTCTGTCATAATGATCCGTTGTTTTCACGTCGGTTTATATGTATGTTTTTTTGTTGTTATTTTTTGTTTATTCGTAAGGTATTGATAGCTCTATTTAATAATAATTTAATTGTTAGTTTCGTCTATCAAAAACGAGCGATCTGATTGGTCGAAAAATTTAATTCATACCTCCATGAACACAATTTTGAGCACGCATCCATTTTGTATGCTTCCGCACAAAATAGTTCTCTACAAAAAGGTATCAAAATTTGTAAAGTTTTGCTTTTTTCGCTCGATGCTATTAAATTATAAGAGATGAAGAGAATATTTTTTGTTTTCATGGAGGTATGAACCGAAAAACCTAATCACACTTATGTATGAATCCGCTTCGCGTATTCATACAGTGTGATTAGTTTTTTCGGTTTATACCTCCATGAAAACAAAAAATATTCTCTTTATCTCTTAATCATAGTTCGTTATTACAACATTCTCTTTTGTCGATATCTTTCGGTGTCAAAAAATGTCGCTCTAATGAGGTTTCCTACATGTTTCACTGATCTTTACAGACCTTATGCTCGGATAAAATTTAATGTTCGAAAGTCCGCCCTGACCAGCTCAGCCCTATAATGAAGACGAGTCGCCGAATTGTCATTTTTTTTTTAGAAAAAGGGGTGTTAACCATATGATTTGTCTTTCACTCGTGATTTATTTTTATCCGTTTTGTTTGGCAGCATATACTGATACGTCGAATTACAAATATTTTTATAAACGTAATAGTATTTTACACACAGCAAACTTAGCAACGACCCGCCGAAACTGATATTTCATATATATATATATATTTAAAATAGTTGTTTTCCTGTTTAACAATGACATATAGGCACATGGGGCCGGATGTTATTTAGATGTATATTTTATAGAATTGTATTCAATTTGGATGTTACACATGTCACTATAATGAAAACTTACCTACTTACTTGTATGTTACGAGAAATATTATGGTAGGCCCATATTAGAGCAATATCACGTTACAGCTATGATACAAAACTTTGTATTTGATTAGAGTCACGTGAAAGGCTTTCTATCACAACTACACCATAGTATTCAATTTATCAATCGCCAACGAAGTTTGGCAATAAAAGATGAAATAAGAAACTTCCCAAAACTTCGAAAAAATCAACATTTTTATAATCTTTTTAACTTTATTTCTGGTATGACGTCAATATACCGAGAAAATGACGTCAACTAACTATGCTAGTGGTAGATTTGTACATGGCTGATAAGGATTTGTCTGTTGTGTCTGATTTTGTCCGCGTGCAATGAACATGTTTTATTAGGAAAAATGGCAGTTATGTGACTTAATCCTTGTCATACTGAACACGGAATATTTCGGTTTTGGCAGGAATGTAGACAAATATCAGCCTGCACATTCACCTCTTGCTTGTACGTTTTCTGCCAGGGTAGTTTATGAAATCGATTTTCCAAAGACTTTCAAAAGAAATATTGATTATTGAAAAACAAGCACTACCAGTGCTCTCAGCCCTTTGCTTTTAATGCAATTCAGTAAAGGATTTAGACAGCATGACAACGATTAATTATATCTCTTTTTGTAATTCTTAATATTACCATTTTAAAATGTCGTCTAAAGGGTCTTTGAATTTTGAGCAGTACAAATTTTCAATATCGAGTTAAAAGAGTTCTGGGCCGCGGCCACGGCACAGTTGGTAGCACGTCGGACTATCCATCAGGAGGTCCCAGGTTCGATGCCCGATCGGGGCTTTTATCCTTTCCGACATTTATCTTCAATGGACGGGTAATCCCAGATCTAAGTGGGATGGGCAGCTGTGGGCTCGGAAAGGATGTAGTGATAAATTCTGGTGTGAAAAATACCAGGAATCCATGGTTAGGTACTCGAGCCGCCCCGATATGACATATATACTGAAAAGTGACCTTAAATCCCATTCAAACAAACAAACAAACAAACAAAAAAAAGTTCCGTGTCCATCCCTGAAACCGTCCCTGGTGATAAATGTTGTATTCTACCGTAAGAGTGAAGAGTTAGCTCTCTAATTGATGTATTTGTACCCAATATTCCACTTACCGCGGACATAAACAGTCTTGGACGATTATTCTGTCACTGCGAAAACCCAATATAAATAGTTCTGTTTAGCTAAAGTGTCATAGAAACGACGATTATTGTATTTTTGTTTAGATCTCGTTAGCACTTAATCAATTTCTACTAAACTGACCTCTATATAACATCTTTATGAATCGACGAATTCATTCAATCTCATGCAGCGACTGAGCTGGGTTTGGTCTCCCCGTATAATTTGCTGGTCTAGGTGTGAACTTCACTCTCCGCAGTGACCTCCGAGTTACAAAGCGAGCAACAAATGCGATCATGAGGCCATTTTACCAAGAAGAAACTCGAAGGTGTGTGCATTTCAGCGACAAGTTGCATCAGTTTTATCAAAACAAACGAAATATCCGATTCCAGTTTGATTGGCCAGAGGAATCACTGGTTTTTTTCATTGCATAGACACAGCTGATATTTGCGCGAGCCCACAAACGCTGTCATCGATAAGGCTTTTCATAGGGTGATTTAAATTTGAAATTCAAAAAGATGACATCAACGGTAGACGTCATGATTGCGCCATAAAAAGTTGAGTCAATTAAGCAGGGACTATACATGTAGCAGTAAGCAGTCTAGTATCTGACAGCTAACCGTCACCTCCTTTTGTGACAGTATATATTTTTTCCAAAAAATTGAAATTGTGATGATATTCTTTTCCCTGGCCAGATAAATAAAATTGTGACAGATTTTTTTCCAAATAAATGAAAATGTGACAGTAAACTTTTTTTTCCAAATAAATGAAATTGTGACCTATTATTTTTTCCAGATAAATGAAATTGTGACAGTAATTTTTTATCTCAAATAAATGAAATTGTGACCGTAATATTTTTTCCAAATAAATGAAATTGTGACCGTAATTATCTTTTCCTAATAAATGAAATCGTGACAGTATATTTTTTTCAAATAAATGAAATTGTGACAGTAAATATTTTTTTCCATAATAAATGAATTGTTTCCCCATGTCTAAACCCCTGATCACGATTTTTTTTTGTTTTACACCAACGTGAAGTTTATGAAAATCTCTTCAACTGGATTCAAACCCATGCATTATTTCATTGCAAGGCATAATTTATCGGCTGAAACGATGACCCACATCCATTTATGAGGTGTTTAAAAAATGCTTTGAATTTCAACAATTACATTGCCCTATAGATAAAGACGTGTTCAATTCATAGTCACTATATACCTGCACGTAATGCCGCGGTGCGCCTGGCCATCGCGGTTTTTCTAAAGCTCATCACGGTTTTATAAATTGTCTAAAACTTCCAGAATAACAATACTTGTGACGATTAACGTCACAATTTCCTCACTAGTGACAGTTAGTCGTCATTCTCACCGAAGCTATTTTTAGAATTTTACTTTAATATTAGACTTTATTATATACCTATAAAAGATATGGAGTAAAACCTGGCTGTCAAATATACAACTCGACAGAAAAAAATCAATATTCGGCGTGTAGCAAAAAACCGTATTCGTCGAGTACCGTTAAACACGGACTACTTTTTTGTGTATTGACGTTCCGGGTTTTTCGGAAAGTTGGTTATTTCTTAGCCATTTAAGAGAATTTTCTTAATGTCATTTCCTAAAAGGTATATAATAAAAGGAATATTACAACAGTGTGTTTTTCTATTTGTTGTTATCGTGTTCTCGAATCGTGTGTAGGTATTTTAATTGGATTCGACCTTCGGTCTCATCCAATAAAAATACCTACACACGATTCTCGAACACGATAACAACGCATAGAAAAAGACACTGTTGTAATATTCCCTATATATATTCAAGCATCACAATAAAATGTGACGATTATCGTCACAATGAAAGGTGACGTTGAGCAATCAGATACTAAACTAATAAGAACTTATATTTACCGATTAGGTCAAATGTCCATTTCAGGACGTGCACGTATAAATGAACACACGCGCGCTTAAATGATACAGGTGCTCGCGAATAAAATCGAAGTGTTTTCTAAAATTGACAAATCGCTGGCCCCGCCCGCTTACTCTATTTTCCACGCCCATTGACTACAACAGGAAGTCCTACTTCGTTTTTAAACGGCGTTATTTTGCAAAATTTATGGAAAGTAGCATGTATCAAAAAAGTATAATAGTTGGTTGGCGACCTAAGCGTCATAACTACAGCTTGAATAAGCTGTAGTTATGGCGTTTAAGTCGCTAAACCACCACCACCACCAACAACAACAACTAAAACAGCAACAAAAATGGTGGCCAATTTTGGAGTTCAAAAATATTTTCTGATCTAAATGAATGATTTCATTGGTCGACTTTTAATTTGATTGACAGCTGCGATTGGTCAATTTAGCGTACATGTGCACTCTCTGTAGTAGTATAGAAAAAAAAAAAAAAACAAAAAAAACCAAACATGTCTTACTTCTACTCACGAATGTTCGAGTTAAACATTCGTTTTATTTCTTTCTAGTAAAACTTTAAACGTATTACAAACTAATTTGAGCTGTCTTTTATCGCCCAGACAAAGCGCATCTCTGCCCCCATGATTCCGGGTTATTGCCCCTTGCATGGCTCTAATTAAGCCGTCACCTTTGCATGTTAACACGATAGTTTTATCTTCAAACACGATCTTAAGGATTTCCTGAGCCATGCCAGATTATTGACGGTGTTGAAATTCCTGTCAGCAACAGCTCAATATCGAAATCTAATTAACCTATTCTGACACAATGACGCTTTTAGACGCCCTCAAAAGAGAAAAGCTTCAGAAAACATTGTGGATAATGATAATGATAATAATAATAATCATTTTCCACAATAGTTTTTATCCAAAAACTTGAAAAAAAATCTAATGTTTCATAAACTTTGAATTGAAGTCTGCAACCACTTTCAATTTGGACCAGTCTAAAAGTGTGCCGTATGGTAATGGGTTAAAACTCATCTTTCTGTGGGAGTTCTGTTGATAAATAGTCGAGGCGTCTTAACCCATTCCAACATGACAAAAATTTTGACAAGTCCAAATTGAAAGAAGATGCAGACGACAATTTTAGGATTATGAAATTCTAAAATTATTTGTCTTTTGGGATAGAAAATATCGTGGACATTGAAGAAATTGCTTGAAAAAAGAAATTTCTATGTCCACAGTTTTCCAAAGCTTCTTTTCTTGAGTGGGGGGGAGGGGAATGTGTGGGAATGGGTTAAAGACGAAAATGGTACAAGTTACACACTGTGCAGTATTCGAAACGAGCAATCTGAAACAAGAACCAAAGTACCATACTACAAAACTTTAGACTAGTTCAAATCCAAAGATGTTTCAGACGATATTTTGAGGTTAGTGAAATTAAAAAGAAATACCATCCTATTTAAGAGTAGAAAATATTTTGGATTTTGAAGAGATTGCTTATTACATGACGCCGAAATATTTAACATAGACTTATTAATGATGTTTTTTTTTGCGAACACCTGTATCACAATTACATTGAATTATCACAAAAACAGTTTTCATGTTGTTCATACGCCCCCAGATCATGATGCTGTCCCCAAACCCGACTGTCAGTCCCCTAAATGTAGTAGCGCGAAAGTCGCTCCTTCCTGCGACGATAAATTCGCCCTCTGCTACGAGCATGGCTGACATGAAAACGAGACTTGTCGGAGTTCAACACCGAGTGCAATTGGCCAATCGCGGATCACAATCAAGGAATCAATCGACCAAACAAACCGTTTATCCAGCCCGGAATTCAGATGAACTCCAAAATTGGCCGCCATTTATGTGAAAATTTTTTGTTTGTTTGACGACCTAACCGTTGTAACTACAGCTTGAACAAGCTGTAGTTACGACGTTTAGGCCGCCAACCAACTATTTCACTTTCTTGTTACATGCTCCTGGCTATAAATTTTGCAAAATAATACCGTTGAAATTCGAAGGACTTCCCGTTGGAGTCAGAAGGCGGGGCCAGCGATTGTTCAATTGTCGGTACATAAAGTTGACAAGACGTCTCGTCCTCATTAGCACTGCAAAAAGGCTTTGGTAAAAATCTGTCCAGTGTATGGATGCCAAGCTCGCATTGCGTGAGTTTAACTTCTTGGACAATTAATAATAATCAAACCGTGTTGCAGCTGCTTGCAAATAGCATTTAGTAGGTAAGCTATTTATTCATAAAATACACGAGGACGACTCGATCTCGTATGGTGCACGAAATGGGTCAAAAGTTTAAAGCATGTCGGGCACTCTAAAGATAACGGGTGTGCGCTTTCATACTATAACATTCAGATGTGGCGAAAATTGAGCGTGCATATGTATAAAATGTGCTTGTGTGCATATAATTATATTTTTTCTACAGAGAACTAAATGTAAGTTGTCTCCAAATAAAAACTTTAAAAATCATGAAATTGGCGAGTGTACTGCTTGAACAAGCCAGTATCTATCGGTGACTTAACCCTTGTCATGCTGAATAAAATTCTCCAGAGATTTACATTAAAATCAAAAGGTTGAAAACACTGGACGCACCATTTGTGGGTTAATATTCATTTTGAAAATTTACTTTATAAACAACATTGGTTGAAAGAGGGACAAGCGGGTGGTGTAGACAAAGATCTTTACCCATTACTCCTGCAACACAGGAGTACTGTACAGACCATCGTTAATTTGACAATCTGATTATAACCGGATTGAATGCTATACATTACACGATCGTGATTGAATGATTGTGATTGAACGCTGATCGCTTTTTCACTCTGAGCGGATTGGACACTTTCTTGTTTAGATGGGATCGCTCAATCTTTGCAAAATTTCTTTCAATCCCTACAATGTCGGAAAAAATATTATCATTATTTGTATTATTTGAATTACCGAATATAATTTTAACAAAAATATTTATCACCAAAACTAATATGGCTATGTATATTATCGGAATGATTGAACACTGTTGATTGAACGCTTTCGTTTAAGGATTGACTGATCGCAGATTGGAAAACCGCGATTGTTACCTGAATGTACGCTAAACGCTGATTGAACGTGATTGAAAGTGATTGCTCGGGGTGTGATTGAAATGATTGTCAAATTAACGATGTACCGTACTGAACCGTACCGTTTAGTATGACAAGGGTTGGTTTAACAGTTTTAAACTTGTATCATGTGAGCGTGGTCGCAATTCTGTCTTCGTCAGGAGATGCAATATCACCTCCGGAATACAGTACTTACCATACCAGTACTTTTAACATTCCGTTTATTTTACCTATTTCTATAAATGTAATTTGATGTGTCTTCTTACATGTTTTAATCGCTGAACTTTTGGAATTTAACCCAATGCCAGACTGCAAAATTTTAGACTGCTTCATATTGAAATGAGTTGAAGGCCACAGTCTAAAGTTTGTGAAATTTTAGATTTTTTCAACATTCTGGGTAGAAAATATTGTGTAAAATGAAGAAATTGCTTGTTACAACAAGCAATTTCTTCATTTTACACAATGTTTTCTCAATTGTTTTCTTGAGGGGCGTCAAAAAGACAAAAAATAAAGCAAAATCCATTAACGTTAAATTGTCATCTGCAGCTTCTTCCGATTTGGACAAGCCTAAAGTTTTGTCGTTTAAAGATTGATTAACGGTTATGTTGTTTCTGTCATGGATACAATCTTCTACCATTCGAAATGATACCAAATCCCACGTGTGGTTTTCAGTTCATTGTACAGGATAGATCACGCCTTAACTTGACATTTACGGAAAGATTTGGGTCGCCTTGTCTTATACTTTTCTTTCAAATATTTGAAGAGTAAACAGTATTGACAAGATAGATCCCTAGCGGCAATTTTGTTTCTTTGAATGGGGTTTTACGCCGCTTTCAACAATCTTTCAGTTATATCGCGGCGGATGGAGCATCTAACAATGGAATCCTGGTATTTCTCACACTAGTACTACCATTACATCCTTTCCTAGCCTCCAGCTACTATCCCACATATGTCTACGATTATTGACCCATTGGTGAGAGGCAAATAGTCGCAAAGGATGAGCGCCGCCGTCGGAGATCGAACCCGGGACCTCTAGATTGACAGTCCGACGCGCTACCAACTGCGCTATGACGGCGGCTACTAACGGCTATAGGTTTGGTTTTAACGATTCATGACCAAACATTGTGACACAAGCAATTTCTTCATTTTCCACAATGTTTTCCAAAGTTTTATTCTTGAGGGGATAAAAAGGGAGGGATTGTGTTGGAATGGGTTTATTAATCAAAGTACTGAGACTGTATTACTTTGTCGATTTTTGGTTGTTATAAACCCAATTACATTACAAAATAATGTTTTTATTCCACTAATGACTACAGATTTACAGACATTTTAAGATTCGCATATTTCTTACCTTTCCAACTACCCCATCTATGCGATTTTCTCAAAACAGTAACACGGACACCACATTTGTCTTGATCAAATACTGATCTACATAATGAGATGTTTGTTTTGTTTGAATGGGGTTTTACGCCGCTTTCAACAATCTTTCAGTTGTATCGCGGCGGCTGGAGCACCTAACAACGGAATCCTGGTATTTCTCACACCAGTACTACCATCACATCCTTTCCTAGCCTCCAGCTGCTACCCCACGTAGGTCTACGATTATCGACCCATTGGTGAGAGACAAATAGTCGGAAAGGATGAGTGCCGCCGTCGGGGATCGAACCCGGGACCTCTAGATTGACAGTCCGACGCGCTACCAACTGCGCTTTGACGGCAGCTCCTACATAATGAGAAGGTATTCGAAAAAGATGTGGAATATTTAGAAAATTACGAAAAGTGCTCGTATGCGAATCCAGTTTAGTTAATTCGATTTTGCTCTTAACCCATTCCCACACAACAAAATTTTAGACTGAATTGAAAGAAGCTGCAAAAGACATTTTCGAGTTAATGAAATTTTAAATTTTTTCGCCTTTTTGGATAGAAACATTGTGGATAATGAAGAAATTGCTTGATACAAGCAATTTCTTCGTTTTTCACAATGTTTTCCAAAATCTTTTCCTTGAGAGGCGTAAAAAGGAGGGATTATGTGGGAATGGGTTAAAGCGTTTATCCTATAGAAATAGCATTTTCTTATTTAACCCTTTCCTGTACAAACCCGAGATTTCACGTAACTGCGATTTCATTATTGAGAAAATATTGTGGAAAAAGAAAAAAATGCTTGTAACAAGCCATTTCTTATTTTCCGACAATATTTTCTACCATATAGGATGGTTTCATTTCAAATTGCATCCAATTTTCATTGACGTCTGCGACCTCTTTCAATTTGGACAAGTCTAAAATTTCAATACAAACGGGAAGGGTTTAAGAAACATAGAAATATCAAAGTAAGACACAGTGCATTTCTGCGGGTGACTGCATTAATTTTTGTTGTGGTATAAGATTAGAATCGAAAAATGAATTTGTTAAATTGTACAATCAATAGAAAACTCTAAACTTCCAAGTAATATGACATTCAAATTGTTGAAAGCGTTGTAAAATCGCTAATCAGTATTCTAACGAGTATCGAACTAACGGATCGTGATTTACAATCAAAGAATCAATCTACCAATCAAATCGTTCATTTACATCGGAAGTGAACTTTAAACTCCAACATTGATCGGCATTTAGGTAAAACATTTTACTTTTGTTGGTTTAGCGACTTAAACGTCGTAACTACAGCTTATTCCAGCTGTAGTTACGATGTTTAGGTCGCCAACTGACCATTTTTACCTTTTAGTAATACGTAACTGGCCATACATTTTGCATACTAATATCCTATTGGAACTCCCTGTCATGAGTCATAGGAGGTAGCTAGCGATCCATTAATTATACATTTACGAAAATATTTTACAAACTCTTTCACGTGTGCGAGAACAAGATCATTGGGCAGTCTGGAAAAATGACGGATCTCCGAAATGTCAGATGGACTGAGATATCAAATAACCCTAGTTTGAATAATTTATTATCGGAAACGTAGAAAATAAAACAAAAAGGAAATAGTAAATTGGCGTCCGAAACGTCGCAACTACAGCTTGAACTAGCTGTTGTAACGATGTTTAAGTCTACAAACCAACAAAAATTCTTAATATAAATGTATGAGTTCAAAGTTCGCTTCAAGTCCAAATGAATAATTTTTTAGGGTCAATCTTTTTATTTGTTGTTTTCTTGTTTTAAATTGACATTGATCCGTGAATTGGTTGAGCAATGTTTTAACAATATTCGTTTTGATTCATTAGCTGATCAGTCTGCTCGTGTGTGCACGGACTAATCTTAGTCATGGCGTGGTGCACATGTTAAATAGTCGAAAATGCCAAGCACATGCTGATCAATACATTAACCCATTCCCACACAATTCCTCCTTTTTCGCCCCTTAAGAAAATAGCTTTGGAAAACATTGAGGAAAATGGAGAAATCGCTTGATATAAACATTTTCTTCGTTATCCACAATGTTTTCTATCCTAGAAGACAAAAGAACAATAATATAATCTTATCAATTTGAAATTGTCCTCTGCAATTTCTTTCAATTTGGACCAGTCTAAAATTTTGTGAATTTGGAATGGGTTAAATCCCCCTCTGATATGAAGACGGAAAAAAGGAGTCCAACTAAAATCGACAGGTACCACGGATCGATAGCCAGGATCTTTGTTCTATGACCCCCGGACGGCTAGAGAGAATGAATATTTCATCGTGTTTATGATATCTCCCGATGCATCTTTATTACGCTGTTCTTGCTCGGCGTGTGTCACAACACTGCATTGCTGCAGCGGGCTTGAGAACTGTTCCCTGAAATTGAGATTCTAAGAAAAGATGGGTAATAATAGTTTGTTTCAGTGGACGATCGTTTTTCTAACACAACCATTCTTCTTTTCAATATTACCACCATTATTTGACTGGTTGCTATGTCGACCAAAGAATCTGTCGATCAATCAAATCATTCATTTGGACAGAATGTGACCTCTGAACTCCGATACTGGCCGACATTTATGTGAATCCTTCATGTATGTTTTGTGACTTTGAATTGTAACTACAATTTATTCAAGAGATGAAGAGAATATTTTTGTTTTCATGGAGGTATGAACCGAAAAACCTAATCACACTGTATGAGTACGCGAAGCACTTATGTGCAGGCTGATCATAGTCTATACCTCCTGCTTGTACTTTTCCTGTCATAGTTGTTTATGAAGTTGATTTCTAAAAGAAATATTGATTTTTGTACAACAAGTTATATCAGTGTTTTCAGCTCTTTGATTATACAGCAATTCATTAAGGTGTTTTATACAGAATGACAAGGGTTAATGACACCGAGCGTGAAAAATAAATATTTTACAAATTTTGATACATTTCTATGACATTCAATTTCATTTATTGGCATATCGACATTACAATATGTCTTTGGCCATTTTCAAATACTACAAAGAAAATATGGCAAAGACAAACAGAGACATACAAAATACATGTATAACAAATCACTGCCAGGAGTGTTTAAGTTTATGAACATAAAAAAGGGGGAAAAACACTAAGAATTATCAGTAATAGATTTTTCACGTATTTCAAAACTACTATCAAGAAATTTGCAGACATTAAAAATTGATTTTTTGTTAGTGCTTGACATTAAGGTAGCAAATTTATCAATCGTCTGAAAGGATATTTTACCGAAATCTGTTTTTCTTAGATTTGAATATTTTTGACAAACCATCAAAAAGTGATACTCAGATTCTATAAATGTTTTATTACAAAAAGTACAATAACGTTCGTTTCTCGGAATATTAGTATATCGTCCAGTTTCTATTGCTAACTTATGCGAACGTAGCCTGAATTTTGCAAAAATTCTCAACAAATTATTGTTAGGGATTTTATATACATAAGGTTCGAAACAAAATTTAGTCTTAAAAAGGCGGTAATATGATAGTTTAGAAAGATTATTTATAACTGTAGACCATTCTTGTATGAATTGGTCGTTCTATCGAGTTTTTAATATAGAAAAATTATTACGTTCTGTATTAAAGTTTCTTGGAATATTGGTTAAACCCAAATGGTCTATAATTGAATTAATTCTGTTTGCCCAACAATTTATGTGCATTGAATTAGATTGGTATGTATAAATTTCGTACATAAACGAGCTATCGATTTCATAAACTTACACCAAAACTTTAACGATCGTTGTTTACAAAGGATCGATAACGGAAACCTACCGAATTCGCCCAATTCCCATAATTTGGTGTTTGCGCTTTTACTCCTAATAATCTTCCAAAAAATATGTAGTGAAGCTTACCAACGTCTTTGAAATTATATACACCCCATACCTCGGATCCATAAAGGAGGATAGGTATACAACAAGTGAATCAAAAAGCGAAAGTTTAGTTTGAACATCTAATGGTATTCTGTCAAATAGTTTTAATAAATTGTGGTACGCTCTCAAAGCCTGGTCAAATAAAGTACGGGTGGCTGTTTTAAACGTACCCGTATAGTGAAAATTTATACCAAGATATGTAAAGTTCTAGACTATTTCTACTTGTTCCCCATTTAAAGTAAAGGTTTTATTGTGATTAGATTTTCGTTTTTCGAAAATGCAAACTTTGGTTTTAGCAACATTGATTTCGAGACCCAATCTTTCAGAGTATCTAAAGATACTGTCACTTTGTGCTTGCGATCTGTCTGGATTTGTGGTAAACACAACAAGATCATCGGCAAACAAAATTAGATATTTAGACAACAACTCGAGATCACTGCCAGATGATGCATTGGAACCTAAATTATCAATAATATCATTATGAAGTTTATGAAACTTATATGTGCGCAAGCATACAAGATAGATGTGTGCGAAAAAAATTGTTCATGGAGGTATGAATATTTTTTCGGACAACGAGAACTCTCGTTTTTGATAGAAGAAACAAACAATTAAACAATTAGTTTAACATTTACGTATATAACATTTACGTTTAAGCTCTATATCAAGACTTTCGAACAGAACTTCTCATAATTCCGATTGAATCTAATGTTTTAAAAAAAGAGAACCAACAATCTCGGTAAAAATAATGGTTGTTCGAAAAATATCAATCTGAAACAAGGAGACAATGGGATAATAGAAAGAAAGAATGAAAAAAAGAAAGGTGGTAAGGAAAGATGGAAGAAAGGAAGAAAAGAAGACACACAAAGAGAGGTTAAATTTTAGAGGAGGAAGATAACTTGATACAACGTCGAATCGGGTTATCAAAGTTTCAATTCTCAGAAAGCCGGTATAAGATACCTTTCAAAAAAAAAAAAAAAAAAAAAATGAAACGGTCATTAAAACATCTTACAAGATAAAGACCCTGTCTTATTTTACCCTCTTATACCACCAACAAAGACCCACACCTTTCAATTAAATGCAATATCAATAAAATATTGTCAGATATCCCGTCGACAGATACGACGGAGAAAAAAAAATCCGATACTGGAATCTCAAACTCCCTATCTTCATGCGCATTGTGACCTTTTGACAACGTAGAATTTAAATCCTAAAACCGTTATTCCTTGGTAAAACCATATATTGTGGGTACTCATTTGAATTGTCTCGACGAGACGATTCAATTGAGTACCAACATTATAGGTATTGGTTTGAGTATAACTGATTTATTATGTTTAAATATACATTTACTCGATGTATCTGAAACGCTGTTGTGAGCTACGCGAACGATGCTTTGCCATGTTCGATATTAGAGACTAGGTAATAAGCAAAGGTGAATGTTTGATATAGGAATTTGATTCAATTTGATATATTGCTGGGACAGAGATATAAATTTGGAACAATGTTGGAAGCTTGCGGATTCTCAATGATAAAAGAATGAGTATATATAAGTTGTTTGGGTTTTAAAGGATTATTTACATAAATATAATTTGAATAGGAGGATAATATATGTATGAAAGACCAATTACGGAAGTAATCTGTTGACACAGAGGTAAATATATTTTTTTCTTTTAATTCCATTTTTCTTCACGCGGGATTTCTCTTCATTTGGTGTATTTTGTTTGTTTCTAATTTCATCCCGACAGAGTTGAATGCTATCTTTTGATTTATCAAACCGATTCACATGTATCTATTTACATACATTCATTGAAAAAATAATCATCAATGCACCTAGATATTTTTCATCTTTAGTCATCTATATCAAATAAAAAAATTGTTTACTTTTTTAGGTTATTTCACCAAAATGAGTATACAAAACAAACATGATAATTAATTTTACCTCAACAAAACCATCATGTAAGACTAAGGAAATGTTAGTCATATTCACACTTGAACGAAAGGATGATACTTAACCTATTGTCATACAGCAAAATTTTAGACTGGTCTTAATTGAAAGGAGTTGCAGATGAATATTTTCAGTTTATGAAATTTTAGATTTTTTCAACTTTCTGGAAAGAAAACATTGTGTAAAATGAAGCAATTTCTTCATTTTACACAACGTTTTCTCGAATGCTTTTCTCGAGGGGCGTCCAAAATCGTCACGGTGTGAGAATGGATTCTATGACATTCAAAATTGGTCAGGCAAGTGAGTGACCGTATTTTCTGACACTACCTGCCTCAGACAAATGATATTACCTTATCTGATTTTCGGATCAGTCGAACTTCAGAAATCTCGAACAAATTAGCCAGTCCCCGACGTGTTCGAGCCACCAAAGTTTGACTGTATGTTGGATGACATTATTCCCTTTGTAAAAGTATTGCAAATCTTGTATTAGGCGGCCACTAAAAGGACGGCAAAAGGAAGGTCGCTTAATAGAAATACAGCTTGATAATAAATATTGATTCAATTATATACATAAACTAATCCAGAATTGCCACTTACCCTATATTGTTAGAACTCATTTATTGTCACTTACCCTATATTGTTAGAGCTCATTTGAATCTTCATTTGGATCGTCTCATTAAGTTCGATCAACAATGAATATAGTTACGAATGTTTTTAGCAATTACCTCAACTTGTTAAGAGGTGTTTTTTGCTTTGCTTTTGAAAAGAACTTTGATAAAGGTCGCTCAACGAAAGCAGTCGCTTAATAGAGGTGGTTCCTTGAGCAAGATAAACTGTAAAACAAATCGACGGAAAATAGAGCGAACAAAAAAGAAAATACCGGCAAAGGAAATCTATTGAAATTTGCTACTTTTTGATCGGTCAGAAAAAAGGGAACACTACTGTGTTTCAAAGAAAAATCATTTGGAAAGAAATCGGACCAAGAAAAAGAGAATTCAAGCTGTAGTTACGAAAAAATTGTCGCTCAACAGCGACACGCCTATTGTAAACGAAAAGTATATGATTGTAAAATGACCGTTTTTTCCCATAAAATCTAAACAAAGAAAATCATATGAGGACACATTGTCAATCTGTGCAGGCTGACAAAGTTTTATACTTTTTGCCCCCCCCCCCCCCCGTCGCATGACGTTCCACATTCATCTATTTATGGCCTGTCATATAAAATAAGACCTGCCGGTTGTAATAAGACCTGCCGAGGAGTAAAAATTATTTAAAAAAAAAGAAGTCAGTTGGACTCTGTCCTTCAAAAACAAACAAACCAGCAAACAAACAAAAACGAATAAAAAACAAAACAAAAACTAAAAAGTAAGATGAAAATGGTCTTTCTATATTAACCGTTTCTCACTCAGTGAATCCTTTAAACCCCATTCAATCAATAAATCAATCAATCAAACGGAAAGCGTTCGCAAGTGTATTGTATTTGCCGCCGCCCTCATAGCGCAGTCTATAGCGCCTCAGACTCCAAATCTTTACCATGGGATGTCATGGGTTCGATCCCCGGCAGCGGCACATGTCCTTTCCATCATTTGTCTCTCATCAATGAGTGGTTCAGAGTAAACATAAGTGGGAAAGTCGCCCGTTGCTAGGTGCTTCAGCCGCCGCGACATAACTGAAAAACTGTTGAAAATGGTATTAAACCCGATCAATCAATCAATCAATCAATCAATCAATCAATCAATCAATCAATCAATCAATCAATCAATCAATCAATCAATCAATCAATCGATCAATCAAAAGGGTAGCATTGGCAAGTGTTTTTTCATTCTGAACCAATTGCTTCATGTTAATTATTCTAGAGAACCAGATATTTTTATTTGCCCTATCTTTCCATTTACAACATCACGACAAAATGTAACCCGCTTTGCACGTGCATTTTTCGTCAAAAGCTAGGTTCAAACGGTAAGCGTTCGCAAGTGTATTGTCATCATCAACGCGGCTAAGTGCTCCATATTAATTATTCTAGAAAATATCTATTTTCATTTGCCATATCTTTGCATTTATAACATTACAACAAAATGTTATCCGATTTGCACGTGCATTTTCGTTAAAAGCTTGGTTCAACCGGAAAGCATTCGCAAGCGTTTAGTCATCCTGAACGCGACCCGGTGCTCCATGTTAATCATACTAGAAAACTAGATATCTTTATTTGCCATATCTTACCATTTACGACATTAATAATGTTTGGAATGTTTTTGAATTAGAGATACGCCGACTATTTTTTATTCCTTTTAGCTGATTAAAACACTTTCCGGTAAAATCCCTGCTTCCGTGAGTCATTATATTTGAGACAATATCATAGGTAAAGAAGAAATTGCTTGTAGCTAGCGGTTTCTTCTTTCCCCATCAATATTTTCCTTTCAGTAGGTTGGTTTGTTATCAAATTGCGCTCACTTCTAATGGTCGTTTACAACTTTTAAAATTGGACAGACCTATTATTTTGAAAGACAGGGTAAAATTAGAACTTGTACAAGTGCATGCAGGTCTTTCATTAGTGATTCACCTCGTTCTAAAGAGCTTATTGTTACTTTTCAGCAAACAAATCTACGGATCGCCGGGCTAGCCCACTGAGCTCCGAGAGGAAGGTCCATTTCCATATAAAACGGCATTATCATGCAAAATTCATGGTCATTAATTAACTAATTGTTATTAACATGTAACAAAAAAGTAACATAGTTGGTTGGCGACCTAAACGTCGTAAGGTCAGATCAGGCCAGGTCGAATAGTCTGTAGTTACAACGTCTAAGTCGCCAAACCAAGACGAACGATTCTTATAAATGTCGACCAAACTCGGAGTTCAAAGTTCTCTTCTAAAGGTCTAAATAAATAATTTTTTTGGTCGATCGACATAAGCGATCCGTCAGATCACATTTCCAACAAATTATTATTTCGTTTTCCCTTTTGTTTTCCGTTTATGATCAAATCTTGATTTTTAGCTAGCAAAGCGTCAGCTTTGATAGCTTAAGTTAACAGACGAAATTTTGAGGTCTTCTCAAAGTTCAACGAGTGCAAACTGTCACTGGAGGCTTAACCACTAAATCAATTGAATGCCTACGCCGTAAAAAGTAGTTCTTGTGTATTTTAGGAATTTGTATTTGTTGAGAACTCTTTAAAAAGCAAGCTATTTAACCCATTCGCACTAAATTTCGCTTTTAAAGAATCTCAAGGAAAAAGCTTTGGAAAACATTGTGGACAATGAAGAAATTGCTTGTCACAAGCAATTTCTTCAATGTCCGCAATGTTTTCTGCCCAACAAGGGAAATATTTTTTAAATTCAGTCAACTTTAAATTGTGGTCTCTGACTTCTATCAATTTTAACCAGTCTAAGATTTTTTCACGTTGTAATGGGTTAACTTCAGGCTTGCTTTAATCTCGTTTATTCATCATGATAACCTTTGGCATAGAAGATTACTTAACAAAACTATGTTTTGCTAGCTTACAGTACTTTCAGTACTTTGATTTTTCTTCTTCAACAGCTAATGGGCTACTGGCTATAAATTTTGCAAAATAACGCCGTATGAAATCTGTCAATTGCCGAGTCAACAATACTAGTAATTTACAATTTTCATAGGATTGTCTTCCCATACGTGCTCATAATTTGGGTAATTTATCCACCTTTTTTACTATTTATTTGTGGCTCATGACAGATACTTTTTTCGTCAGAATGATAATCAAAATGTGTGATGCCCTCAAAGCTGTCGGCAGTCATGCAGTCGCAGGACTTCAAATAAATCACGTATGATTTAAGTCTTATCTTAAGCTCTAACAGCCACGAAACTTAGTCAGAATTTATGTGAAGTCAAAGGGATAATTTTTTTCGATTTCGTAAATTGTCAGTTAAAAGCTATATTTAGTGCTTATCATAATCATTTTTGCCTCCAACCTTTGATAGATCTGTTGAAAGTGGGTCATATGCAAATGAGGCATGCGGTGTCGACATCCGACTGTCTTCGTTCGTAATTCCACCAAGCCTTTGCTAGATACCCACAAAAAGCCATTTTCGCTCACCAAATAACCACGAAGACACTTAAGTAACAAATGCCCGCCTGTGTGCATTCTGGTCATTTTAGCATATCTTGTTTCCAATGGTTTAGATCTGTAGAATTTTGCGATCGATATAAAATGTTGTTATGAAACACTAATCCTTAAAGATACTTTACACAATTCCACACAATGACAATTCTGGATGCTGGACGCCCCCACAGAAAATAATTTGGAAAACATTGTGTAAAATGAAGAAATAACTTGCAAGTTATTTCTTCATTTTCCACAATGTTTTCTACCCAGAAAGTTTGAAAACAACAACAACAACAAAAACAACAACAACAACAAAAACTTTCATGAACTTTAAATTCTCGTCGGAAACTTCTTTCAATTTTGACCAGTCTAAAATGTTGACGTCTGGTAACAGGTTAAAACTGTTATCGTGCATGTAGTTTGTTTCCTTCATGTAGAGCCTTTCGTAGCCATTCGTCTGTATTGATTACTATTACCGAACGGTTCACTTTGCACCGTTAAACATTGATATCATTAGAAAAGGTACTAAACAATTCTCTACAAAAGTCTTTTATCGTAATATTTTGTAAGCGAGAGTTACGGTTTCTTGTCAGTCGCACCCCTACGTGTATATGCAAATGTATGGCAAAGGATGGGAGAAGTTAATCCAATACCAGAGAAAAAAATCAGGCTTATCAAAAATGAGAAAAGGTTGCACAGAGCAAACTGAATGTAGGTAAAAAAAGACAAAAATGGTATCGAGTTTTAGAAAAAGACAAAAATCTTGTGAAAAACAATTTTTCATTTCCCCCCGAAGTCTCTCGTATATATGTATACATATATAAAAAATATAATCGTGAAACAAGTAATTGTGCGGGAAAGGGTTAAACAGAATCAGGACTTCACGTAGGTCAGTCTATTCTATGATTTACGTAGATATTTCGTAGATAGCGATTAACAAATATCGATGATAGGCTAATTACCTTATTTCCCCAGCTTATTATCTGTCATATCGGGTGTTAATAACTCATAGTTTTCTGTAATTACCGTTCTTCAAAGCATCAGGACGCTCCTTTGTTATGTTTTCCGTATTTGATAATGGTACCAATTACGACAGGTTTTTACATCAGTTTTCTTCTGTCTCTTCTTGGTTTCACCGAGTTTTTTCAGAATTTATACAAGGCATTCTTTCAAATTCATAATCTTATAATTTGATTCTTAGTTTCGTCTATCCAAAAAAAAAAAAAAAAAAAAGGCGTTCTGATTGGTCAAATACATAATTATTCATACCTCTATGAACAAATTGTTGTGATCTTTATTTAAATTAAGGTCAGTAGGATGTAAAAAAAAGAAGTAATATGTTTTGTCGTAACTGCAGCGTGAATAAGCTAAAGTTACGACGTTGACGTCGCCCAGCCACAATTTTGTATGCTTCCTCACAAATTAGTCCCATACACAAAAGTATCTTTATTTGTAAAATATTTGCTTTTTCCGCTCGATGTTATTAATTTATAAGAAATGAAGAAACTATTTTTGCTTTCATGGAGGTATGAAACGAAAAACCTTATCACACTTGTGTGACTAGTCTTTATCGTTTCATACCTTCATGAAAACAAGAAATATTCTTGTGTGATTAGTTTTGTCGTTTCATAACTCCATGAAAACAAAAATTAGTCTTTTTTCATTACGCAAATGGGTTAATCTAAAGCTACATGATTCTCAAATAAGCTGCCGGCATTGAAGCCCCGGTAACATGTATATTGCAAAAATAACTGAACAAGTGATAACATGTTTACTCGTTAAGCGGTAAATGATATGAATCGTACAGATTAGTGGCAGCGTAATTATATGGAACAATCCTCTTGCAGCTGACCTTTAACCCATTTCCACTTGACAAAATTTTAGACTGGTCCAATTTGAAAGAAGATGCAGACAACAATTTCAAGTTGATGGAATTTTAAATTCTTTCACCTTCTTGGATAGAAAACATTGTGGATAATGAAGAAATTGCTTGATACAAGCAATTTCTTCATTTTCCACAATGTTTTCCAAAGCTTTTTTCTTGAAAGGCGTAAAAAGGAGGGATTGAGTTGGAATAGGTTAAATAAACATGTAACAACATGCTTTTTCCTCAAAAGATCATGAAATGTACTTTAACCCTTTCAATCTCTGGTTGTTACAATCATGTGAATTTATAATTGAGAAAAATTGTAAAAAAAAAAAAAAAAAAAGAAAAAAAGAAAAAGAAGAAATTAGTTGTAACTAGCAATTTCTTCTTCTTTCACAAAATTTTCTACCCTACGGTCTGGTTATTTTTTTAATTAAATCTACTTAAAATTTTCGTCTGCAAAACCTTTTAACTTTGACAGGTCTAAATTTTTGTAAAACAGGAAAGGGTTAACAAACACATCAGACAACAAAATTTAAACTGCTCAAATTATAGACGACATTTCAAATTATGCTAGAATTGGGAATTAAGTGCAAAAAATATTGTGAGAAAAGGATAAATTGTATGTTGCTAACAATTTCTGCTTTTCCCATAAAGTTTTCCATGACTGTATTTCTTCAGGGCATCACTATGTAGAAATGGGTTAAACAGGAAAACTTTAATCGAAAATATGGGCAAATTAGAAAGATTTGAAAGATATTTTGGGTGAGTAAATTTATGGGTCTACTTAGCGCAAGCATACACAATAATTGTGTGATGGTGATGGAATGGGGTTAAACGCCACTTTTAACAGTATTTCAGTCATATCGTGGAGGCTGGAGCTTCCTGGTATTTCTCACACCAGTACTACCTCTACACCCTTTCCTAGCCTCCAGCTACTATCCCACTTAGGTTTTCAATTATCCTACCATTGGTCGGAAAGAATATGTGCCGCCGCCGGGGATCGAACCCATGACAACCTATGATTGAAGATCAAAATTGTGTACATGGAAGTATGAAAAGCAAACAAACAAGAGGAGCAAGCAAGCAAACAAACAAGCAAAAAAAAAAAAAAAAAAAAAAAAAAAAAGAAAAAAGAAAAAAAATCAATAATCATTTTTACCGAAGTGGTACTAAAAGTCACATTTTTCACAGAAACTGATATTCATTGTATGTTGAAAACGTAAGCAAACAACATCGGAATTACATTTGAGCCTTCATCCAGGAAAACCAACCTAAATTTACACATTTGTAACCTTCCTGATTTTAGACAAAAAATCGTCTTGCTTTACCAAAATAAGATATAGATGTCAATATCTTAAAAATACACGACTAACTGATTACGAGATAACGCCATTTCAGTCTTGCATTACGTAATGAATCAACTGTTGACCTTATGTTAATAATCTAACTCTAAGAAACGACGTCGACGTTACGTTAAATCATGGCTGCAGTGGGGGCAATCGAGTCTCGGTGATTGGCCCATCGAATTTTTGATTGACAGATGCGATCAGCCAATTAGTGAACGTTAAGTGAAAACTTGAAACTAGACAGCTTAAAGAAATAACAAGCATTTTTATTGTTTCAATGAAAGTAAAGGGAAAAAAGGGAGAGAGGGAGGGGGGTGAGGGAGAGAGAGGGCGAGAGAGACAGAGAGAGCGAGTGAGTGAGTGAGTGAGAGAGAGAGAGAGAGAGAGAGAGAGAGAGAGAGAGAGAGCGAGAGAGAAAAAAGAGAGAGAGAGAGAGAGAGGGGGGAGAGAGAGAGGGTTAGAAATAATTTGTGGACGATTTCTTTCTTTCGTCGCCGACTTAACCACAGAATCTTGTTTACAAACAAAACAAAACCAAGTCCTAATTGGATCTGATGGATTATTGGTCTCTGCCATGAGTTGATATTGATTAAAATCTGATTTCATCTTTACTTCGTAATGAATCCTAACAATTTACACTGTTCATCATTAGAGATGCCTTACATTGGATAGTGGGTTTTTAAAAGTTCTCTAATTTTCGATTTGTTCTACCAAAATGGTTTGATTGCATAGGATTTACGGCCATTTTCAACAGTAGTTCTGTCAGTTATATCGCAGAGTCTGGTGCACTTACCCATGTTTTCCTGTCGATTCTTATACCAATACAACCCCACCATTCGATCCGAGCCACCAAATGCTCACCCCACTATAGATGTAAAACAATCGGCTGGCCCCTCCCACTTGCTTCGTTAGCCCCACCCATTGACTCCGATAGGAAGTCCTGCTGCGATTTGAAAAAAATATGGCAAGTAGCATGTAACAAAAAGGTAAAATAAGTTGGTTAGCTTGAATAAGCTGTAGTAACGTCGTTCACAAACAAAAACAACAACAACAAAAAAACCAGCAAAAAGGTTAACAAAAATGGCGGCCAACAAAAAACAAACAAACAAACAAACAAAACAGTAAAGGGTTATGCCCACTACTCAGTTTTACGGCTGTGTTGAGTAGGGATGGTTTTCATCCCGGTATCGTTAGAGCTCGAGCCTGCGACCTTCAGATCACGCGTCACACACCTATAAGACTCGGCCATCGAGACACTCAATCAATCTCCCCTATTTCAAATGAAACAACCTGGTAAGGTCTGTGTGTGATTGGTTTCTTCGATATTTTTTTTGGGTACATATGTACAATGTTATTTTGATATTGAATTCAATTTCAAATTCTCTGTACCATTCAGTGAGTTGAAAAACTACAAAACTATAAGAATAGATATTAAAGTCTATGGCTACCAGAAAACAAGAACTACCTTCCTTTGAAAGATGCGTATATGCAAAACACTTAGTCGTATCTTAGTAAAATTTTCTGTAACTTTGAAATTCTTATGAGATGGAGAGAATATTTTTTTTCATGGAGGTATGAACCGAAAAAACTAATCACACTTCGCGTATTCATACATAAGTGTGGTTAGGTATTTCGGTTCATACCTGCACGAAAACAAAAAATATCCTCTTCATTTCTTATAATTTAATAATATCGATCAGAAAAAAGCAAAAACTTTACAAATTCTGATACTTTTTTGTATGTTTTTTTGTGCGGAAGCATACAAAACATCTGCGAGCTCAAAAGTTTGTTGTTCCTAGAGGTATGAATGATTTTCTTCGACCAATAAGAATGCCCGTTTTTGATAAACGAAACTAAAATTCAAATTACATTTGGGTTCAAATGTCTTGCAACTTGCCCGAATGTGTCCTGGAAAAATTAAACTATTGGGTCCAAAACATGTTCACTGATGCATTTACATTGCATCTGGCTTCGCTCGGGACAAACAATCATTTCATTTGAAATACAGATTCGGATTGGGTCTTTGAGTTTTACTTTTTCGGAACCAAATGTCTAGACACATACAAATTATGATCACTTTTTACAAGGTCATATTTTATGTAGGTGTGTGAATGTATCTGAGACAAAAATTAATATCTCAAAATCTTACGCAATGCTTCCCAGAAACATTCAATTACTATATGAGGGTCTTGTTGACCGTTTTATTCTGGCATCAAAAGTTCAGATTGTGAAACCTGAGTCTTCATTATCAATAATTAATGAACATGTATGAGCACTTTACACGATTTTTGCAGGGGCAACTGGCATGTAAGATACGATAAACACTTATCTCTTTCCCTTTTTCAGCCCACGTTGTTGTACTCTCATATTCTTGTTGTCGTTATCTCGCGATCTCATTCTCGTTATGTCGTGTTCTTACCGTCGTTCTCATGCGCCTTGGGCTTCAATTTTTCACAGAAAAACGTGATAGCCCTAACGGTATTCCGTACTCGGTATTTTTAAATCCAGAACGCAATATTTAAAAGATAAGCCAGAGCTTAACGTTGATTATTTGAATGGGGGTTTGCGCCACTTTAAACAGTGTTTCAGTCATATCACGGCTGGAGCACCTAACCATGGTTTCCTGGTATTTCTTACACCAGTACTACGACTACACCCTTTCAGAGCATCAAGCTGCTCATCCCAATAAGGTTTACTACGGTTTTTGTCACACCGTTTCTGATGAATATCGCAACAAAATGTTTTTATTTGCAAAGAAGTTCTATCAAAAAATAAAATTATCCTTACAAGATTCACTTAGATTCGAGAGAGAAAAAATCCTTAGAGTCGAACCCTGTATACAAGATATTAGCGGGCTCTTTGTATCCGTGGAGTGTCCATGCAGAAGCTTACTGTAGACATGCTGGTCTATCGTAAAGTTTTTATAAGTACAATAGACGTTTCGTTTTCCTTAACGAAAAGGTCAAGCCATTACCAGACAGCAACATTTTAGTCTGGTCCAAATTCAAAGAAGTTGCAGACGACAAATTTTAGTTCATGAAATTTTGAATTCTTTTTACTTGAGGTATACAAAACATTTTGGATAATTTTCTTCAATGTTTTCCTAAGCTTTTTTTCTTCGGGCGTCTAAAAGTGTCATTGTGTGGGAATAGGATAAACATGACCTGATAAATTATAGAGGCATCATTCGGCAATCGTACTTGACTTGCAAAAGTCCTTTGAGCTCTTTGGTAGTTAACCAACTGACCTCTGGCGTTAATGCAGTCTTCTTCTTCGGATAAATAGAAGTAAACGTAACTAGATAAAAAAAAAAAGTCTTCGAGTTATTAACCGGTGCTTTCTATTCACTGAAAAATGACGGATCGCTGGCAACGTCCGTCGAGCTCCGACAGAAGGTTCTTTTTCGATATTAACCCTTTACTTATTTTTGAATTTTTTGACTGGTCCAAACTGTAAGAGATTTCATACGACAACGACAATTGGGTGCAATTTTAAATGAAACCATCCTATGTGGTAGAAAATATTATGGAAAAAGAAGAAATTGCAATTTCTTCTTTTTCCACAATGTTTTCTCAAGTTTAAAATTACGGCGACGTAAAATCCAGGGTTTGTACAGGAAAGGGTAAAACTGCGTTATTTTGCTTAATCTGTAGTTATGGGCAATACCATGAAACGAAAAAGTAAAAGGGTTGTTGGGCGAACTACATGTCTTAAGTACAGCTTGAATGAGAGTACTTAAGTCGCCAAACCAACAAAAAAGGTTCTCTTTACGTCGGCCAGTGCCGGAGTTCAAAGATAATTTCCGATTTAAATGAATGATTCCAAAGGTCGATTGATTCTTTGACAACCGCGATCCCACATTTACGGTAATGGAATATAAGTTTGCTTAAATGTGCTTGAAGGAGAATCCGCATATCGAAAATTAGATTAAAAGTAATCAAATGTCAGGAAACCCGAAATTTGAAATATATATTTTCCTATCAAGAATTTTCAATTTTTACCTCGGCGCCAGACGTTCCTCCATAATAACAGCAGGGTTTATAAAATCTGAAATTAAGAGATACATGAATCGAATACATCAGAGAAGTAGAGCCGTCGCGAATCGACACTTGCATCAAATCTAGAATCTGAGACTGTCTTCTCTAAAGTTTAGATTCAAGAACCTGTTATTGGCATGGGACGTCACAACGAAGAGGTTTGAATAGCAATAGTCTTGTTTTTTTTCTAACGTGAATCACTTTAACTTTTACTAGACGAAATTGTAGATTGGTCCAAATTCAAAGAAGAGGTAGTCGACCGTTTTATTCTATTTCATTTTATTTCTTTCAGGGATGAAAAAATCTTTGGAAGTGAAGAAATCGCTAGATACAAACAATCTCCTAATTTTCAACAATTTTCCCCCAAGTTTTCCTTTTTCTAGAGGGGCGTAAAAAAGCGGGATTGTGTGAGAATGGGTTAATCCTTGTCGAGTTGAATAAAGACTTTAAAAACTGCATCAGAATCAAAGAGATAAAAGCACCGGTAGACCTGATTGATGATCATTATTTTTTTTGAAAACCAATCTTATAAACGACTCTAACTGAAAGGGACAAAAGGGACAAATGCTGTAAAATAAGAACAGACTGCATATATTTGCACACTAATCACTGTCTATTATTTCCACAAAACAGGAATATTACAGGCTCAGCATGACATGTGTTAAAGTTCGTAACCATTCGGGTTCAATCGATATAGAGTGATAATTTAGTTTCCATGTTTCTATAAATAGAATTTACACATAAACATAGAGTCAAGGGCAGAATAGTTAAGTAATACAGGACTGCATATCGACTCCTTACTTCAACGGGATTCTGACACGGAAGTTTGTCGGAGATAACCGGCTATGTCAATTAGTTGGTCGTTCAGGACAATATAAAATGTAACTCGTTAACGGGCGACATAAACACCGTGAGTACAACTTCAATAGCCTATAGTTACGACGTTGTGGTTGCTAACATTTTTACACATAAGCCCGGGATAAACATTGCAGCTATTTGAAGTAGGAGAGTTATGATTGACCAATAAAAATTTTGCTTGATAGCAACATCCGTCGATTGCAAGCAGTCGCATCTTAAACACACTACTGATTTGATGAAATGTATGAACTATGTACGGTCAGACTTGTATCAGATGGTAACCGATTGCAGACAACAGTTTTTGCGCTTTACAACGCAATATTCAATTTCATATGGAGGGTCCGACTTTTCACCTCCTCATTATACAAAGTAATATCCATCGCCCAGAATATACAGGGAAGCAATAACCAACTTCCCACAGACGGCCTCTCTAAAAAAACAATAGCCATCTCCCAACATATATAATTAAATCAATGACCATTAATCAACATGTATAGGCCCGCTCTTTACAAAGCAATGACCCTCACCCAACAGACGGCCGTGATTTACAAAGCAATGACCCTCACCCAACAGACGGTCGTAATTTACAAAAAAAAAAAAAAAAAAATACCTACAAAGTGTACGGTGCTTTGCACCCAATTCAACCGAGAAGTCTATGTTCGCTTTGCAGTTACATGGCGATGTGTGTGTTTTAGTTATATCGGAATTCCAAAAGCAAATTAAAAAAAAAAAAATGAAATTGAAATTCTGATATATAGATGTCAAAATCAAAGATTTGTCTAATTTTAGACACCACATTTTACATACAAAGTAGAAAACTATACGGTCATAGACATAGATTTGTCTTATTTTAGACACTACATTTTTACAGATCAAGTAAAATTCTATGCGGTCAGATTTAAAACAATAAGTCGATAATAACAAAATTACAAGTCAAAATTAATATTCCTTTTCGGCGAGATAATTCGCGAGTGCAATTTTACTTAGAAAGAAATGTGTTAAATTAGTCTGCAAAAAATTGAATCAAAAAGTGATTGATAAATTTAGATAATAATTTCACAAAACATCTAGTTTTGAAATATTAGATTTACAAAAACTATTTTCTTGAACGTTTGGAATCACACTGGGATATGGTTGATAGATCTTAGAATTGACGTATATTTCTATATAAGATGGTTTTATCGCAAAAGTTATGGTCCAATGATCGTCCATGCCAAAAGGGGCTATCTCGACATGAAATAACGTATAAACCATAGTCACCATTGTCAAACTGGGCTAATCGAAGTCTACCTGGCTATGCCCAGGTAGATAGTTCCACTTAGATATTAAACGGCTTTATTTTGAAAAATATATTGCTAGTAACATGTAAATGAAGATCAAAAAGGTTGGCGACATGAAAGTCGTTACTAAATCTTGAATAAGCTGAAGTTACCACGTTTAAGTTGCCACACCAATATTTTAAATGCGTGTAAAATGAGATATAAAATTAGACAGAGAACATTGTGAGAAAACGAAAAAATGCTTGCCAGAGGCAATATCTCATTTTCTAATTATGTTACCTAAACTTAATTTTTTCATCACATCAAAATTCGGGATTCTGCAAAATAGTTTACTAGTTATACGAGCGATATCGAGGGTCGAAGATTCGAATCACGATGGGTTCATATTACAAAAGAGAGTCGCACACTTAGAAAGCTGACAAAGGTCAATTCTATCTTCTCTTTGTAGATTTTTTTTAAAATCTAATGTTACCATACCATCTTATCATAAATTTATTTGAAATAGTATATTCAATGAGGGTCATTCTTTGGTTATCTCTCTTGAATACTCTCCAGAAATACATTGGTCCCTAACAGTGTTTTACTTGGACTTATACTAGGTTTCTTTGCACTGTCTGGTTTTAAGATCAGCTGTATAATGCAAACTTTAGAGTGGGAAAATTCGTTTCATCTTTAAAATACATTTCTGTGCTATTTCTTAACCATAAACTAACACCATCGAGAGATTTGCATTTATAATAAAACTAGAAAAGGAAAATAAAAATCGCAACTTCCCCATACTGAACAAGGATAAAAACAAAGGTAATGAAGTGAAAGAACCAATGTACAATTTGGCACACCTCTGATTTAATTGTCACAGGACAAAGGGAAGATAACACAGGAATGTCCCTCATTGGCTTCTGCTAGAACCCATCTTGTTGTCAGATATTGGGTTTACCGGAACTCCCGACAGATCCAATTTTCGCTCGACAGTTCACCTTTTTAAGTCTTGACACATGATAAACGACATCGCTTTTGGCATATTGACGTATTTTTAATTATCGCGTTTCTTAACCAAAATGACTGTGATAACTACGATAGCATTCTCATTAGAACAAGATCTGCCATACCGTTATCTGTGATATCGTTATCTTCGATACTATTATCAGCCATACCTTTATCATTTAATTCCTGTAGAAAGTACAAAAGTACAAAGATATTATGAAAGAGGACAAGTTACCTTGACCTTTATCAATTATGTACTAATATTTGATTTATCCGAGAATCGCGGTGACAAGAAGTTTAACCCTTGTCATACTGAATGTTCCTGCGTTGGCAGGAGGTATAGTAAAAGATCAGCCTACACTTATGTGCAGGCTGATTTTCGTCTACACCACCTGCCTGTCCCTTTTAAGCCAGAACGGTTTATGGGACAAACTTTTCAAAAGAAGTATTAATCTTCAGTTAGCGCTTCCAGTACTTTCAGCCCTTTAATTATAATGAAAACCTATGGAGGGTTTATATATTCGGTATGATAGATGTTAAGAATCTTGACCAAATTATATCGTAAGATTAAATGTTTCGGACTAGAGTAGAGTTGCAAAAGGTGTGACGTAAAGTGTCGAGTGGTGCCGAGTAAGAAACTAAAATGGCCAATACACTGTCAATATAATCGGCAATAAAATACTGATTCCCTAAATTGATTAATCTTTAAGATCATCAATAATATGCTGATGGGAGAGTAGAAAACAATAATAAAAACAAGCAGAAGCAACAACAACAACAACCAAAAAAAAAAAAAAAAAAAAAAAATCAAAAAAGAAGAAAAACAAAACAAAACAAAAACTCTCAAACAAAACAAAAACCAAAATAAATAAATGAATAAACTAAAAAAAATCAACAAAACCAACAACAAAAAACCCATTACCCCATCACAAAAACGAAAATGCAACAAACAGATAAACAAACAATACAAAATAAGAACAACAAAAAAATCAGACTATACCCGAGTATCGAAACCAGATCAGAACATATTTAAACATAATAGGTTAAAAAGGAATAGAATCATATTGTTCGGAAGGTGTCATGGTACGGTGTTATTTGTTAAAGATTGTTAATCCTTGCCATTCCGCCTCCCCCGTGCATCCATGAACAAAATTGAACAACGCACCTACTTTGCATGCTTGCCCGAAAAGTAGATCCACACAATTATTCAAAATTAGTGAACTATTTTCATTGTTTTTCGTCATGGCTTGAATTATGAGAAATAAGCAGACTTTTTATATTTGCTTTGCGTATTCATACAGTGTCATTAAGTTTTTTTTTGTATAAACACTGATATATGAAGTTTTTGGTTCATATTTCAATGACAATAAAACTAATCACATCATTTCTTAGATATCTATCATTGCAGTTTGTAAACCGTTTGCTATGAGGCTAGAATGTCAATAGCTTATAGAATATTCACGCCTTAAAAACACGGTCTTTCTCCATTCAACGACTTACACTCAGAGATAAATAGAATGTTTTCTGCAAAAACAAATGAACAAACGATTGAATGAACAAACAAACAAAAAAATGGCATACTTCTGCTCTGTTTGAATCTGGAAAGAGAAATGTGGTTAGGTTTTTTTAGGCATCAAATTAGCAATTTTTTCCCTTACATGCATAAGGCGTTTTTGAGGAACTATTTTACATAAAGGTAGAATAGATAAATTAAAACAGAACAAAACAGAACAAAACAAACAACAACAATAACAAAACAACAACAACAACAAACAAACCCAAGCCTCCAAAACAAAACAAACATCCACCAAATAACAACAACAATAAAACACCCGGGATATGCAGATTGCGCCTTTTTGTGTATCGAATGGCCAATTTTGAAAAAACCCTTTTTGATTGGAAAAAAATAACATAAGCTAATAGAAATAAAGAAACGACATAAAATATTTATTTCTCCATAAATTCGTTTTTATAGGTCTGGCAGATAGGAAAGTTAATATTTCCCCGGATTCCATCTACATCCATTAATAAAAAGCCCGCCTGCACATTTTCTTTCATTTCAAAACGATTTAGAATTTGATAAAAGGCGTCCCGCCGTGCCTGCACAACTGCAAAAATTAATGTCGATACATCATCCAGATTGAAATGCAACAGGCTAAAAGATAAATATGATTCATCAAAGGAAATTCGACCATATGGAAATTCCGTAGTATTTAAACCATTCCGAGAAAAAACAAAATTCTAGACTGTTTCAAGTTGAAAGATTGTTGCAGACGTTGTAGACGTTATTCTCAGATTGATGGAATTTTAAATCTTTTCTTCTTTTTTGGATCGAAAACATTGAGGATAATGAAGAAATTGCTTGATACAAGCAATTTCTCCATTTTCCACAATGCTTTCTAAAGCTTTTCTATTGATAGGCGTAAATGACAGATTGTGTGGGAACGCATGGGTTAATAGACAATTTTTCGTGATGTTTCATGTTACAGTGAAAACTATTGTCCCGACAACGGACATATAGGGGATGATATTTTTAAAAGTTAAATACAAAACAAGAAAACAAAACAAACAAACAAACAAACAAAACAAAACAAAACAAAACATCATCGAGATATAGAGGAAATAGTTTTCACTGTTATATGAAACACTACTAAATATATGGTTTATTCCCCGATCAATATATTCTGATTTTTACATTATTTTCGAAATTAAGACTTATTCTTAGAGATACAACCAAGACACCTACCAGTTTGAAAGCTCGATTCTGTAGGCATTTTTCAACAATTCATGTCAATTTCGAACTAAAGGCCATTCTATTTTATGTCAGAGACATTTTTGATTATCGAATTAAAACGAACTGTCAATATGTCTCGAATTTTAATGTATTCGTTCACTTTTAGTTACAGTGATGTATAGCACCAACTGAACAATCACCCGCCCACTTGCCTCGTTAGCACCGCCCTTTGAATCCGAATTCCTCCCCCACTGCCTCCCGCCACCCGTCCTCTAGATCCGCCTATAAGGGTCTATAAAGATGCGGTTACTTCAGCTCGATATTTCGGTCGCCCGTCAAATACACATTAATTGACAGGTAAGCGTGGTCGACCAGAGTTCGGGATTTCAGAAAGCTCCCCTACGCTAAGTAAAATAAGTGGTAGCATACTTTGCTGGTACATTTTTGTAAAAAGGCAATTTCAAGCTAATTATTTGATACATTAAACTGAGCCCCGGTGAACGTGACCGTTGAAAAAGGTTAAATAACACACGTTGCCATTTGGCGATTAACCCATTCCCACTCAAGCCCTCCTTTTTCCGCGCCTCAATTATAGAGTTTTGGAAAAAAATTGTGGAAAATGAAGAAATTGCTTGTATCAAGCAATTTCTTCATTATCCACAATGTTTTCTACCTAAAAAGGCGAAAAAAAAAAAAAATAAAAAAAAAAAAAATAAAATTCCATCAACTTGAAATTGTCGTCTGCAACTTCTTTCAATTTTGACCAGTCTAAAAATTTGTTGTTAGGGAATGGGTTAAATTATATAAATTGCTAATCTGTCAATGATCCGTAGCTCAAAATTACTACGAGATGGCCCTGTTCAAGGTACGACTTAACACTTTACTTATATTTTCAATATTTTTGACTTGTCCAAATTCAAAGGGCCGGCAGACGACTTTATAAAATAAGCGCAATTCAAAAAGTATTCATCCTTTATGAGAGAACATATTGTGAGAAAAGAAGAAATTACTTTGAACAAGCAGTTCCTTCTCCTTTCTCACAATGTTTTCTGTAGTTTAACACCACAGGGACGTAATTACCAATCGTTGAATGGGAAAGGGTAAAACGTTGGATGTGGTTATACTTTCCATGCATCGTAAATACAGACCCAGAAAGTTATAGTTACGATATTTTGGAAGCGAGGGTCCTTCACACAAACAAACATTGATATAAAAGATATCGATGGTGTTCTACGAAAACCTCGTAACTAAAGCTTGTAACAAGCTGTAGTTACGACGTTTTCGTAGAACAACGACGATATTTGCTGTTAACACATAAAATCTTAGGGTACAAAATCTCGGACGCTTATTTTCGGACAAACAAATAGTTGAAATTCTTGTATATTTTGTATAATTTTTTCTTTTACAATATTTTATACCTTACTGAACGAACAAGAACAAATTTTATATTGTTGTCTGCTAAAACTTTAAAATTTTCAGACCTAAAATTTTCAAAAAGAGAAAGAGGTTAAGACTGATAATAATGATAATGATATAGTTTTAATGAATACCGCAATGGTCCCTTGTCGTTTGACAACTGACTTATTCATTCATACGGAATGTGGATAGACCCCCCCCCCCCCAAAAAAAAAGAAAAATAGAAAGGAGAACGGAGCCTTCACAGGTCTTTTGACCCATATCCACACGATCCAGGTTTCTACCCCCCTCAACACACACAGAATATATAACGTCAAAATTGGGAAATTCGATTGTACAAAATCGTATCTAAATTCTTTTCCACCTTCATAAGGATCATTATGTGATTGTTGTAATACAAAGCACTCCAAATCTTCACTAATGGGATGTCATGGGTTCGATACCCGGCGGCGGCACATTTCCCTTCCGACATTTTCTCTCACCAATGGGTGGATAATCGTAACTCTAAGTGGGATAGCAGCTGGAGGCTAGGAAGGAGAAGTGGTAGTACTGGTGTGAGAAATACAAAGAAACCATTGTTAGGTGCTCCAGCCGCAGCGATATGACTGAAATACTGTTAAAAGTTGCGTTTAACACCATTCAATCAATCAATCATGTAATATAAATCGTTGCATGAGTTTCAAGCCGAGTAGGGAAATCGTTCCTTTGCTGTGAGAATCCGATACAAGGTTTCATATCACTACCACACCATAGTATTCCATTATATATAAAACGAAATTTGTTTAAATTAATCAGTCCTTTTTAGGTAGCAAAGCGTCAGCTTTGATAGCTTAAATTAACAGACAAAATTTGAGGTCGTCTCAAAGTTCAACGAGTGCAAACTGTCACTGGAGGCTTAACTACTCGATCCGTTAATGCTACGCCATAAAAAGTAGTTCTTGTGTATTTCAAGAATTTTGAAAACTCTGCCTGCAAGTGCATCTCCTGAGTTATTCAGCTCACTTGAGCACATCCTGTTCAAAATCACTCTGATGAGAGTCTTCAAAGAAATTGCAGACGACATTTTCATATTGTTGTAAATTCTAAAATATCTATCTCTCTAGGAAGGAAACACTCTGGAAAACGAAGAAATTGTTTGTAACAAGCAATTTCTTCATTTTCCACATTGTTTCCATAACTTTTTTAAGAGTGGTAAAAAGGAGAGATTGTGTGGGAAATGGATTAACTCATTGGTTACTTTAACCTCGTTTATTTATCATGATAACGTTTAATGAACAAAGCAATGCTTTTCTAGCTAACAGTACTTTTCAGTACTTTGATTTCAAATCACGATAACATTATTCTTTACCGCGAAAATGACAGTACTTGACTATATCGTATCTATGATACGGATTTTTTCTGTTGAGTCCGATTTTGTGCGCACGCAATAAATGTATTTTATAAGGACAGTTGTTAGGTACATTATGAAATGTGTTATTTCGATATCTATAACATTTTCCTGCCATAGTCGGAAGTATTACATTCTGGCATAATTCATCACTGATTAAATAGTAAATTATGAAATTGACCAATCGCTTGTCCCGCCCACTGCCTTCTCAGACCCCGCCCATTAACTCCGACAGGTATTTCCGCTTCGATTTTTAACGGCGTTGTATTGGAAAAAAATATGGCCAGTAGCATGTAACGAAAACGTAAAACGGTTGGTTTGACGACCTAAACGTCGTAACCACAGCTTGAAAGAAATGTAACTACTACGTTTAAGTCTCAAAACCAATGAAAATGTGTTGCATTAATGTAGAAGTTAAAAGATCACTGCGCGTTTATATGTATGTTTTCCTTAATCAATTGAATAAGCTGTAGTTACGACGTTTTGGTCGCCAACCAACCGTTTAACTTTTTGTTGCATGTTTCTGGTGGTAAATTTTACGAAATAAAGCCGTTTGATATGGAAGTGGTACTTCCTGTCGGAGTCAGTGGGCGGGGCTAGCGATCCGTCAATTTCATAGATATACGGGGTCTGTGGGCGTCCTGATATTGTAATTACGAGAATTGTATCTGCTTCTGGTATTGACGTCATCGCTCTACAACTTCACAGTAGATTAACAGTTGATTATCATTGCCAAACGTGATCTGATATCGTAAAGTCTGAAACCTGTATTTGATTGTGTAAATTCACAATATATCTCCTGTATATAAATTTATCATGAATACGTTCGTATGTAAACAATCCGATGATTACTTGAAAATTGTACAAAAATTATCGTGACCAGACTTCCATAAATATACAATCCGATTACTCACTTCAGCAAATATTTGGGAAAAAGAATATAATCTAACGGAGGTCATTTAGGGTCGAAAAGCCTAAATGATATATCGTCACTTTGCGATCAAAGCTTTGTAAATACAGTCGATCTTGCCCAAGCAACCACGTCCATTAAGCGACCATTATCGAGATCATTTTATTTAAAGCAAAAGCTTAAAGAAGTGAAGACATTTGCTTAAAAAGTAAAATCATTACTTAATCCTCTCTTGTTGGAACTCATTAGAGTCGCCTCAATGAGCCAAAGCATGTATCATACAAATTAAAATGGTTTGTTTGAGACTTAAACGTCATTAACTTCAGCTTGAATAAGCTGTAGCTACGACGTTTAAGTCGCCAAAACCAACAAAAATTTAATACTTAAATGGCTACAAATGTTGGAGTTCAAAGCTCAATCAAGGGCTACATGAATGATTTGATTGGTTGATTGACTCCTTGATTAACAGCCGCGATTGGTTAATTTAGCAGACAAAATGAGCAACACAATTGTGAAAAAAATCTATCTGGGATAAGCATCGAGCCTAGTCCGTCTGCGCGGTTCACATAGATTGGCGAGCTTAAAAACTTTAGCAATTGACCAATCGCGGCTGTCAATCAAATTACCAGTCGATCGATGAAACCATTCATTTAGACAATAAATCAGTTTTGAACTGCAACATTGGCCACCATTTTTGTTTATTCTTTTAGTTGGTTTTGCGACCTAACCGTCGTAACAACAGCTTTTTAAAGCTGTAGTTTCGACATTTATGTCGCCAACCAACTTTTCTATTTTTTGGTACACGCTAATTTTCTTTTAAAATCGAATTTGGGCTTTCTGTTTGAGTCAGTGGGCGGGGCTAACGGGGTAAGTAGGCGGGGCAAACGATTGGTCAATAATGAAATGGTCCTTTTAACGTGACGACTCCCATTGTTGAAGAAATGAAGATTTTTTTTTGTTTTCATTATGGTATAGACCTAAAATATGCAAAGTGTTTTCATACATGCATGTGATTATTTAAATTTTAAGTTTCTCAACCCAGTGAAAACAACAACAACAACAACAACAACAAAATGTCTCTTCGAGTCTTAAAATTGAATGCATTCAAACGAAAACGAACAAAGTATTTAACTAATTTTAATTAAAAAATATCGACCTATTTTGTGCGCAAGCATACGAAATAGCTGCCTGCGTGCTCAAAATTTTGTTCCTGTTCCTGGGTTTACAGTAAATAATAAAAAAAAAACAAATACAAACACCCCCCCCCCAAAAAAAAAAAAAAAAAAAAAAAAAAAACAGCCCAAAAAACAATAAACAAAACAAACCAAACAACAACAACACAAACAACAACAACAAAAAACCACACACACAAAAATTCCATCCAATCAAAACGCTTTAATCTTGATAGACGTAACTTAAAATAAAATATTTACGTTTGAATACTTATTTGAAAGTAGTTGACGGAGCGCTGGTTAGATCTTCCTATCTCCAACGTTGGCATTCGACTAAGTTAATTTAGGATAGATATTATTTTGTGAAATATGCGTCCAAGGACAAAAGGCAAATCTTTTATTTGTGACCTAAACGTCGTAACAACATCTTGAATAAGCCAATTTTAAGACGTTTAAGTAAAAGTGCTTGACGTAAAAATTCAAACTTCACTTCCAGCCTAAATTAATGATTTGATTGGTCAATCATTTTTTGATGGCCATCGGCGATTCGACAATTCTGGGAAGGAAGAATAAATGTATATTGCGTACATTATATCGAAAGTCTTTGAAAGCTTCTGACGCAGCAAAAAAAAAAAAAACAAAAAAAAACAAACAAAAAAAAAAAAAACCAAGAAAACCCCCCAAACCAAAGCTTACACATATTGTCGTTTCGCGTGCTGATGTCGTAAGTATAGCGGCATTGTGCGTACAAATTATCGTAACTACAGCTTTATTTAAGCTGTAGTTACGACACTATGAACACCCAAAGACGATAGCGTCATTGTGCTACCAATATACCTTAATTCAAAATTCAAAGTGGTAGGTAGCTGACGTCATTATGAAGTAATTGAAATTCAAAAGTAACCGCACTTAAGAATCTGGAATTGTATAAGGTCCATCGGAAGAGAATTATTCTTTCTTTTTCTTTTTCTGGACAGGAATTGCGATGAATTTAAGCATTACCAGACGGCAAATCTTTAGAAATTCAAAGCAGTTGCAGGCGACAATTTAAAGTTTATGAAACTTTTAGATTTTTTTAGACTTCCTGGGTAGAAAACATTTTGGAAAATGAAGAAATTGCTTGTTGCAAGCAACTTCTTCTTGTTTCAACTGTATTTTCCGATACTTTTTTCTCTATGGGCGTTAAGGCACTAGTTTTCTTGCTTTTACCACATTTGCCATTGACAACCTATAAACAAAACTTGTTCTCGGACAATATAGCTCGACTTTATGGATGCTTTTAAGAATACGGTCAATACCATCGTCTCTTCCCCTGATGGATGCAAGTGTGAAGTATTAGCACCCCATGATGAAAAATGTCAAAGTTTTGGGTAAAAGTTTTTTTTTATAAAAGGTAAGGGTCAGTCACATGGTCAAGGTCATTGTCTGAAATGAAAGCCGATCTCTTGAAAATACATATACCGTCGGCTGATAAATGGCCAAAATAGAAATGTTTAAGATATTTGTTATTTTTATTTATCGCTAAAGGTCAAGGTCACAATGTCACAGGATAAAGATCATTGTATCTAATAGAAGCCCTTCTACTTCTGAGAGAATGGGTGAAGTATGTGTACCCTAGGATGAAAAATGACCAATATATATAAAGTTAAAGATTTTGGTTATAGTTTTTTTCATGACGGATTAAAGATCAAGGTCACAGGCCGAAGGTCAATGTCTTTGTATCAAATAATAGCAAATAATCTTAATAATAAGAGTTCGTGGTTTAAATATGAGCCTCCCAGCACTAGCTATAAAGAGATGTTAAACTTATATCAAGTGCGGACGCTGACGCCGACGCTAACTCGACAGGACATCCATGGACAAGACAATAGCTCTTCCGAAACTTCGTCCAATGCCAGTTAAAAACAATTATTTTGTCAGGAGGTGTTTTCTTAATATTTCAGATGCTGCTTTTAATGTTTTCATGATTATCGACGATAGATTGTGTTCAGTAAGCTTTAATAGAAAACGTTATGTCACCATGTTTGACCGCAAGCCAACCAATGACATTGATGACTTGTTTAACATTAGTATAGTTTAATGGGGTACAGATATTAGTATATTTTAATGGTGTGTGCTGAAGTGTGACCCAGTGAACCTAATTTTAGACATTAAATTGTTGGTTTTGGGGTAGAAGTAGTGTTACTACTATAATATCTTAAGAAGCGTAGTTATTTTCATGTACTTACAATACCTTTACACCAATTAATTAAAAAATACACGACTAAAAGATTTCAAAGATGTCATGTATACATATGTGTAAGTTTACGAAAGTTGATATGTGCTTATTCATTATTTTGTTGACGGATTAGGACTTTTGCACATTGAAAATGCATAATATATGTATATAGAAAGTAAGCTATTTATTTTCGAAAACAATTCTATGACCTTCAGGGTTATTTTCAAGGAACATTTATTGAATAAGGCTCATTAATTCAAAGTTTTTATTAGTGATAGGGTTTTGAGTTAACATCCCGACAACACTCGATCTTGCTCGCGCAACCCCGTCAATTAAGCGACCATTTCAATTAAGCGACCACTTCAATTAAACGACCACTTCAATTAACCGACCACTTCAATTTACCGACCACTTCAATTAAACGACCACTTCAATTAACCGACCACTTCAATTAACCGACCACTTCAATTAACCGACCATAATCGAATTCCCCATTTATAAATCAGATCTAATAAGAAGTGAAAGCATTTTTTAAAGGAAGGTAGCCCAACCCTATGTTGTTGAAACTCATTAGAATCGTCTCAAAGAGACGATTCTAATGAGTCCCAACAACATAGGGTTAAGCGTGAATTCTATAATGATTTCTTTATGTAATCCAATTAATCCATCATATCTTTCACTATGAAGAGTATTAAACGACCACTCTTTTAAGCCACCACTTTTTTGTCGTCCCCTCAGTGACAGCTTACTACAAGATTTACTGTAATTAAATGATAGTGCCTTTTGTAGCGTTAGAGTCAAAGAAACATTATGAACCTCAACAGTAATCAAAGTACTGAAAATTACTGTAAGCAAGCAAAGCATTGTTTTGTTCAACACTCGTCTTTGTCAAACGTTATCATGATAAAGAAGTGAGGTTAAGGTAACCAAAAAGTTAACCCACTCCCACACAACCCCTCATTTTTACGCCACTCAAGAAAATAGTAGCAATTCCTTCATTTTCCACATTGTTTTCTACCTAAAGGAATAAATATTTTAGAATTTTAAACAAATTTGAAATGTCGTCTGCAACTTCGTTGAAGAATCTGATCAGAGTCATTTTGAACACAATGCGCTTAAGTGAGCTAAAATTACCCAGGAGCTAAACTTGCATGCAAAGTTTGCAATATTCCTGAAATACATAAAAACTACTTTTTGTGTCGTAGGCATTTAACGAATTTAGTGGTTAAGCCGCCAGTGGCAGCTTTACAATCGCTGAGCTTTGAGACGACTTCAAGATTTCGTCTATTAACTTAAGTTATCAAAGCTGACGCTTTGCTAGCTAAATGTATATCATAGAACTATCGTTTATGTCGCTGACTTGTTGTAATGCTTACTTTGCACTTTAAGCAGAGAGGTGATTCATTATTATTTACTTTTTCTTTCAGGCATCTAGATCAGCAATCGAAAACAACGTGACAGGCATTTATGTCAACTTGGATTTTCTCCATCGAATTTAAAGGACAAAATCAAAAATACAATATACCAGCTGACATTAAATAGCATACAAATTTCAACGATGCGTGATTACATTTGTCAAGCAGTACTGGAATCAATATGGATTTAAAATTTCTGGATTAAAGAAATATCTACAAAAATAATTTTAAAGAATGACTCTAACTGGAATTGCAAGCTTAGATGGCTATTGTACATCCAGTTAAGATGAGTGAATACACTCCATACGTATGGAACCAAAATTCAACGGGATTTGTAATGCCAAACCATTCGGACATAACCGCCATATCCGAAATCCATGTCACTCTCAACGATACAGTACCCGGATACACGCCAGTATCCGGACATCAGTATAACTGGGGAGTGTTGTTCCTGACGCCAATTGTTATGTTTGGAATGACAGGAAATATACTCGTTTGTATGGCTGTCTCCATGGAGAAGCGGCTTCAAACTGTCACGAATTATTTCCTGTTGTCACTGGCCATGACTGACTTATTGGTCTGTTTCATTGTGATGCCTTTGAGCATAGTTAGCGACTTTTTCGGTAAGTAATCCTCTATTATCGCTTTCTACTACATGTACTTCTGAAGCAATTCCAAAACAATTATATTATTATATAGTAAAATATAATAGAATTAGAGAAAGAAGTCCGCCTCAAATATATATATATATATATATATATATATATATATAAATATGTCATGCAATCCTTGAACTGTTGCCGAGTTTTTTTTTAAGAATTTGTGACGAAGCTCAAAGAAATGTTCATTTGACAAACATGCTTTTGACATTATTATCGAAGAAAAAACTTTTCGACGTCATTGTCGTTTCAAAAAAGGACGTTTTCAGCGAAATGGTTTTCGGTTTCTAACCAACCAAACAAACAAACTTTAGCGTTTTATACTTACAAACAAAAAATGCCCAATTACTTTTGCGCTTTTATGAACCAGAGCATGAAAATTTGGACAATTACTCGTGTCAAGACTCCGATCAACTTGTTCGTCCACACAGTCAGGTCTTAGTCTTCCTTAGATAAGCACTGATCCGAGTTTCTTTCGACGCTTGATTGATTGTATTAAATACATCTTGGTGCCAACGCTGTAAAGTGTCTCCGCATTCAACATTATGTAAAACTGTCTTTGGCACCCTTAATTGACCTATCACTGGCCCCGCCCACTTATTACTTAGGCTTCTCTGATTGACTCTGGCAGGTAATTCCGTTTCGATTTTTAAGCCGTTCGTTTGCGAAATTTATGGCAAGTAGCTTGTTAAAAAATAAGTGGAACGGTTGTTTGGTGACCTAAACGTCGTAACTACAGCTTGAATAAGCTGTAGTTACGACGTTTAAGTCGCTAAACCAACAAAAACGTTTTACAAAAATTGCGGCCAATGACGGAATTCAAACCTTAGTTACGGGCCGAATAAATGATTTGATTGGTAGATTGATTTCTTGATTGACACTCTCGATTGGTCTATTTCGTTTTTATATGTAAGAAAAGTATATTTTCCGGATTAGAGCCTGAACCCATACCTCTGACTATCTACCTATGACAACATTTGTGGCTCTGTAATCCCTAACGAATCTAAATCTATAATGTAAAAACTATAACGATGATCCTGATTGGCCGAGACGTACTTCTCGTCCAATCACGTCCCTCCACATGACATTCATTTAAAACCTTGATGGATTTGGATTCAGATTTCATCTTCTTCTCTTTCTCTCAAAAGTACCATGCGTAATAAAGAAAATCCTGCACTGAACAAGGTTTTGTAATATTGTTCAAACCTATTTCTTAATATATTGCTTAGCCTCTTTCCCTTTTCACGAAACTTTATACTGGTCAAATTTGAAAGAAATTGAAGACAACAATTAAAATTAGGTGCAATTTGAAAAGTAACCAAGCCACCGACTAGAAATATCACGGTAAAAGAAGAAATTGCTTGTCATAAGCACTTTCTTCTTTTCCCGCAATGTTTTCTCAAGAATAAAATCACAGGGACGTAAAAGCCAGGGGTTGGACAGGAAAGGGTTTAGGACTTCTTAAACTGAAACATCTCCGAAACATGGCTTATCAATAAGAATTAACTTCCACACAACTATTCTTAAAGATAAATCATCAATGTGATTCTGAAACCTCATAACTACAGCTTCATTCAAGCTGCGGTTGCCGTGTTTTAAAGCTACACCGACAAAAATACATGTCTGGTTTCTTTGAATGTATAAACACAAATTACTACAAAGGTCGGATGGACTTATGTATAGGCCCATTGGGCTGGTTGTTATGCTATTTGAATTGTTAATATTATACTGTAAAACGCTTATCAATATAATAAATAAACATTTGCTTATTTATGCAACACAGACAAAACAAAAAATAAATTGTTACAATTTGGCGATAAATGATACAACCACGTCGTGATTTCATGAACAAAATTATGTAATAGAAAACGCGCGACGTAACAAGCGAGTGCACCATTATCATGTAATCTTGATGTGAAATTCTATCCTTATTATTTCTTCTAATGAACCACTAATGGCGATGTTATTTGTTTAACAATTAGGTGACGGCAGATTAGAAAAAAAAGATATGATGATAATGAATCTGAGTTTTTGTTTTTGTTTTTAAATAAAAAAACTTTTTTTCCGTTTGGTCGGTTAATAAGCGCGATCCATCTGTTTAACACAATACTTCAGGGTATAATTTTAGACTAGTCAAGGTAATAAGATGTTGCATGGGACGGTTTCTAGCTAGTGATTTTTTTTTAAAAAATCTATGCCTTTTTATGGGTAGAAAAAATTGTAAACATTGAAAAAATTACAAGCAATTTCTTAATTTTCTGCAATGTTTTTCATTTTTTTTCTCTGGCACATAAAAAGCGGGATGATCGGGTAAATATTGAAAGGTAGAAAGAAAGGGAAACATAAAGAGGATAATCAACTGGTTATTCAAGATATGAAAAAATATTTCATGAGGATGCGTTGTTAGGCGTTGAAAAAACGAGTGCGCAGCACGAGTTTTCTTAACGCCTAACAACGCATCCGAGTGAAATATTTTATTTGTTATTTACCTTATTATTTTATTTATTATATACTTTATTTTTTTATTATATACCTTATTATTTCATTTATTATATACCTTATTTTTTTAACGCCTAGCAACGCATCCGAGTGAAATATTTTATTTAATATATACCTTATTATCTTATTTTCTATTAAAATATCGAAACCAATCTTTTTGATAGACTCTTTATAATGTCACTGGGTTGGATAAAAAGTAGTTCCTAAATTACGACAGAGAGTGAAACTGAAAAGTGTTGACGTCACTCCAGTGACGTTATCAAAATTTATTACACTGAGAAATCCCAAGATTTCACAGCAAGGTATATAATAAAAGAATATAACAACTAATAAAAGATGACAGACAAGTGCAAAACATTTTGAGGGCGACCGGGAGCAACTCCTAAACGACAAAATTTTAGACTGGTCCAAATTCAAATAGTTGAAGACGAGATTTTTAGTTGGTGAAGCTTTATTTTTTGTCACATGTGGTTGAAAAATTGCGTGCAGTGCAGAAAGTTATGAGCAACTTCTTCATTGCCCACTGTCTTATCATTTGGGCATTATAAAGCTTTATTTTGTACAAATGACTTAACTAAGATTGCGGGAGCCAACTTTTAAACCGAAAGATTTTCTGTAAGCATATTTGAAATGCAATATATGAATCAGAATTAGGGGGAATGGGGTGCCCTGAGACCTACCCAGTTCGACTGTTCCAACAGGGCTATATACAATAAATAAATTAATATATAAATAAATAAAATGATAAAGTGAACTTAAGGTAATTGATTTTTTTTTAACAAGATTGCATATGGCTCCTTTTCGCTTGATGTCACAGATGTTAAATTGATTTGGATATTTAGATAAGACTGGCCGCAGTCGTTTTTGTTTGGACCTTTAATGTATTGCATCTTTTCCTCATGCATAGTCTGGCTGCCATACTAATTTAGATGCGGAGGTCAACAAGTGACCTTTAGAGAAAGAGCAGAATCTAAGTTGGGTGCTTTGTTATCTTGTTATAAATGAAAGGGAATTTGCCAGGAACGCGGCATTTATAGCTCCTTATCATTTATTTACAGAATAGAACAACCTGCATTAATCTTACTTTCTGCTTGTTAAATCAGTTAACCCTTTCCCCATTGGACGCCCTCAAGAAAAATGATTTGGAGGATATTATATAAAATGAAGAAATTGCTTGTTACAGGCAATTTCGGCATTGTCCACAATATTTTCTACCCCAAAAACACCGATATTTTCAAAAATCCCTTTACTAAATATTTTCATCTGTAACTTCATTAAGATTGGACCAGTCTAAAATCTTGTCGTCTGAAATGGGTTAAATAGAGGATATAGAGTGGTAGGTCATAAAAACCGTATGTATTACACTGTCATCTATAAACAGATAGAAACGTGGCTATAACGACTCTTTAAAAAGAGTATACTAAGTTCGGTATTTTATGAGCAAGAATTTGATATTCTATTCACAAGATGACAATTGTTTGCGATAAATCGATAAAAATCCTGAACTTTAACTTTACAACATATTCCGTGAAACATATAACGCCGTTTGCAAAATGACGTCATTGGGTGTATTCAATGACGTCACTTTCATGGTAATGAAAATGCGTTATCATATCCTTTAGCTCATTTATAGCTAATTCAATAGTGCCATAAAACCCTTGTAGTATTGTTGTTTCATAAACACGCATTTGATCTTCCGACATGCAGTATTTTGTTTGGCATATGGCTCAAATAACAGCAGTATTTTTTGTTTGATATATGACTCAAATGTTTTGTTTCAATCGTGTTTATCGCCACAGTTCCAGTTGCGGCAGGACGAAATCCACTAGTATATATCGATGGTTCAGCGCGAAACAGTTGTAACTGCGTATAAACATATAGGCAGTTACAACTGTTTCACGCAGAACCATCGATATGTGCTTCCTTGGCATCAGCATCACTAGGCTGGGGTGACTTGCCACATGTACGGGGTTCTAAGCCAAAATATTGAGCCACACTGGTACACCTGAGTCAAATGATAGCTGCACGATATAGGAAAAATGTTTTACTATACTTTGTCCTTGACTAACAGTGTTTGCCGGTCTCTACTTCTATTTTCTTTTTTTCCCCTTTCACCCCAGCCTTCGACTCACAACCACTCCATCATTGTATCTTCACAAGTCGCAAATACTCTACCTGTACTAGTTAAATGTATATCGCAGCATTACGAGAACAGAATAAATTTTCTGGAATATTTCTGTTAGTATTTATAATTCATAAATTTATGGCAGTCGATAAAAGATACCAACACGTCCTAGAATTCTAGAATTTCATATGCCAAGTTGTGAGAAATTTCCCATGTATACAGATAAGTTTGTATAGGTTAAACAAAGGAATAAAACTTAATCTTGAAGAGCCTTTTGATATGTAACTTAACTATGGACTACTGTTTTGAATACGCGAAGCGGATTCTTACATAAGTGTGATTAGGTCTTTCAGTTCATACCTCCATGAAAACAAAAACTATTACCTTCATTTCATATAATTAAATAGCACAGAGCGAAATAAGCAAAAACTTTACAAATTTTGATACCTTTTTGTATGGGAATATTTTGAGCGGAAGCATGCAAAATCGCTGCGTGCTCAGAACTTTGTTCATGGAATTATGGATAATTTTTCGACCAATCAGAGCGCCCGTTTTTGATAGAAGAAACTAAAAACTAAATTATAACATAGTATTTGGACAACGAGAACACGAGATCACATTGTCAATATGTATCTTTCGTGGTCGTACTCCATAGTCCATAATCTTGTTGTCGTAAACCCGAGCTATACTCGTAATAAGGTCACTTCTTGTGGCCATCACCGCTGTGTTGGCCTTCCGTTCAATCTATCAACGAATACCACGTGTTTCATTATTCGTCGTAAGGTCGTGTTCTTCTTTTTTTTAGCCTTCCGTTCAATCTATCAAAGAATAGAACGTGCTTTATATTTCGTGATAAGGTTGTGTTCCTGTGGCCATCATTGCTTTTTTTAGCCTTCCGTTCAATCCATCGAAGAATACCACGTGTTTCAAATTCGTGATAATGTCGAGTTCTTGTGGTCATCAGTGCTTTTTTAGCCTTCCGTTCAATCTATCGAAGAATACCACGTGTTTCATAATTCGTGATAATGTCGTGTTCTTGTGGTCACCTGTGCTTTTTTAGCCTTTCGTTCAATCTAATCTATCGAAGAGTACCACGCGTTTCATAATTCGTGATAATGTCGTGTTCTTGTGGTCTTCAGTGCTTTTTTAGCCTTCTGCTCAATCTGTAAAAGAATAACACGTGTTTCATACTTTAGAAAAAGAAATATGGAGGGTGGTTACCTTTTGAATTATACTTACTTTTTAATGTCATTTGGACAAGTCTAAATTTTTGAAAAACAGGAAAGGGTAAAGAGGTCTTTTGGTTGTCGACACACAACAAAGTTTTTAGCTCACCTGAGCTCAAAGTGCGAAGTGAGCTATTGTGATTGGTCGTTGTCCGTCTGTCCGTCTGTCTGTCCGTCCACAATTTCTTTATAAAATTTTCTCCTCCTAAATCAGTAGGCCAATCAAGCTGAAACTTTGCAAGGATTTTCCTTTGATGAAGTTATACAAACATTGTTAAAAGAATTTGATTCCGTGATAATCTCTGGTTATCGCGGCATATTTGAAAATTGGAAATTTTAGTAAATCTTTAAAAATATTCTCCTCCTAAACCAGTAGGCCAATCAAGTTGAGACTTTGCAGGGATGTTCCGTAGATGAAGCTCTACAAAAATTGGTTGCTGCGGCATTTGAAAATGGGACATTTTCGTAAATCTTGGATATTTTTCCAGAAACTGCAAGGTCAAAGGCATTTATATTGAATATGTAGGTTAACCACATGGTTCTCTACCAAGTTTTCAAATATTTAATCTCTGGGGTCAAAAATTGGCCCGCCCTTAAGGTCTGAAGTTTGGAAAAATGTTTAATTAGAGCAAGTTCAAAAGACTTTTCATCCTAAGCTATAAGGTCTAGGACATTCACATTCAGCATTACTAGATGGTCTTGTACTGTATCACTTAAAATTGTTCCCCGTGGGTCAAAAACGGCCCTGCACTAGGGGACCAAAATAGGGAAAAACACAAAATTTGAGAAAGTTAGAAAAAAAATAAAAATCTTCACTCTAAGGCCGAGGGCATTTATATTTTAAATGTAGGATAGCCTTGCTGTTATCTATCATTTGTTATTAAATTATGCCTGTAGGTTAAAAACACCACTTCCCTGGGTGGCAAAAGTTTGTAAAAATGCTCAACTAGACCATGTTCAACAATCTTCTCCTCCCAATCTACAAGGTCTAAGGCATTCATGTTTGGTATACCATAACCAGATGGTTCTCTACCACGTCCAAAATTTGGGAAAACGCCCAAATTAGAGCAACTTCAAAAGTCATCTCCTTCTGAAATATTAGGTGAAGGACATTCATATTTGGTATGTAGCATCACTACATAATTTTGTACTATGTTACAGTGAAATATGCCCTTACGATTAAAAAAAAACGTCTCTGTTCCAGGGGTCGAATAGATTATATCACTTAAACTGAAAAAAATCTATTTCTAAAATATAGGGCCTTGAGTATTTATATTAAAAACATAGCATAACGTTATTTCTTTTCCATGTTTATATCTTTGGACAAAAATGGCTCTTCACAATGAAAAACACTCAATAAGAGCATGTTCAAATTACTTCCTCTCCCAATGTTTAAGTTGTAATTAATTCATATTTGGTTTAAAGTACATCCAGATTGTTCTCTACCACGTTTGCTTAAATTATTCCCATTGGGTCAAAATTGCTAGTAAGTAGAAAGTTCTCCTTTTCTTACAATGTATTTTTAAACCAATTTTCCTTGAGGGCATCAAAATGTGGGATAGTTTTGTAATTGATTAACTTTTAAAGCCAAAGGCATTCATATTTACTGTATACCATTACTCAATTGTTTTGTACTATAGCCGAAATCTTATATTTTTTTTATTTATTTGGCTCAAGCTGTTTTTTTTATACAGAAGTACTGTAATTTGCAGAAACCTCAGGTGAGCGATTTAGGACCACTATGGTCCTCTTGTTCTAAAATTTCTGTTACCTCATTACAAAGCATGCTCATCAATATTCTAACTCTTGACTAATTGTCAATACTCTATTTCGATGGAATCTTCAGATATTGTGTATGTGTGTGTTTATGTTTGTAACTTACTCGTTAACATTCTGTTTTTTTGCCATCCAGAAAATACTTAGTTATATCAATATGGAATGTCGTCTCGAAAACTTATTAATTTCTAATCTATCTGTAATTACGGCCATCTATAGATTTCCTCTGTAAGAAGAAATGTCTCCAAAAAGAGAGATTAAAAAGCAACTATCTTTAAAAAAACAAAATTAATAGAAAAAAAAAATGTTGTTCAAAATAAGTTCGATTTTTCTTGCGATTTTAGTACCATTTGAACGACGTATGAAACTATAGTTTTGGTTGTTCTCGAAAATAAAGAAATATCGACCTTGCACGAAAAACATCCAATTATTCTGTTGCTTTATGCAAAATTTTAAAAAAGAAAATAACCAATAGCACACCATTTTACGCATGAATTATGCGATCACCAATGTCTTTGGCCCTTCGAGTTGACGTGCAGTAGCGCTAAATGAACGAAAGCAGGGCCAAATCTAACAACAACAACAACAAGAAAACACACCAAAACCGCTCAAACACATTGAGTTTTGCGGTGAAATAATCAAAGGGTATATCGAGACTTCTCCCTATTCCTGTCATAAGCTTAAAAAAGTAAAAGTTCTCTAAATTGAAATGAATA